>JARHVA010001036.1:2925000-3525000 GCA_037957365.1 Torreya grandis | reverse complement strand
CATTATCTATAAACCATATTAAATTTCATAGGCTCTAATCAACATGGTAAAAGTCTACTCAAATATCTTAAAACCCCTGTATATAACCTGCAGTCAGGTGATGACTATGTATCAGGTAGTGAGTTAAGAAAAAGAGTCATAATTGATCAACCAAGGTCAAAAAATTTAAAAAATGGTTCTAAACATGTATTCATGACCTTGTAAGATGTGAATGACCCTGTTCATTACCTATAAAGGTCATTTTCAAGTGGAAAGATAGAACATAGTTCAAAAGGACACTCATGATTAGATAGTGAAAAAAGTTTTGAATCCTAAGGGATAATATAGGTAAATAAATGTGAAAATGATCCAAAAATAATGAAAAATAACCTAAATATGTCCCCATATAATTAAAATAATTAATAGATAAGGTCTTAACTAGATGCCTATAGTCCACAGTCTTGAACCCTATAGATAGTTTTCCTTGACAAGTTTGTTTAAAGTTTTGATGAAGTTAGAAGGCCTATGCTTGGATTAAAGGGAAAAAAATTTGTGGATATAATAATTAACACTTCAATAATCCTATAAAATATATTTTTATTTTATAAAAATAGGGTAAGTTCCCTCTATTTTATCTCAGATAGAGGGCACTTCCCTAGGTGCATAAGTATGTAGTCTTGAGGAATAGGATAAAAAAGATGAACCAGAGGTTAAATATATCCTTCAAGTAGGTTTTTAAAGATATATAACACCTAATTAATTATTAAAAACACCTCACAAAGGAATGGAACCCAATATAATGCTATAGACTCCTAAGGTTGTAATCAGATCTAGTAGGCATAGTTATGCCTAGAATCCAAATAAGAGGTTACTTTCACATGTAGACCTAAGTGGGATTCCAAATCCATTATAAAATGTTTTGGGGAAAATATATATTTTTTTTAAATCCTATAAAATTTTATGGAAATCTATGAGGAAACATTTTTGGTCTTGAACAAACTCAAGCCTATTAAGCAACCATTAGACATAGTACTCGAATGGGGGTCTATCTTCACTTATAGCATGAGTTAATATTTATAATCTATTGAAAAATATTTATGGGGTTATTAAAGAAGTTTTAAAACTCTTTAAGTGTAGATAAAACACAAATAAGTAACCTTTTGGATCTTAAACCCAATTAGACTTGTAAGAAAACAGAAAAGAGCTCAATAGGGTAACTTTAAGCACTCACATCTTTCATGAGGCATTGAATGGATGGAAAATGAGTTATCAGAAATTATTAGGGTCCTTTAATATCATCCTTGGATAAATTTTTTTATTTTAGACGCCAGAGATTTATGAACAAAGCTTAAGACTCAAAACAAGCATAAAACCCTACTAAACCCTCAACCAAGACTAGTTTGGAGAAATGGAGTTAGATAGCTAATAAAATGGGATAGTTTCCTCATGAATCATATTTAAATTTTTAAATTAATCCCTCAAGATACTTCACATGCCAACTAGTTTAATGGAACTATATAGACATGGTACAAAACAAGGTGTTTCTTACTATTTTGTGTGTTTTGTAGGTTCTATAAGGAGTCAAGAGATGAAATAATGTTTGGGGGAAATTTCAGGAATTTTAATAACTTATTATGGAAATTTTATTCTTTGAATTTTTTTTAAATTTTGGAAACCATCTTCTTCATTTCATCTAGTCAAAACTAGCATATTGCACATGCTAGTGAAGAGTGTGAAAACTTCAAGTGGATGTCATTTTAAGGTGTCTTGATGATTATGAGGACATTTCAGGTCTTTATATGTGTCATTAAATTCATACCATGTATTTTCATGACCAATTGAGACCAAATTTGGAGCCAAGTGTGTAGGGTGCATAGAAGAGCAATTTTTTGGACAATAGAGGATGATTGCTTCCTTCCAAGAGTTTCCAGATGACTAGACATGAAACCAATCCATGTACATGCATGTATAATATCCTCCACTTCTATTTAAATCATAAAAACTAATCATAATTAGTTATGAGACATTAAAATAGAGGGAATCATGAAGGCATTTTTTCTATGTAAAATGAGGAGTTTAATGCCACTTTTCATGAAGTTTATGGCTTGAATTGACACTAATGCTTCTATAAATTGAATTTTTTATCCAATATCCTTCTAAAATTCGAAATTAACTACTTATCTCATCTTGAAAAGTGTCCTTGTGACCCTTAAACTTATCTCTTCTCCTTTCTCTCATACGTTCTATAAGAACTAGCCATTTTGGAATTGTATGGGATGTTCCACTTGAGTATGATGAAGCCCTGCTCATTTGTATACCTTTTCACCAATAAAATTAATAATTTTCACCTCTTCCATGACTATTCATAGTGTGTTTTACTTTAATATTAAAAAAATTTAGTGACTAACATGGATTCCTTAGAAAGTTGTCACATTCTCTCACTTATTTGCAACTTCTTCTTGCAGGAAATGTGATGTGTTATAGGAAATGTCAAACTATAATTGAGTTATTATATTCATTAGTGTCATTAAAGGCCTCTTGTATAGTCCTCCTAGCTTTTCACATTCATCCATAACCCCACAATGTAACATTGATGCAAGAAGACATAGATTGGAGAGTGTATGTTTAGTTTGTCATTTGATTTAAAGTGTAATATGCATATGGTTGGATGTCATCAATCTATTTTTTGTATCACTTCCCTTAGTTTAGTTTAATTTTATTTATCTCTCTCCCTTTTCACTCCCAAGTTTGGTAGTAGTTGCAATTCAAAGTGGTACATTAAGGGAGCTACCCTACCTAGAGATTCACCTGATTCCTTAGGCTACCTACAAGCCTAGAGGTGATTCTATTATTTTACTTAGATGAGAAGATATTTGAATCCTCTCAAAGGGTGTAAATCCAATTGAAAATATTTTGTATATTCTATATTTATTTATTAACCTAGACCCTTAACTAAAATAGGAATAAAACTCCATTATTCCCAAAATAGTTAAATCATTTGGTGAACCTGACTTACTTCAAACAAATCTCAAACCCTAGGTACCCCTAGGGTTTATCCTTCACATTTTTGTGAAAAAGATCAATTTAAAAATTCTAATTTTTGTAAAAAAAAATTGTACATTTATTTTAATCAAATTTATTTTAGAATTCAAAGTATTGCAATAATTTCAAATTTCTAAAACTCCAACCCAAAACCCTATATTTCCAAACTAGGTACTCAAACCTCAAGCCTTCCTCCCTTACAATTTTTATATAAAAATTTTAAAATTTTTGCAAATTATTTATAGTGTCAAAAATATTTTCAAAATCCCTATATTAGTAGTCATTCTTGAATTTGTTTTCTTAATAGTAATTTTACATACTCTTTTTAATGAAAGAAATAAAATTGACACTAAGACACTTCTTCCCTCTCATTCTATAGATAAATTTATAAAATTTTCTTGTAATTATGACAATGAATGGAATTTTTTTCAAAATTGCACATTAACCAAAAATGGAGAAAATGATTTCATTTAAATTTTAAGATAATTACTATTGTTGTAATGAGGAATATGATTATGCATATGAAAGTGACGGTGAAAAAAAAGTAGATGCATCTTTTTCTTTCAAACCTATCTCTTTTCTTCCCTCTTCCAAAGAAAATAATTTTGATAAGTGGGAAAGTTTCTTTTCACTTCATATCCTATGCATAATACATCAAAGGTACAAATTAGTCATGCCTTTCCAAGTGAACCTCTTATTGGTAATAATTTGCTTGCATTTGAACCTAGTTTCTCCCTCTCTTTTTTCTATTTCTATGTTCAAATTACAATAATATAAATGAAATATAATAAAATTTTGAATGCATAGTTCAAATGATCAATCTCATATTCTTAAATCTGCTTTTTCATCTCAAAAAATGACAAAATAATGTCTAAATTATAACTCTCTTACTCTAAATTCTCATATTTCAAATGAAAATAATTCATGCACTCCATTCAAGGATAAAATAGATGCACATAATATTCAAATTTCACATAACAAATTATTGCATATTAGAAAAGAATTAACATATTATCTTACCCCTCTCCCTAGTGATAATGGACGTGATAATGAGTATGATAGTGAACATGAAAATGAATATGACAATGATAGTGAGTATGAAAGTGATACTTCTACTTCTTCTCTTTCAAATGAATAAAATAATGATTTTGATAATGCATGGAATAATGATAACTATTATGCATATAGTGAAGAATAAAATGCATCTCATGATTCTAAATCTTCTCTCACTCCTCTCAAACATAATGCATTACAAAAAATTTGTTTTAATTCTATGCATGATTCTATTTTAAATTATGCACATGTCAATAAAAACATCATATATTCTATTTAATTAGATTGTGATTAATTAAATACTAAAGATACTAATGAATCTCCCAAGCTACCCCATATTATAGTAGCACCTATTTCTCACTCTCCACCCAAATAAAATGGTACCTCAAATACCTCTACTAAGGTCCAAGTTACCATTCCTCCAAAGGTTCAATTGAGCACAACCCCTCTCTATTATCCAATTTCTAAATTTAGCATTCCCATGGTTAAAACAAAAGATAAAATTCAATGTTTAAATGAACAACTTCAAGACACTAATATACCATCCCAAGAGATTATTTCTTTGATGCACATAGTTGGTGAATTAAAACAACAAGTACACATCTTTACTTTGAAAAATAAGGATTATAAGTCTTTGATAGATGCCAATGACTTGCATGGTAACCCTCTTCTAAATACATTTTTCAAAGCTTCATTTCCCAAGCATTTCCATATACCATCATTTTCTGAATTTTATGGAATTAGAAATCCATTCGTACGCCTTCAAACCTTTTAGAAAACTTTTCCATCTCATGTGAGTCCTTTGATTCTACTTAAGTTATTTCAATAGACATTAGCTGGTAATGAATAGAATTTTTTATTTCATCTACTCCCTATTGGTTCCTTGCATACATATGATGAATTAGAGAAGGAATTTATCATATATTACATAGTAAATATGGGATCTCATGTTACATATTAGAAACTTACCGCATTGCATCAAAATCCTTCAGAGCCAATTAGTGATTATATCTTATGATTTAATACGTACATGTTACTCTTGATCTAAAAACCAATAAATTTAGAGGTTCAACATATCTTTATTAAGTGGCTTCACCAACCCCTTCTATAGCATATATTCTATTAGACACAATCCTCTTTTAGGCACTAATGTTATACAGTTTTAGCCTTGGAAAATAAAATAGGATTGATTGAGTCATACTTAATTTATTAACTTACTCTATATTTCATAGTATTACCTCCATCTATAGCTCTTATAACACAACATCCACCATGTTTCAAACAATATAGGAGACCATAGCCAAAAAAGTAACTAGTTAAGAATAGAGTGCTAATTTCTAAAACACCACCTACAGTATACACTATAGAGAACAATAGTAGGGCACCACTATAGTTTGATTCAGAGCATGATAGATTATATGTCATATTATTAGAACTAATAGATAGGAGGTTAATCACATTTCCTTTTATTCATCATTGATATCCACATCCCTTACACAAACAACCACATTGGCTCTTTTGTAATTATCATCATATCTATGGACATAGAGATAATTATGGTTATAGACTCAGGGCTTGTATTCATATATGTGTTGATAACATCATATAATTAACACTATGGGAACTAAGATCTCCTCCATCATGGATCCATAGACCTCATTCCTCCATGACTAAGTCATCTTAGGATATTCCTTCAAAGGAATCATCAGTTACTCATCATGTGTGTAATGCAGTTTCTAGGTTAGAGCCTCATAAGAAATATCCTACCCCACCTACTTAGAGGGGTTGGAGACTAGTAAAATGAGATCAACCTACTTATATTAGTGTAGTCTATGGAGTACATAGTCTAGTTCTATATACATATCTATCATAGTTACAAGCACTGTAATAGAGGTTTTAGGGTCCTATCTCACATAGTAACTTGTTATAGTTAAGATTAGATGAACCCACATCATAGACTACTACTCTAGATATATATTCAATACAACCACATTTTTAAGGACCTATTTCACATTGGAATCTACTATTATTGAGTTTAGACAAGCCCCCATCATAGGTTATAGTTCCATCTTGATCTATTTCTTAGTCATACGCATCACAACAAAGGCCACAAGGTGTTAATTCATGTAGAAATAAACTATGATTGTAGATAGATGAGCCTCCTTAATATCACATAGCTTCAATTTTGCATCATTTGAGGTTACATATTATAGAGTCTCCACATACAACTATAATTATCGAATCATAGATAACATTAGATATAGGGCATGTTCCTACACAACATGAGCAATATATCCACTTATTCAATTGGCCATCATGGTTCAGATAGTGATACATTAGCCATGGGCTGATATGAATAGAGTGATATCTTACATCTCATTCTACTAAAAACTAACTTTCTTAGTTCCAGATAACCATTCCTAGTTCCATTCATAGTGATACTTCAGGTTGTTATAGTTGGTGGAGTTCTATATAAGTTACCACTTTCCACTTTAAAACCATCTTCTACTATAAAATCACCATTTTCAACTCATCTAGGAGTTAAATTTCTTCCTCCAGTTAAGGTTTAGACATAGTCAAGGCCTCCCTCACCAACATAGAGAGTTCATACACTTCCATAGAAGCCTCTCTTAGAGCAACCACTACATCAGAGATAGTTTTAGGACTCTAGATAGTTTTTAACTATAGTATTCACACCCAAGGTAGTATAATTGAGGTATAATGTCTCTACACACAAATCACATTTCAAAGAGATTATTCTACTACCAAATAGCTCCCTAAGATCCCCATATTTTTATCCACTTCTCAAAGTTACCTCATAGTTGGTTTTAATTATAGAGATTTCAAACCACTTACAACATACACAACTTTTAGATTCATAGTCTCAACCCTTCCATCATGCTTCACAATCACACACAATCCCTCTCCTTGATATAGGACATCATGATAGGGAGTCTCTTATGAGACTTATTGATTAATATCATTTATTCTCAATATTTATTATACATAGTTTTTTTGGCTTACTTGTACATAATTTCTATGCTTACTTGTAGATAATGTCTTTTTTATTCAAAATACCAAAAACATGATATTAAATCAAAACAATAAAAACTTTTAAATTATATTTATTATCCATGTTTTACATTTCCAATACCATGCTAGACTTACATTTTGCTATTTTATGCTATCATTTATCAATTTATCCATATTACCATGCTTCACTTGATCTTCTTTGAGTGTGTGCATTGACACCAAGATCCTTGATTGCTTTACTCTACCCATTAATGGGGCATCCAAATTTCACACTCAAAAAATACATCAACATATCTACCCATCTAGGGCATATTTTATATGACTACACTATCCATGTTATGTCATTATTATAACACACACTTTAGTTATCATGTTGATGTACATTACTTACTAGCTTAAATAGATAACTCTATTGAAACTCACTAGTATATATAACTTTTGTATTTCTTAGCATCTACTTAGTATTGTACTACATGTTTTACATACTTTCATTTCTTGCTTTGTTTAGTTAGAGGTGATAGTATTTATAGCATTTACATGTTTTCCTTTCTTGCTTTGACTAGCTAAATATGATTGCATTTCTTAGTTCTTATTTTTTTACTTGTGTGTGCCTTAGGACATTTTCCAATGTCCTTTTCTTGTACTCTTCTATGTGCTTGTGTCCCTCATGCTAATATTGCTTGTTTACAAAAGTATGTGTATATGGCATTTGAACATGTCTTGTATGCTTAACTCCATAACATAGTATGAGTGAAATGTGTCCATCTCCCTTATTTGCTTCTCCCCTTGGAATTTTGTGTATTATTTTTACTTCTTTCCTTTCATTATTGTATTCTTATTTAATTATTTGTTGTTTTCAATGCCATGGTCCACATCATGCATTACCTTGCCTTCTTAGATTCCATGAGAAACATCATGCTCTATCTCCCGTTGACAACTTATGACTAACAAGATTTAAATTTTCATTTTAATATACTGCACATGATATTACATTATTAAATCTATCAAGGCATACTCCTATTGATCTAACAATCTCTAATACAAACTATGCTATATCTTGAGACATCTTTTGGATTATCATTACTATATCATTTATTTCATAGCATAACACACTTGTAGGGATTTTTATTCCAAGGAAAATCATTGTAGGGTATTCATTCTTACCCTTAGAAGAGGGGTAAATAAATAGGTGTTTTATCATAGAGATCAGAGCCTTCTACTGATTAAAGATTAGTTTTTAGAACACTCAGAATAGTAATCATAATTCAAACTAGGTAGAACAAACTAGAAAGATAGTGACCAATACAAAATAATGATCAAAAATAGTAAAGGAAAAGAGTTCCATACTTGGAATATAGTTTCAGATAGAAAAGTGTCCTATTTTTAGTACTCCTATCTAATTAATACAAAATCTAGAATTAATAGAAACATATAGAAAGGCAAGATCAATTATAGTTTTATCAACTACAATACAGTTCAAATTGGGAAGTTTTAGTATAGTTTTACTTTGAGTATTTATATATAGGGGAATCATTCATTGCATGATAGCTCTTGCTTCTAGCTTCAAATTAGGTAGTTAGTACAACTTCTAGATTATAATCCATGTTACAAACACCATTGATTGGGGGTAATGTGCATGGCACATTTGCCTTCTTTTCTTTCTAGTTCATTGTATTACCTAGGTACTCTCAATAATTACATGTTATTAAATATAAAAGTGGTTGGAATCATTTTAGAGTGGTTTTCATATAATCCTAATTCTTAGTTTTGGAGTGGCTTTCATATAAGCCTAATTTCCACCTTTTAGAGTGATTCAGATTAGCCTAGTTCTCAGTACACATTCATCTATCTGTGCCACATTATCAGATTATAGAGAATTCATGGGCTTAAGGAGCCATCTCATAAAACACACATTAATACCAATATTATTTCATAGCTTCACTTAGTGGTAAATGATGGAGCCAAAATAATAGCTAGCCTTTGTATTCTTGAGCTAGCTACTTAGAGGGATTTGACAGAGTCCAAATATTTATTAACAAATACATGATTACATAGCTTCACTTGTTGGGTGATGATGGAGGTAAAGGGATATCCTTTATATTCTTGATCTAATCTTAGGGAACATGTTATTACTTTTGGTACAAAACATACCCAACATCATTCAACATCACAATAGGTTTTGTATTGGTTCACATACTTGGTGAGGTGTATTCGATCCTTTCTCTTCCTCTCTCTTTTACCTAGCTTTTTTATGTTCTTATTTTAGACATAGTGTGTATATTAAGTATTTATCTACTCACTTTTTTTAAATCTTTATGCCTCACGATGTGCTCTCTTTATGCACACTCAACATCACACATCTTCATGGGTTTCACCCTTGTAGGTAAGTTAAGGTACACTTTTTATAAGTTAAGGTACACTTTTTATTTTTCCTTTATCCTATTATTTCTTTTTGCTACATTAATAGAATAAAGTGGGGGGAATTTATTCATATAAAACATCCAAAGTGGTAGTTTGAGTTTGGCTTGTGATACCCTATCCATTTCTTCCTTTTGCATGCTCTTATGACCCTTATAGACACCTTTTCACTCATTACCGATCATTTGAAACCTTCTAAATGGTCATTACACCTTAGAAAAGTTAATTTTCCTAGGCTAATATTATTCCCATAGGTCTTGATATTATAGGATAGGAGTGTCATACTTGGACTATAGCGTCAGACCCTAGAGTGTCCCATTTTTTATGCTCTTATCCATTTACATTTTTAACCCAAAAAATCATTTTAATCTAATCTCTATGATTCATTATGTCATCCTATAATGAATACATATAACTCATGACTAATGGTTCCATATAAAATACTATCCAAATCTCATTTAAAAAGGTGGCAAACTTTATAAATCAAGAAAGAATAAAAACAAACCACTAAGACAAACTTCCCTATTCTCTACATATAATCACCCAACACAAATTCAAACACACTCAAATCCTTATATAAATCCCTAGCCACCTCAAGTACTATCAATTTTTAATTTTTTCATCTACATCACACTATTTCATAATTCACATTAGGTGGGAAAACTACATATGGCTTGATCCCTCTTCAGAGTATTGGTATGTAGGCAGTGTGCCCATACAAGGGGTGTAGATTACATGTTCAGTGCATATTACACACTAAAAACAATTTTTATGAAGTGTTTAAAACATATTTTTATCAATAATGATTGAGGGTTAGGGTTTGAAAATTAAATCAACTCTACAACAAATTTTTTCAACAATCAGCACTCAAGATTTCACAAGCAGGATCACACAGGAATAATGCAAAAACCTAGAAAGTTTTAGGTCTCTATGACCATTTTGGAAAATAGAAGTAGGAGTAGACAACACCAAAACATAAAGTGTCATGTTTTTTATGCTCCTATCCTTTCATTGAATGAAATCTATATTTAGATTCATGACACTATCCTAATCTTGTACTACCAGTTCTAGCCTCTGTATCATTTATCTCAATCCAGTTTCAAGATAAGTTATATTTCTCCTTATTTATTTATATTTTTAAAATGGTTAAAAATAAAAATAGATTATATAAATTATGACTTTAATTATTTATATATTTTTTACTGATTGATTAATCTAGACCCTTAACTAGAATAGGAATAAAACTTCATTATTCCCAAGATAGTTAAATCACTAGACTATGCCACCATGTTGAATGGTAATAAATAGTGAAATTAGAAATTATGATCTAAAATATCATAAATAAGAGTTAATTGGTGGTGTTTCAAGGTCAAATATACACCTATAGGTATCCCATAATGTCAAATGCACACCTACAACTGATTGTAAGAGCACATAGTTTAGATAGAGGATTGAACATGTAGTCATCAAGGTTGGCTGATTAAAGATGATCCAAAATGGTTCATGAAATACATAAGTGAGGTGTGAAATTTAAAACAAGTAATATTCATCTATAATATTTTAATCCTTCCAACATAGCTGACTATGTTTGACTATGATAGGCAGTGAGTAGTTTAGAGGTTGTGAATGATACTAATGCATAAGGATGTTTTCAAATGGGATAAAATAATAATTTAATGATCCTAATGGATTTTAAAGTGATATATATATATATATATATATATATATATATACACATTATCTCAAGTTTAAAGGGGCATGATCACCTATATGTGTACCTCCATGACATAAAACATAGTCAAGAGTTCAAACTCAATTTTGATTAAGCAAGGAGTTGAAGGGTATGTAGTAAGTTTGAATGATAAAAAATATTAGATAATATTATCCATGATGTTTAAAATCAAAAAATTATCTAAATAATGGTAATTATTTATAAAAAATACTTTATGAAGCAACATACATAGTCTATATCTTACACCTTGTACAATTTATCTTAATGAGGGTCTATTTTGGTTTTTGGGAGAGTTGAAGGGGTAAATGATTTGATCAAGGGATTAATTTTGGTGTATAAGGTCCTCATAATTTTTTAATTATCCAAAAATAATTTATTTATCTATATAAATATGGGAAGTAACCTCTATTTTGTCTCAAATATAGGGCACTCCCTCAATCCACAAACCCTACATTCTTGACGAAAGAAGTTGATAAGCAAACCAAGAGCTAAATGAATCCTAGTACAAGGTGTGATGAGTTAGGTGAAATTTAAAACAACATGATAATCCATATTTATAAGGAAAAAACCCAATAGGATGGTCTAAAACACCAAAGTTGTAGTCAAGCTTATGAGGTAGGGTTTTGGCTTAAACCCCAAATGAGGGGTTAATGTCATTTCTAGCCTTGGGTTGACATTATAGACTATTGGAGCATGTTTTTTGGGTCACTAAGGATGTGTATAAGCTATTGGGATGTAAATAAAGCACAATAAAGTCATATTTTGGATCAAAGGCAACATTAAGCCTATGTAAAAGGTCTCTTAAGAAGGGCTTGAATAAGCAAATTTAGATGCTCACATATTCTTTGAGGTTGTGAATGATGATATATGGAGTTTGGGGAAGTTTAAAGTGGTATTGATCTTCATTCTTTATAATTTTTTTTTCAACTTCAATGTCACATTTTTATGAACAAATCTTAAGATCCTAAGAGACCTAAAACCCTTGCAAACCCTTGGATAAGGACCTAAATAAGAAAATGAAGAGGGAAAGATATCCAAATGGAATTAAATGGCCATGAAAGTAATTTAATTATTTATGTAACTCTCCAGAGATCATTCCCATCTAATTGAATTATTTCATATCTATACAAACAGGGTACAAAGTTGATTTTCTTAACTATTTTATGCATAGTGTAGGTTATAGGAGGTTTCAAGAGATGAAATAAAATTTTGGAGTAATATAAAGACTTAATATAACTCCCCATGTCTATTTAATTATTGATAAAAACTCTTAAGTGTGCCTATGAGAGATCTCATCTTAGCCAGCCAGAACTGGCATAGTGAACATGATGGTGAGAAGTGTGAAAACTTCAAGTGAAAGAATATTTAAGGTGTAACTAATAAATATAATGAAATTTATGGTATTTAAACATGTAATTAACCCTTTTTTATTTATTTTAATGAGAAACTAAATCCATTTTGGAAGTCAAGTGTACAAGGTGTGTGAAAGAGGAGTTTTCTTAGACTACAGATGGTGATAACTCACTTATAGAAGATACTAAATGATTAGTATTGAAAAAAATTCATGGATAAGCATGTATAAAACCATTAAATATTAATAAAATCATTATATATATCCCTAGTAAGTTTTGGGATGTTCTAGCAAAGGTGAATGATCAAGGCAGTTTCCTTGTGTAAAATGAGAACTCCTACACCACATTTCATGAGTTTCATGACTTTGAATGCCACTTGTATCTTATAACCTTGCATGATGAGTTTTAAATTATCTTATAATACATATTTAACTCATTTTATCATCTTTACAAGTGTCCAAGTGACCTTTGGACTTCCCTTGTCTCACCCCTCTCCCAAATGCTATTACTAGTGACTTTTTAGGCTCTTTTGAGCAACCTCCATTGCTTAATGGTGAAATCCTAGATAATTTTTTATTTTAATGTATATTTAGTAAATAAAATGTTAATTTTACTACTTAAATTATATATAATTAAGTTTGGTTATAAATCTTATTGATCTTATCTAGTAAAAGATAGCCTTTTCTAGCATGTTGTCTTTGATTGTCCACCAAGTATGTAGAAGAGTGATTATTTTAGGTATTTTTTAGTGTTATTTATTATTTCATGAGAGTTTTATAAGTTTTTTATGATTTAATTATCTAAATTATCATTCATTATTCTTCTTAAACATCAAATATACCTCTTGAACCTAGCATATGAAACATTGATGTAACAATCTATCTTGAGCTATGAGTTATGTGTGAAAGAAGCTTTGATTTTCTATAAGTATTATAATTTAAATAAATATGAATAAAATTATTAATTTTTCATCACCTTTTAACTTATTTATTTTTTCTTCTTACCCCTTTTCATGCAAAGTTGATAAGTAGGAAGGTGTTTCAAAGAGTGCAGCAAGGGAACTAATCATTCTAGATATTCATCTCACCAATTAATTACCCAAAAAAAGAGATATGTTTTCATTATGCCACTTATATGAGGAGATATGATAAATCTCCTCAAAGGCTTCAAATCCAAGTGACAATAGTTTTTGGCATGCTTAGTGGGACTCTAAGTCCTAGAAGATTGTCAAAGATTGGTGTTGGTCTTGGCATTTTTGCAGTTACAAGAACATATACATTAAATAAATGGTGAATCCACTAAATTTTCAAATATTTGGTTGCTAATGAGTCCTTATTTTCTATGACAAAGGTGTCTACTAGGTCTGCTACTAGAGGTAAACTTTTAAGTTTGTGTAATTTCCTTATTACTCTATCAAAAGGTTTAGATTTATGAATACTCATCCTTATTCCAGGGAGTTGGTTTTTAAAAAGTCCAAATTTATACTTGGTTCAACCCCTAATACTAATAATATAATTTCTAATATGGCCAAGAACCTTCCTTTTATATCCTTCACTAGATCATCTCCTTTGAATCTTGCCCAATATGACCAAATTCCTAGAGTAGCCCTTGAAAGTGTTCCATATTTTAGTGGAGAAGGTCCTATTACTCCCATTAAACACATTAGAAACGTGTTAAACTTATTCAACATCCATAATATCACTCAATATAATGTATCCATTAGGATATTTTCGTTTTCTTTCAAATGTAAATATTTAGATAGGTATGGAACTCTACCTCATGCTTCCATTGCCTCTTGGGATGGACTAGGAAATCTATTGTCTAAGAAGTTTGAAGAGAAGAGTGATTATTTGTCACTAGTTAAGTAATTGACTACTATAAATAAGTATCCTCAAGATTTCATGTAATATTTTAACTCTATATTTTAAAAGACATGGGATATGATCCTAGCCCTTGTGAGACCCACTCCAAATTATGCCTTCTTGTATTACCTAAAAGCATTGAATAGCTATATAACCATGATGATCCAATCCATGGGTGGGAATAAACTTATTTGTTCCTATGAGATAAATATTAATGATAATAGTTATCTCTTTCAATTAGGGAATATTTCCCTTAGACCGCTAATACCATTTTTCCTTGATTTTTAGCCTCCTAGCCAAATTGCATTGCCTACCTTGGCTCTTTTGCCTAATAGTCAAGAGAAGTGTACCCTTGCTCCTACCAATGAGATTCATGAAGTCAAGAGTTTGATTCAAAATATTACTAATGAATTAGTTTATCTCAAAATATAACAAGCTAAATATTATAGGCCTTATCAATCCTACAATCAGTTTGGATAAGAAAGTATGCCTCTTTTTAAAGGTAATGATCAAGGACAAGGTCAAATAACTCAAACTAGACCTTACCAAAGTTTCAATCTTAATGACCCATAATATTATAGAGATATTTTTCCTACTCATTTTTTTTTTTTAATAACAACATGCTACCCTTCCTATGACCAAAATCAAGGCCAAGTTGCATATGTCAATGAAATGCCTCGTTAAACCATGACAATGCAAGGTAGTCAAGTACATCAAGTTCCAAATTTTGAGGTACAAATGTAAAATAGAATGGAAAATGGATTAAAAAAACCTGATTATACTCTCATGAATTATCTAGAGGGAGATTTTTGTGCCATCAATCAGTTGGGAAGTTCAAACAATGTGAATGCTAGTGTGTCTTCTAACACTATTTCTAAGAAGAGGGATGTTTAAGAGACATAAGGGAAAAATCAAGGACCTATTTTGACTCATCCATCACCCCAAATAGTAGGTGGGTCTAACTCATCTCCTAAGGTGTATGAAAATCATAAATCTCAAAATTTAAGGCCAGCTCCTACACATCCATTTTTACATGCTACACCACAAGGTACTAGTGCTTCCAAAGAGACATTTAAGATGAAAAATAATTATATCAATGTTTTGGATAAAATTAATAAGATACATATGAATATTTTATTATGGGACCTATTTGAAATATTAAGACAAAAGAATATTCTTCAAAAAGAGTTATTTGGAGTAAGTAAATAAGTTGGAGCAACAATAACTAAAAATGTTGTTTTGGTGAATAGAGCTCAACCCATTAATGGAAAAGTAAAGAAAAATGATAAGAATCCTCCTCTTTATCTATCCTTGATCATTTATGATTATTTATTTCATAATTATATCATAGATAGTGGGGCTAATACTTTAGTTATACCCAAGTCAATAGTGGATAAACTAGGCCTCAAGTATGAACCAATGGCTAAAGGAGTTATAAAATTATATGGGTAACCATAAAAGACCTTAGGAGTGATCAAGGATTGAATTTGAATTTAAATTCTTATCATAATTTATCCATCTCTCATGATGTGGTTGTATTAGATTTACCTCCATACTTTGCTCTTTATTTGTCAAGTGAGTTTACAACCAAGATAGGTGGATACTTGGAAGCAAATTAGTCATACATAGTTTTAAAAACAAGGTATGGTACTAAGGTAAATATTAAATCATAACCTATTTGTTATAATAATTTAGATCCCTACATGCCTAAAGTGGTAAATGTTAATTATACTATTCTTGATGAGGGAGAACTTCACATAGATCAATCTCTAACCTCTTCTCTTAAACGACTTTCTGACATACACTTAGATGAATGGGTAGAAAAACACTATGAACATGATCCTTATATATTCATATAATAATCTGGTCTTGGAGTGTATTTTCTTCATAAAGAGGGATATTTCATGCCAAAATTGATGAAGTCAAATGAGACTATGGATGGCCTATGGTAACTATTTTTTGATGGGTCAAGAAGTAAGGTTAGATCAGGTGGTGGAGAAATATTAGTATCTCCTTCCAAGGAAATGTATTACTCTACTTTCATATTTCACTTTAGTTGTACTTGTAATGTGGCAGAATATGAGGCCCTCATTCATAGCCTTGAGTGGGCTAGGAAAAGAGGTGTAAAAGAGTTATAAGTTTATGGTGATAGTGAGTTGGTTGTGAATCAAGTGAGAGGTCAAAATATGACTAATAAATCTTTTCTTAAATCCTATAAGCATAGAGTGTGGGATCTTTTAGGATATTTCCAAGATTTCAGCATTCAATCTATACTAAGAGAAGATAACAAACATGTTGATAGGTTGGTAGCCATTGGAGCTCAATTTGATGTTATAAAGGGGATAAGAGGTGACAAGAACCAACCTCATATCAAAGTTATTTTAAGGCCCTATATACCTAATAATATCACTAATTAGAAAGTATTTGATAGTGACCATAAAATATATCTCTTTCTACAAGAGGAGGCTGAGTTTTCCTTAAAGAACTAGTCCAAACTATAACAACAATATGGAGGGTAGATTGTAAAATTGAAGACAAACAAGATCCCTAAGGGCTTAGTCAAACTTGAGAGTATATTAAATGATGATGATCATTTTAATAAGGAAAATTTAATCATGTCTACTAAGAAAGAAAACTATGAGAGAGTACAAATCTTTAAAGATAAGTTGCTTGCTTTTGGGAAGGTATGTACTAGAGAAGAAAGATATGTTTTCATTTAATTAAGCAAAGAATTTTTTAATCTCTTTGCATAGGAATATAGTTATTTAAAAGGCTTTGATCTAAACTTATCTTAGAATACCATAGAGCTAGATGAAAATGTGAAGCCTATCAAGCAAAAATAAAGGCCAATTAATCCTAAGATTGAGCCTCTTATGAGGAAGGAGCTTAAAAATTTAATTGAGTCTAAGATCATTTTTACTATTAAGCATTCATATTGGTTGGAAAAATTAGTCTTGATAAGGAATAAAAATGGGTATATTAGGTTATGTGTTGAATTTAGATATTTGAATGAAAAAAGGGCTTGTTGGATTACAAAAGTAATGGAGTATGATGTAGAAATCAAGACAACCAAGCTAGTGAAAGGGAAAGGATAATGTGAAAACCTTGATTCAGATTTGAAGGAAAAAAAGGAAGTTGTTTTAACCCTTCAATATGATCCTATGATAGTTTAATCTTCACCAATGAAGAGTTGGACACAAGAAATGATTATGTTTCTTTAAATCGATGAGTGTCCACATGGCCTAGATAGAGCCAAAAGAAGGTACTTTAGATTATAATCTATTCCTTATGTACTTGTTGATGGAGTGTTTTTTAGGAAATATTTATTAGGTGTACTATTGAGATGTGTTGAATCATAATAGGTTAAGAAGATATTATTTGAGTTTCGTGATGGACCAGTAGGTGGTCACTTTGGTCCAAGGACCACAGTTGCTAAGATTATGAGAGATGGATATTTTTGGCCTAGTTTGTTTAAATATACCCATGCTTGGGTAAGTAAATGTCAAAAATATGCTCTATTTGATGGAAATAAAAATCTTTCAGCCTTACCTCTTCATCCAATACAAGTAAACCAACCTTTTATGCAATGGGGTCTATATTTCATAGGCTTACTCAACCTAACTTCTAGTGCTAGTCACAAGTGGGTGTTAGCTACCACCGATTACTTTAGAAGATGGGTGGAGGATATATATCTCAAGTAAGTAAACGAAAGTTTAGTTTTAGACTTCTATGAAGGCATAATGAAAATATTTGGGGATCCTTCAATAATCATGTTAGATAATGCATTGGCTTTTCTTGTAATGAAGACAAGTGAGTGGGATTTCAAACATGGTATTTATCTTATTACTTCCTCTGATTATTATCCATAAGGGAATGGACTAGATGAGTCCAATAATAAGAATCTAATTTATATTATCAAGAGGATAATGAAGGAAAACCAAAGAACTTGGTATTCCAAATTGAAGACAACTCTTTGGGTTGATAGAATCACCCCCAAGAGAGCCATTATAAACTCACCATATACACTTTTTATAGAAGAGAGGCTAGATTTATTATTTCACTTGAGTTACTAGCTTTGGATCTTGTTGACCAATTTTTTCCCACAGGAAAAATTTTGGTCACCTTCTTCCCCTGATGTTTAATGCCAGTCATCTTTAGGTTGCATGAGTTCAATAAATCTGATTCACAGCTTGGTTCAATCTTTTGGTTTAACTGGTTGGTTTATCATCATTGGTTTTATCTTCTTTAAGGTCCAACAGCCTTGTTTCAGCTCAGTTCAACACTTCAGTCAGTGGCCTGGTTCTTTGGTTCAGCATCTAGTTCATTATTTCGGCCTAGTTCATGTTCATGTTCATGCCCTTACATAAGATAAGCACTTCACTTCAAACATTCACAAAAAGGGCCAGGTCGGGTTGCATCATTAAACAAATGCAAAGGTCAGGTGCATTAAAACAAAGGAAAAGGCAAGCCGTTGAGAAGCCAGCTAAGGACTGATGACGTCCCTGAAGATGTCAAAGTTTGACAAATGAAACGGCCGCTATTTTTAAAAAAGAAAAAAAGAAAGCGCTAACCAACTAGGAGCTAAAAAGGCAGTGACCTGCCAAGATATTTGCCCCTAGGGGCCAAACAAGCCAGATAGAGACAAAATTGAGAAAAGGACAAGAAAACATTGATGAAATGAGCAAGCAGTTAAGTCCAAGTGGCACCAATTTGAGAAGTGACTCCAGTAGGTGAAATAGTTCCTTCAAATTGATCATGAGAAGATGCAACAACTAAGTAATGTAACTAGTTTTCTCCATTTTTCATTTAATGGGTGGACAAACCGCGTTTTGACATTAAAAATGTGGACTTCGAGCAGACAAAGCCCATGTCTCATTAATGTTTTGAGCAACTTGTTGAAGGGATGAGATGGCCACTTGTTGAAGGAATGCCATATAGGCTTCTTTGTTCTCTCATATATATTTGATACTTGTCATTTTTGTAAGGATATTCCACATTTGTAAGGCATAGCCCTGGCAAAATTTCACCTGAATCAAATAAACACAATTTTTTACCTCCATTTGGATAGATATTTCAAAGTATGTCTTGAGTGTTTGTCTGTGTCCAGTCATTATTTCTTGATGCTCTCATAGGTTCAACACCAACAGACCTATTATCTACAAGGTGCCATTTCTATAGCTGAAAGGAGAAGAGCTGACATTTGAGAAGACTAGAATAGAAGGAGTTACTTACAGTGTGCATTTCATAGCACCTTAGTGATTTTCTATTTCCTGTGTTTTCATGAAAGCCTCCCTACCAGTCTTTTGTAGCCTGGTCCTTCTGCCAAGTGTGTAGTGTATGTACTTGTCTGATTCTGAGAGTGGATGTGTGAAGGTTGAATTATTTTGGTGCATCACCTCTTTTAGAGTAGGATTTTTTTCCTACATCTCTCTCCCTTTTCATCCCCCCTTTAGTATGTGTGTGTGTGTGTGTGTGTGTGTGTGTGTGTGTGTTTTGCACTTGCTGGAATAAACACGATGCATTAAAGGGAGCTAGCCCTTATCTAGATACTCTCCTCTCCATCTTCACCATCCCACAGGTGAGAGAGGAGTTTCCATTGTTGTGTGAAGAAGGTAGGAGCTCAGCCTCCTGCCAAGGTGCAATCTTCTACGTCAATAGTTTCTAGCATGTCTAGTGGGACCCAAGTTTTCAACGCAGTAAAGTTTTAGGATTGATGTTGGTCTTGTTACAGTAAATCAAATTTCTTCAACATCTGGTGACTCTGAGTTAATCAGCTGGTTAAGCAACCCGGTGCCATTTAGAAATCATTTCTTGTATGTATAATCCTTTTACACAAAATCATGGGTTTTTTTGTCCTTCATGTGAATATAATAAGGCTCCAGATATTTATGCATTCCCCTTAAGCAGCTCTCCTAGTTGCCCTGAAACTATAAGGGAGATGGCATTAGAATTTGAGAGGTAGACAATGGAAATTAACAAGCTAGAAGAGTAGTATAGATATCAACAAGAGTTGATGTATAATGAGGAGTGCTTGTTTAGGAAAGCACAGCGCTTGTAACCCATGAAAGAGGAGGCAACAAAATGGAGAAATCCATTTTTCCAAGGTAGTCAGCCTTGCACGCCCCCTCCTATCCTAATGAAAACCTCCTCTTTTACACCAAATCCATTTTATCAAATTGCACTTGCTCAATCCAACTCATCAAATATAGCTGCTCCCAATCTCGTGCACCTAGCTTTCCAACACTAGAAGACATCAGAATAGCCTCCCATGGAGATGAACCTTCTAAATTCCTCATATTGTGAATATCCCATTGAGAAGAGAACCATGAGCTAGCACGTCCCTCTTCCATAGTATTTTCCTTGCATTCCCCAAACTCCCCAAGTTCTTTAACATGATACACAAATTTTGAGTTGGAGGAAGGAATGCCAGAGACCAGCTCTGAGCTTTGGAGAGGATAATGTTGGTGACCTCCAAGAAAGACTCTTTCAGGACAACCTAGCCAAACAAATTGAAGATTTAGAGGCTAGGATGAAGTTGCTTCTTGAAAGAGAGTTAAAATTTCTAGACCTTGTGGAGGAGCCCTAGGACCTTGGAGAAAACAAAATTGCTACCTATTTACAGGAGCAAAATTCCAATTTCAAAATCTTGAACTGGGGGAGAACAGTAAAATCATGGGGCAGAATAGAAGAAGAAGAGAAAGGTTTTTCTCAAAGCCTTGAAGAAGCTGAAGCTACCCCTGCTCATGATAATGCTGGAGACCTCTAGGAAAAGCTTTTCCAAGAAGATCTGGCCAAGAGAATTATGGAGTTGGAATCTAAAGAGAAATTCCTCATCCAATGTGTGATGGAAGGTTTAGACCAAATAGCACATTCCATGCATGAACACGCCCCACCTACACATTTCCAAGAGAGTTATCAGGCTATGCCTAATATTGATGAAGTGATGATCAAGTGGAGAGAGGAGAATCATTTGATTCTAGCTCAAGGACTACCTCCTCTTCCACATGTTTTTGCCACTTCACCCCTTCTCAAGGAAGAACCTATTCTGTAGGAGGCAAGTGAGGAGCAAAAGATCCAATCTGTAGTATTTCAAGAAGATGCCATGAGCAACAATGAAGAAGAAATCATCATTAATGCTCCTTGTGAAGACCTCATCAGCAATGGAGAAGATGCAGGTCTTACATATATGCAGATGTTCCAGCAATTCAAAGAGGAATAAATGCATGGTAAGCTCTCTTCTCCTCTGTTTGATGAACTTCCTTTCTATTTTGATGATGAGGTCAACTACATTAAAGAGCCTGAGTTAGAGGAAAATAAGGAGAATACTTTTGAACATCTAGAGGTCCTGATTTTTGAGGAGGAAAAGGAGAGGTCTGTCTTCCTGGAGGAATGCCTTGAAGAAGTAAGATTTGAACAGAGAAGTGATGTTCTATGGGATGAGCAGTCATTTTGTAAGTCTATTTTAGACATCACAATAGTCAACCTTCTTCACGAAGGCCAAGATAAATTAGAGGATGAGTTTGACAAAGTCTTCAATGAGATAGAAGAAAATAGGCCAGACCATGATACATTACAAAGGGATTGTGCAGACTAAAGGGCTAATGGTGATGAACCAGCAACCATTGATTTCTTGGTGAGGAGCACCAATATGAAGGTCCAGCATTCAATAGGCCTCTAGGGACAATCAGAATACATATACATTGGAGGCATGTTTGATTCGGATCCACTCAGATTCCAGCCAACTTAGGTGACAGGCAGGAGGAGCAGGTCACTAAATCTCATTTTCTTTCAGCTACTTACCTGCCATCGTAAGTCTTCTCACCAGGAAGGGGACTTAAGAAATTTTCCTTTCGATCCAGGAGGGAAGCGAGCATTCCTGGTTAGTTGTATATAGTAGTTTTTTTTAGTTTTTTTTCTAGTTTTCCTTAAGTGCAGTTTGCACAGGTAGTGTTTTTTAGCCTTGTGTGTTTCCCTTCGTGTGTGGGGTGAAGCTTCATTTTTTATTCTTAGATCTTTGGGGCTATTGTTAATTCTTTCATAGCTACATCTAAATTTGTGCCCAATGGATTTTCAAGGCAATTGGGTTCTAAGCATGGCAGGGATGCTTTCCCTATGAGTCGCCATCTGTTGACTAATTTTTGCCCACAGCAAAATTTTGGTCACCTTCTCCCCTTGCTATTTGAAAACAATCATTTCTGGGTTACACAATCTAATGGCCTTGTTCCATCTCAATTCAACACTTTGGTCACAGACTTGGTTCTTTGGTTCAACATCTAGTTCATTGTTTCAGCCTTAGTCCAAGTTCAAACGCTTTAAGCATAATAGGCACTTCAAAGAAGAATTCAGGTTCAGTTTAAAGTTTAGTTCAAAGTCCATTTGGTTTAAAATTGACTAAGCCCCGCATATATAAAAGGCTTTAGGCAAAAGGAAAGGGCAGTCTTCAAGTTGAAATCCCTTTCAGAGGGCAAGCACTTAACATTTACATGGAAGGAATTCGGGCGTGCTTCAAATACAATGCAAAGCTGGGTGGACAATTTCCGCAGACTTTTTGCCCATGAGGAAATGTCTACGAACAAAATTCCACAGAGACATTAAAATCTAGGGAGCAGTCTGCAATAAACAAGTGACCCACCGAAGAATCAAGCAAGCCGCAAACAGTCTAAAACACAAAGGGACCCATCGAGTTAACAAAGGAAAAGGTGCCCACAGTTAGAAGAGAAAAATGTCATAGAAGTGTAGCATGGATCCGACTGCCAACAAGGCATGAGGATGTTGATGAAGATTTCAAGTATGAAAAAATGAAGTGGCCATTGGTTTTAAAAAACAAAGAGAATGCTAGCTGGAAGGAGCCAAAAAATGAAGTGACCTGCTGAAAATTTGCCCCAGGGGCCGAGCAGGCCAGATAAGACAAAATGGAGGAAAACCAAAGTGACAAGTAAGGAATGAGTAAGCAGTCAATCCAATTGGTGCTAATATGAGAAACAACTCTAGTAGGTGAAATAGTGCCAGTGAATTGATCATTTGGGATGCAAGTGGCTGGTAAAGCAACTAGTTCTCTCTATTTTTCATTAAATGAGAAGGCAAATCACGTATTAACCTTGACAAAGGCAGATTTCAAGGGGACAAAGCACACAATTCATTAATGATTTTGAGAAACTTATTTCCTTTCATGAATAGATGAAATAGGCCACTTGTAACCAATGAGCACCAAATGAGCCTCTTGGACTTTCCATATATATTGCGAACTTGGTCATTTTGTAATCATCTTTTCACGAATTTTACAAGGTGTAGCCCTGCTAAAATTTCCACTTGAATCAAATAAAAGTATTTTTTACATCCTATTGGATAGATATTCTATGTATGTCTTGAGTGGTTGATTTGTGTTCAATCATTGTCTTTTGATGCTCTCACAAGTTCAACACCAACACACCAGTTATCTACAAGGCGCCATTTTTTGTAGTTAACAGGAGAAGAGCTCTATTTGGAAGTATAGAATAGAGGAAGTCATTTACAGTATGTATTTCACAACATCTTGGTGCGTCCCTATTCCTATGTTTTCATAAGAACCTCCCTACCATTTTCTTGCAGCCTGGTCTTTCTGCCAAGCCTGAGTGTATGTATGTTTCTTTTGTCTGATCTTGAGTGTGGATGTGGGAAGGTCAACTTATTTTGGTGTATCACCTCTTTAGAGTAGGCTTGTTTTTCCTACACTCTCCTTTCCCTTTTCATCCCCTTTTTATTATATAGCTGTATATATGTATATACCTATATTTTTCACTTGCTGGAACAAACAATGATACATCAAAGGGAGCTAGCCCTTACCTAGAGACTCTCCCCTCCAACTTCACCGGTCCCACAGGTGAGAGGGGAGTTTCCATGTTGCGAGGAGAAGGCAGGAGTTCAACCTCCTTGCCCTGGGTGCAATTTCCTACATCAACAGATCTCACTTACCATCTAGAGTTGATGGAAAATAAAAGCATGGAGGTTAGGTTATGTGAGTTGATGGACCTTGAAGAAATAAGGGATCAAGATATGCATACTATGAGAGCTCACCAAGATCAAAAAAATAAATATTTTGATAATAAATCCATGCCAAGATCCTTTCGAGAAGGATACATTGTTCTAAAGTGGGATAAAGATAGGGCTAAGCCTATAAAACACATAAAGTTTGATGCTTTATGGAGTGGCCCTTATGTCATCACTCAATGTAAGAAACACAATGCTTTCCAAATATCAAAGTTGGATGGAGAAGAGATTCATATCCCAGTAAATGGGATCTATCTTAAACATTTATACTAAGGTTCTCCTCTCTCTTTGTAAATAGATGATATTTTTCTTGTTTTCCCTAAGTACTTATGCACTTGTGTGAGTCTTGTTGGTGTCTTGCTTTGTTTTGTGTTTGTTTGGTGTGGTGTGGTTGTTTAGTATGTGTTTTAGGCAATTAATTTATATTTTTCTTCAATAATTAATTTAATTCCTTAGCCCATCGATGGGTAAAGCTATCGATCTTTAGTATAGCAAGCATACTACCTTTATGATTCTCTAATTTGTTGACCAAATTTGACTTCAAGGTCAAATTTGGACCCCTAAAGGTAAAATTTTTAATTTTAGATTTTTTAAAGGTATAATATTTTTTCATAGGGTATGTTATAGTCCATTTTGTGTAATTTTATACTTTTTTAGCCTTAGTCATGGTTTAATTAGTTTATATGTCATTTTAAGTCACTTAATAGCCATTTCAGGGTCATAAATACATGTGGCATGGTTTTCAAGGTGTATAAGTGTCTTAAGTTCCTTTAAAAAATCTAATAAGTCATATTCCATATTAGAAATTCCATTCCCATCTAAAACATGCAAGTTATCTAACTGAAGATCGAGTAATCAACTTAAAAAGGAAGAGTTTGGCACTTTTACGACCATGAGGGAGGGTGAAACATGTGATAATTTCATGGAATGTCTCTTAATCTTCATAAAACTCATATTAGTGATTGATATTCTTTGGAAGTGATAAAAAGGTTTAAAATTTGTTCTACTTCTTCACCTTTTTAGACACACAAAAATGGTCAGTAGGTTCATCCTTGGTATGACCAATAGAAGAGGTTTCAAAACAAACACCTTTAGGAGGTGGTATTAAAATTATAGAGATTAATTTCCATAAAAAATTTAAATTAATGGTGAACCATGCTTTATGAACCATATCTAACAAGTTGACTATGTTTTTCTACTCACTATTTCTTACACACTATAGGTTTTGCTCTAGTTTGGATAAGTCCATATAATCTAGTTGGTGATGTTGATTCTAGATGATTTTGGCTCTCTTATAAAATTATATTCATTATTAGTTTCATGTTTCATGGTGTTTTGATAATCAAGTCATCTCATGTTGTAGGGAGGTGTCACCATATGAGGTCTTAGTCAAAAGTTCCTTATTTTCAAAATATTTGGTTCTCTATAGAAGTCTCATGGGAATGGGATGTTATTTTTACCATGTCTCAATGCCATATTATCACCTCTTTCCATGTTTGGTTTCATCACACCATGCTTTGAGTAAACATTCAGTCCTACCATTCTCATAGTCAACTCTTTACTCACTCTCACTTACAACCACATGTGTAGAGCTTGTCTATCATGTCCATGTGTTATAGTGAATATATATCAAATTTTTAAAATCATTAGGATATGAATAAATTATTTTTGAATTTTTTAATAGGATTCAACGTTGATTATAAGTTCATGCACCATACAAACTAGCCATTAACTACCACTTCTTGCTTTATAATAGGTGTTTACAAGAGGTTTTCAAGTTATAATATATGTTTTGAAGATTTTATAAATATTAAAATAAGTCTAAAAACTAATTTTAGTAATTTTAAATGAGCCTAATCATGTTCATTATAACATTCATCAACATACATTGTTCAAATTCTATCCACTACCCACATACAACTCAAATACACCTACAGAAATCTCTTTGATGATGTCATACTAAGGAGTATTTGATAGGTGTTTAAATATTTTAAGAGTGATAATAGATCATTTGGATAATTTTTGAGGGCATAAAATTAATCATAAAAATATGTATCTTGTATACTTCCCAAGTTTTTTTACTACCTATATGTGAAAATACTCACCTATAGGTGACATTACAAAGCTTTGAAGGTCCTTGTATAGGGAATTAGAAACATGGTAAAACCTTATTTGGATTATAGAATGTTATTTTATCATGAAATACCTATTTTAGGTGTTATATATGTAAATGGAAGTATGGATTACCTTAAAATATACGATGACTGAGTTCAGGGATATTTTCCCTAAAAAGTGAAAACAGATGTCCAAGCTATTTTATGGATATCCTATAACAAGGTTATAAAGACTCTTAGTGAATCCAAATAACCATTAATTGTATTATCCATGAAGGATAAGATATGTTCCAAATATAAATTCAATAGGATTAGTGGAGGGTGATGGTTGGAAGGCTCAAAGTTGCCTATTTTAATACTAAAACCTTGCATTAACATCTACAAGATTGATCCTAAAAGAGCCCTCTTCACCTAATGTTGTAAAGATAGAATATTCCACCATGTTTAATAGTTATAAATAGTGAAATTTTAAATTATGATATAAAATATCATCAATAAGAGTTAATGGGTGGTGCTTCAAGGTCTAATCTACACCTATAGGTGTCCCATTATGCTAAATGCACACCTACAACTGACTATAGGAGCACACAATGTAGATAGATGATTGAACATGGAGTCACCAAGGTTGGTTGATTAAATATGATAAATTTTTTTTAATTAAATACATAAGTGATGTGTGACCTTTAAAATAAGTAATCTTCACCTTTAAGGTTTTACTCTTTCCAACACAATTGACTGTGTTTGACCATGATAGGTAGTGAGCAGTTTTGAAGTTGTGAATGCTACCAATGCATAAGGAGGTTTTAAAATGGGATAAAACAAGAATTTAATGATACTAATGGATTATAAAGTTATATACATACATTTTCTCAAGTTTAAAGAGACATGATCACCTACAGGTGTACCTCCATGACATAAAACATAGTCAAGAGTTAAAACTCAATTTTGACTGAATAAGGAGTATGAAGGGTATGTAGTAAGTTGGAATGATAAAAAATATTATAAATTATGTTTAACATCTCAAAATTTTATAACCAATGGTAATCAATCAGAAAAAGACTCTATGAAGTAACATGCACAATCTACATCTTACACCTTGCACAGTGTCTCTTAATGAGGGTCTATTTTGGTTTTTCGGAGAGTTGGATGGGTAAATGGATTTAAAAAGGGCTGAATTTTGTTTTGTAAGGTCCTAATAAATTTTTAAATATCATCCACTACTTTTTTTGTCTAAATAAACAAGGGAAGTGCCCTTTTTTTGTCTCAGATAGAAGGCACTCCTTGTATGCACAAACCCTACATTCTTGAGGAAGGAGGTTGATAAAAATAAACTAGGAGATAAAGTAACCCTAATAGGATGTGTTATGAGTTTTTTTACATCTGAAAAAACATTATAGGAAATTTTAATAAGGATAAAACCCAACAAGATGGTCTAAAACACCAAAGTTGCAGTTAGACCTATTAGGTAGGGTTTTGGCTTAAAGCCCAAATAAGGGGTCAATGTCTTTTATAGACTTGGGTGGACATTATATCATATTATATAATTTTTTTTGGGTCACTATAGATGTGTCTAAGTTATTTGGATGCATATTAAGTACAAGGAAGTCATCTTTTAGATCAAAGGCAACATTGGGCATATGTAAAGCTAAGGAAGGGCTTAAATAAGCAAATTTAGATGCTCACATATTATTTGAGGTTATGCATGAGGATATATGGAGTTTTGGGAAGTTGAAAAGGTTATTTAGATTCATTCTTGTGAATTTTTTTTGCAAATTCAATGTCCCATTTTTATGAACAAATCTTAAGAGCCTAAGAGACCTAAAACCCTTGCAAACCCTTGCAAACCCTTGGATAAAGACTCGACTGAGAAAATGAAGAGGGAAAGTTATCCAAATGGAATGAAATGGAAATGAAATTATTTAATTTATGTAGGTGACTCTCCATATATCATTCTCATCTAATTGAATTGTTTCATATCTGTATGGATAGGGTATAGTGTTGTTTTTATTAAAAAATTTATGCATTGTGTAGGTTCTAGGAGGTTTCAAGAGATGAAATAAAATTTGAGAGGAAGATAGGGAATTAATATAACTCCAAATTTCCATTTAATTATTCATTAAAACTCCTAATTTTTCCTACCAGAGCTCTCATCTAAGCCAATTAGAACTCGCATAGCGAACATGATGGTGAGAAGTGTGAAAACTTCAAGTGGAAGCATATTTAAGGTTAAACTAATAAATATAAGGACATGGATGGTATTTAAACATGTAATTAACCCAATTTTATTTATTTTAATGAGAAAATAAATCCATTTTTGAAGCCAAGTGTACAAGGTGTGTGAAAGAGGAGTTTTTTTTAACTGCACATGGTGATAACTCACTTATAGAAGATTATAGATGATTATGACTGCAACCAATACATGGAAAAGAATGTATATAACCATAAACTCTCAATAAAATAACTATATATATCCCTAGTTAGTTTTTGGATGTTCCAATAGAGGTGAATGGTCAAGGTAGTTTCCTTGTGCAAAATGAAAACTCCTACGTTACATTTCATGAGTTTCATGACTTGAAATGCCACTTGTATATTATAAACTTACATGATAAATTTAAAATTATTTTCTCATGCACATGAAACTCATTTTATCATATTTAAAATTATCCAAGTGACCTTTGGACTTCCCTTGTCTCACCCCTCTCGTAAATTTTATAAGTAGTGGCTTTTTAGGCTCTTTTGAGCATCCTCCATTGGTTAATGGTGAAACCCTTGATAATTCTTTATTTTAATGTATCTTAAATAAATGAAATTTTTTTATTTTCATACTTATATTATGCATAATTTAATCTAGTTACAAATCTAGTTGATCTTGCCTAGTAAAAGATAGATTTTTTAGTATGTTGTCTTTCATTATCCACCAAGTATGCAGAAAATTGATTGTTATGGGTCTTTGTTAGTGTTACTTATTAGTGTATGATATTTTTATAAGTGGTTTATGAATAAATTATCTAAATTATCATTCATTATCCATCTTAAACATAAAATATACCTCTTGAACCTAGCATATGAAACATTAATGTAATAATCTATCTTGAGTTGTGAGTTATGTGTGAAAGAAGATTTGATTTTATCTAAGTAGTATAATTTAAATCAATAGGAGGAAATTTATTATTGATGCATCACATTTTAACTTATTTATTTTATATTCTTACCCATTTTCATGCAAATTTGATATGTAGGAAGGTGTTTCAAAGATTGCATCAAGGAAACTAGCCCTTTTAGAGATTCATCTCACCAATTGATTACCCACAATAAGTGAGATGTTTCCATTATGACAATTGGATGAGGATAGCGAATACATCTCCTAAAGTGGTTAAAATCCAAGTGAAAACATGAACCATGGACCATATCCCATGTGCATCACTTATTAGAGAGAGGTTCAGAGAGCACTAGAGGCTAGCCAATGTGGGACCATCAGTAGGTAGTCAATCCCTAGCTTGTGAAATTCTATAGTTGTATATTTATTTATTTATTTATTTATTACTTACACATTTCATGGGTAAAATTACACAACTAAGTTAAATTCCCTTATTGGATATATTATGCATGCGATTCATGATATCATAGTCTTAAATAATGATATTATAATACCATGACAAGAGACTCATGATATTGCAATACTAAAATAAAAGAATTATTATATCATAATATCACAAGGGGTGAATTTTGGTTTTTCAAAAGTGAAAGGTTATAATAATGATTATGAAAAACTATCAAACTTGAGTTTTGATATTTTTAGTTTCATTAGTAAGGGCTAATTCATGATCAATAGTATTGTAGTGGGTAAGGTAGGGGTTTAGGGGTAGTTTATGATTAAGATAGTTAGGATACAGACTTACGGTGAGTGGGTGTTAGGTTGGGAGAGATAGGGGTATAGGGTTAGGTTAAGGTAGGTTATGAGATGTTAATATAGAGGGTAAAATGGGTTTATGGGATAGGTTTAGATTAAGGGAAGTAGGTGCTTAGGGAAATGGTGTGAAGAGTTAGTGGGTGGATAGGACTAGGTTGGATTTGCTGGATAGTTATTAGGATTAGGTGAATGGGATGGATATTTATAAGGTGGATAGGAATATATTGGATAGTTATAGGGATGAGATGAATGGGATGGATAGTTAGAATGTGGATAGGATGATGTTAGAAAGATGAGGGTAGGGATGTAGGGTGAGTGAGTGTTAGGTTAAGGTAATTATAATAGTAAGGATAAATGGTGATAAGTTAGATGGGATAGGGTTTGGTTAGGGGAAGTAAGTTCTTAAGGAAATGGATATAAGAATGGGATTTATGGAATCAGGATATAGAGGATTAGGTTAGGAAGGTTAGTAAATGAAGGGTGAATAAGCTGAATGGATTAGTGTAGATAAGTGAATGGGAATTATGGACTTAGGTACAAGTTATAAGGGGATGGGTGGGATTAGGTAAGGGTGAGTTATATTAGTGGTAATGAGATGAGGAGGGTTTATAGGATGGGGTAGTCAAGAAAATATATTTAAGTGGATGAGGAGGAGAGGGGGTGATGAAGATAGGTTGTTAAGATGATGAGACATGATGGGCTAGGGATAGAAGTGATGAGATGATCATTATTTAATAATGTGTAATTGGTGTAGGAGGATTTAGGAGTGATGGCATCCTAACTATGACATCCCTAGGTTTTACATGAGATATAATTATTAACACTAGAGGAGTATGGTGTGCTATATTTGATCAGCCTATACTATGTTATGACCATGCCTATAGTATAAATCAATAGAGAGTTGATCATAACCCTATTTGAGAGGTGGCACTCGAAGATGAGTACCTTTCACTTCATGATGGGGGAGATGAATGTCAATCTAGAAGATGTATTTTGGATCTTCTAGATATTTATGAGAGTTCATAAGATATATTGGTGGTCACACACCCTCAATGTTAAAGTTTAGAGGCTATTGAGAGGCTATAAATTAGAGTGTGAGATACATGAGTAGACATTGATAGGGCCTTGAGGGAAGGCACAATTGACAAGTTGATATTAGTGGTGATGTCTCTTATGAATAATATACTCTTGTCAAACAAGAGTGGGCAATGGTTCCACTTAGGCTTGGGAGACATGGTGTATGACTTAGAGTGTTTACCTGGGGCCTAATAGTACTAGCCCACCTATATCAGGAGTTTCACATGGAAGCATAATGGGAGATACAAGATTGGGCCCATATTTATTATTATAGAGATGGAAATGGGAGCACATAGTTATATAGAAACCTCTAGGTATACATGTATATATATATCCCCATGAGCCCATAGTATTTGTTTGGTACATTATTTTATGGGTACAAAGATCTCATTCATGGGAGATCTAATTTTATAGATATGCATTTGATATCTTGTAGCAAGAGCACATTACATGGATGCCATATAGATAGGTGAAATTTAGATGGGTTTAGGAGGTGAATGTCTCCTTATTTATGTTGATATATTTTTATCCTATGAGACATCAATATTATATCATTGAGTGTTAGAAACTTGATCAGGTTCAATGATAGCTTAGGAGGTCATAGGATGTACTGAGGATCACCTATTTTCTCATAGTGGTAGAGAGGGATTAGTGGGGGATACTTATGGATAGAGCATTAACATGTGTTGATTATGAAAGAATTACCCATTATCATGGGACTATCAGACACTTATCCCAAATCCTAGTGTTACAATAGCGGTGACCACTTAGGCAATAAGATAGAATGAGGAGAGGGATTATGGAGAGACTGATAAAGGCATAGATTATAATTTGGAGGAGGTGAGTGATGAGAGTTTATCCTTAGATATAGGATCTGTAAGATAGGTAGGGGCACTAGATATCATGGACATGGATGGGGGAAATCAAGGAGGCTTAGATGGGGGTCAAAGAAGGGTTGTGGGATAGTCTAGAGGGAGTGGAGGTTGAGATGAGGTAGGAACCATCCTATCCACCCTTGATAGAGCATGAGTGATCATTATTGGAGAGGTTCAAGAGAGAGGTACAAGCTCATGCCTCAAATATTGCAGGGATCACTGTAGAGAAATAAGATTAGAGCACATTTACAAGGTAAATTAGCACAAAGGTATAGCTAGTTAGATAGGTCTCATAGACAAGTGATAGGTTTATAATGGTAGGTGGATACATTTTAGGGACACATCCAAAGTATATATGCCTAGATAGTAGTTTTATAGAGCCAGATTTAGAACTAGGATGCATAGATTAAGACCTTATAAGTAGAGATTGGGTAGTTACAAGCTCAGGTTTGGGAGTTGATGGGAGAGGTGAAGGTTGTTGAAAGGGCCAAGTATGAGGGAGATGAATCCATGTTAAATAGCGCTATTATGGAATTTATGAGGTAGATTACATGGTTTACATGGGAGCCTTAGTATTATAGATATCTATATGAGGCAATAGTACCACCTAAGTGATATGTAGAGACATTTAAGTCCAGTTTATCATAGTCTATGCAACATCCACCCAGGGGACCACCTAGACCATAGTCGAGTTTTATGATAGATGAGACATGTAGTATATGATGGATATTTGTATATTATAACACATTTATGCCCATGGGGCCCATACTTGTATTTATATATTTTGACATGATCTCGTATGGACATGATGCACTATTGATATTTATATGATTAAGATTTTGTTTTTTTGATATATGATGTGATGCATTATGATTATGTTGTAAATAGAGGATATAAATGATGTTATTGTTTTCTATAGATATATGTATCATGGATGTGAGCTATGTGATTATTATGTTATTTAATTATTGTGCTTATGATGTAGTATGAGTGGTTGATTAGATATTTATGTGAGATGTTTAGATATTTCAAAATATGAGGTCTTAATTTCTAGTCTCCAATTAGCCATCCAATGGAACATCCAACACCTTTAGGTATTTGGTGATTCATAATTAATTATCAAACAAGTGAATGAGGAGTTCCAAACAAAGGATGAGAAATTTATTCCTTATAAATAATTGGTGGATCAATTAAATCAAAATTTTCATTCTATCACATTTGAACAAGGAGATACGTATATATTTCATGATGCCATCATAGACTGGGATTAGAGATGGCATAAATTTAAAAATTATCCATGGATTGATGAGTTGATATTATCAAGTGTTCAATTAGAAAATTACTTTCAAGGACATCTTTTGGATGGTCGATCAAAGACCCAATAGTTTCCATAAATTCAATTACTTTATTAATTCCCCTTGGTACTTGTTCAAATGTGATAGAATGAAAATTTTGATTTAATTGATCCACTAATTATTTATAAGGAATAAATTTATCATCCTTTGTTTGCAACTCCTCATTCACTTGTTTGATAATTAATTATGAATCACCAAATACCTAAAGGTGTTGGATGTTCCATTGGATGGCTAATTGGAGACTAGAAATTAAGACCTCATATTTTGAAATATTGTTGGTACATGGGAAAGTAAGGTAGAAATATTTATAGATGAAGTCACCTTATGGGGTTACCAAAAGGATACCCACTCCTGACCCATGTGTGGTGAAAGATCCATTGAAATATAATATATAACTATTGGATTCTATGGTAGTTAATATGGAATCATCCAAAAGGATATGATAAGGGGCTTGGTATCTAAAAGGGGTGATTCTATAAGTTAATCCATGATTGATTTTACTTTGATGGCCTTTTGATTGACATGTTATATATCAAACTCAATTAACAAAATAATACATTTGGCCATCTGACTAGTTAGAGAAATTTTTGATAACATGTATTTAAGGGGATCAACTTTGGGTATGAGATAAAATTGGCTATTGAGCATATAATGCCAGAGTTTTTGGGATGAAAAGACAATGACCAAGCAATATTTTTTGATAGGGGTGTAATTAAGCTCATTTGAAATCAATGTCTTTCTGAGATAATATATTACTCATTCTTTCCCTTCATAATTATGTTGAGCTATATTTTCCCCTATTGTATAAGGTTTTGTAGATATTTATAAAATAAAAGGCCTTCCCATGATGGGTGGTGATAAGACTAGAATCTTTACTAGCTATTTCTTAAGATTGTCAAAAGACTATTAAAACTCAGATTCCCAATTGAAATGAGTCCCCTTTTCAAAATATAGGTGAATGGGTTTTATTTGTTTACTAATTATAAAATAAATTAATGTATGGCATGTAATTTTCCTTAAAGGCTTCTGAGTTGATTTAGATTTTTGGGAGGAGGTATTTCCAAATTTTTTTGAATTTTGTTGGGTCAACCTTAATGCCTCTCTTGGAGACTATGAACCCTAACAATTTTCCTAAGGTGACTCCAAACACACATTTCTTTAGGTCCAATCTAAATTTATATTATTGGAGTCTCTCAAAGATTATTATTAATACCACATGATGCTCTAATCAAATTTTTGACTTCCCCATAATGTCATCTACATAATCTTTAATGATGTCATGTATCATGTCATGAAAGATTATGGTAATTACTATTTGGTAGGTATCACTTACATTTTTGAGACCAAAAGGCAACACTTGATAACAAAAGGTTCCCAATGGAGTAATAAATGTTATTGTGTGTTGATCCTCAAGTGTAATTTGAATTTGATCATATCCCAAAAACCCATCCATGAGGGATAACATGTCATAAGCCATAGTGGAGTTGAGGATCATATCTATATTTGACAACCAAAAGTCATATTTAGGACATGCATTTTTGATATCCTAGAATTTAGTGAAAATCTAGATTTAACCTTGTGGCTTGGACATAGGAACAATGTTATATATCTAGTCAAAATAATTAATAGGATGGATAAATCCAACTTTTAGGGATTTTAGGTAATTCTTATTTGACGAAAAGATCCACCTTAGCGTGAATCTTACAAATTTTTTTCTTGATTATTTTTGCATTAGGATGGACTACTAAATGATGCACTACCAAAGATGGATTTATCCCCAACATGTTCAAATAACACCATACAAAGACATATATATACTCTTTGACCAACTCAATAAGAATTTACCATTCATTGAGTGTAAGAATTGCCCCCAATATGACAATTTTAGGACTCTCTTCTATTCTAATATTTACTTCAATAACCACCTCAATGAGGGAGGGTGACTTATCATAAATATATTTTGGTGGTGATGGAAAATCATATATTTCTAAAGAAAAATCATCAGGTATCTCTATGTCTAATTCTGAATAATCAAGAGTGAGTTGAAAATCCTCCAAATTTTGAGAGGGATCTTCATATTCTTACTCCTCTTCTTCAATTTGATTATGGGATATTTTTTGTTCTAAAAAATAGGTTAAATAATTTATATTTATAGAGAACCCCTTATTTTGATCTCCTAATGGCATAAATTTCATGCTCCCAAATATTTGATAATGGCCTTATCACTCTAAAACATGTTAAATGAAGGCTCATGTTTTTTATCCTAGTATATTAAGGTAGGGTAATGGAGGGATATATTAATCATGGAGATGGTAGTGTTATGGAAGATATTAGTGGCATCAAGATATTAATAAATACTATAAATAGATCCTGTTTCAATTTCTTCATTAGAAGAAGACTCCTAAAAACCCAAAGAAGTGTCTAAAATGATATTGTTTAGGTTGATGCCAAGAGGTTTTTACTCCAAACCAAGATGTTTTGGGTGTTATTGAACCCATATAAGTTTAATCCTACCTTATTAATTTCTCCTTAGTCTTTTTCCTAATAATTAATATTTTATAACATATACTAAATTTAGAGGTACTTTTATCTATGGAATGAAAGGGCCTCATTATCTAGAATAAGCCAAGAATCATATGATGAGCTTATAATATGGCTCATTATTAACATGTTATTTTACTCAATTCATCTCTAAAAGGATATTATCTTATGTGAATCTTAGTTTGTTAGACAGCTGTTACATGGAAAATAGATATTTGTCTTGTTTATATTGAACCAAAGTCTAAACCTTTACTTTGTCATTAATGTCTAATACATAGCATGTTTTAGTGATTTTTTTGTGAATAATACTCAAGAAAAAGACATAGGAAATGTATAGTGAACATGAAATTTTGATCTTCATCTAGTAGAACTACAGACTCCTTAGGCTTGTTTCTACGGACTCCACAGGCTTGTTTCTATGGACTCCACAGGCTTGTTTCTATAGACTCTACAGGCTTATTTCTACAAACTTTGTAGGCTTGTTTCTATGAAATCTATAGGCTTGTTTCTACAGACTCCATAGGTTTTATTCTATAGAATCCATAGGCTTGTTTCTATGGACTCCATAGGCTTGTTTTTATGGACTCCACAGGTTCATTCCTCTTGACTTTACATGGTCAATTCTGAGAATTATGTAAGGACAAAGCTACAAATGGGGAAGCTAGTGGCTAGATAGGATAAGACAGAATCATTACAAATAGAATCAAATAAGGGAAATAACCACCTATTATTTTTTAGGATTTTCTTTTGATAAAGTTGTAAATATATCTAATCTTAAGACTATTATAGGATAAGATATCTATTCCATCAGAATAATTGGATCTCTTGTAAATCTAATCTCCTATCTTTGGATGAATAGATCAACCAAGGAATCCCATTCCTTTGGATCCTATTTTGATATGATTATTTTAGTATAAAATGTAAGATAATAGATATCAGATGAGAGAGAGAGAGAGCAGATAATAAAGGAAAAGATTTGTATAAGCATATTATAGGTTTCATACAGATTGTAATCATTTCAATTTTATGAATTAATACTTTAGTTTCCATCATCGATTAATATTTTTTCCTAAGTCTGAGAGGAGCAAGGGCCCACTCTCCTTGGAACCAGAAACTATGTATAGTATTTATGTTATGTTTTACTAATTTGTTGTTATAATTAATTAGAATCTTGTTAATATTTACATTTATTCATAAAAACATCAAAATAAATTCATAGTTTAAAAATCATTTTATTATTTCAAAGTCATTTCCTTCTAAGCAATGTGTGTTTTCATATACAACAAACATGTGAAATAAATTTTCTTTTGTTAGTGAAGAGTGTGATTTTACTTTCCATGCAAGCATAAATAAGAGAGTGATATTTTACTTTCAGTAAAAGAGTGGATTGATTTGATTTCTTCCTTTTCAGCAAAAGAGTGAATCATGTAGTTTAGAACACATTTAATTTTTTATTCAAAGTTAGAATAGGACAATCAAACACCCCCATAAGCAACCTTCTAGATCTACCATCCCATACCTTATTGCAGACAGCTTTCGACACTAGCCCTAGTTGATAAGACATCAATTTAATATTGATTAAATGAGGAGTTAAATGACACTCATCATGTTTGGCACCATTTTTGGGGAACATAAGGTGTTATTAAGGTAATAATTATCATTCTAGAGTGAAAAATAGAAAACATTGTAAAAACCCATAAAATATTATAAAAATTCATTAAATTGATGTACCAACCTAGAGATTCTAAAAGATGATTCATCCCAAAGTTTCCACCAAGAACACAAGTGGACACTCCTTTAACATCTCTGAGTAGTGAAACAAAAGTTACAAGTGAAACTTATTTGCAAGAATCTTTTGAAACTTGGATAGAAACTAGGCCATTGCCACAAGCAAGCCCCATATGACAAATTCCTCATGATCAATCTCTTATAGGATGACACTATTTAGAAGTTGGCAAGGATTTAGAAGAAGTATTTCAAAAATCTATAACTGAAGAAAATTTTGAAAATTTTGAACAACCCATAACTAATACCAAAAATATTTAGTGGGAATATTATACCAGATTTGAAACATCATCAGAAGAAGAAATGGATCTCCAACAAAATCAACAACTTACACAACTAGAAAGGACTTTCTCCTTTCTTATTGTTGTAGATCCTAATGATCAAACCCCCATGAAAAATATTTCACTAGTTAATCTACCAAATTTCTGGGGAAGATTTATAAAATATCTTAATCAATTTCTATTTGAGTTTAAGGTGTTGTGTCAAACATATGATTACACAATAGATGGCCAGAAAATAAAACTATTTCCCTCTACACTTAAAGATGCAGCTATGAGAAGGTTCATGGGTTTACCTGGTGATTTTATCGTAACATGAGATGACATGGAAATAGAATTCTTGAACAAATACCAATATTACTACTGAGTACAATAAAGAAAAGAGTATTTCTTCAAAATCAAATAGAATGAGGATGAATCTTTAGAGGATTATTTGGATAGATTCATGTTCACTCATAAAAGAAGCAATTATCCACTCACTGAAGACATTTAGAAATTGGTTTTCTTGAAAGGGTTGGATGAAGACACTAGAGATGGAATAAATATGATGGGAGGAGGAGATATAAATAACTTAGATTTTGATCATAGTTTTGAGCTTTGTACCAACTACTCTCAAACAAAACCTAGAATTAGGAAAGAAAGATTTGGGAAATCTATTGAAGTGGGTAAGTTAATGGAAGAATTTGCTAATCTAAAGACAAATATCCTAGTTACACTAAATAGTACCTTGGATGGCCTTCAAGATAAGGAAAATTTAATAGAACCTTTAGAAATATACTACCCTAAGTGTAGATAGAAACACACTCTTAGAGATTGTCCCCTAGATAGAACCAATGTTTCATCATGCAAGATCTGTGATGCAACAGATCATGATACCAAATATTTTACCCTTCTACCTATTTTATAGAATCAAATGAAAAAACAAGTCTAGTCCACTAAAGAATTAAATTATATTCAAAGATAAAACTTTGCCCCATAAAACTAGGCTCAAGGACAGTTCAATGCAAGAAATTCATTTAATCCATGTATGACACAATGGAATGTTTCAGTTCCTTCACCATTTTGGAATCAACCCCAAATTTCATCAATGCAAAATCCATGGGTAGGACAAGATTAGTTACCAAAACCCCCATGGATGGTTCCATAGCCATAGCAACAATGGGTACCACATCAACAATGGATGCCACAACCATATCAATAATGGAGTCAGTAGTGAAACCCACAGTCACAATTTACCCAACAAAGAAGACCGTTTCAATAGCAAATTATTATGCCACCCCCATTTATTTAGAAACAAGGACAAATGAATCAACCCTCAATGCTTGCACAACCAATAGCAAATCCAAAAAATAAACAACCAACACCTATTTATGTTAATGAATAGGAAGAAATAATCAATGTTGGAGCTATTGAGTGTTTAGACATACATTTGAGATCAGGAAAAACTATATAAAAACCTCCAATTCTCATTTTTGAGATACATGATGAAAATGAAAAATAAGAATCATCTCAATTAAAAAATGGAGAAGCAAAAATTAAAATAAGCCCTGAAACAAACAAAGAAAAAAATACTACCCCAATAGTTCCTTTTTCCAAAAGATTTAAAGATATGGGTATTAAACCAGAATCAAACTTGGTCCATGAGTTGAAAAATATCAATATTGAGCTACCCTTTCTACAAGCTATTAAGGATATACTTGAATTAAAAAATATGATCAAAAACATTTATATCAAGACAACTGGGAGGAAAGCAAAATATCTAGGAACCATTCATGTTGACAAAAAAGTTGTTGATTTATTAGCAGGAAAACTATTAGTTCTAAAATATGTAGATCCGGGAAGCCCAGTGATCACAGTTACAATCAGAGTTAAAGAAATTCCTAACATATTGGTCGATTTGGGAGTAATAAAAAATGTTATGAAAACTGATAGTCTCCGTGTGTTATCTCTTATGATAATGCAACCCACAACTACCATTCTTCAAATGGTGGACCAGTCTGTAATGAAACTAGAAGGGACTATAGAAAATGTTGAAGTACTAATAGAATCTTGGGAGTATCTAGTAGATTTCATGTTTTTGCAACCTAAAACAAAGAATCTAGGATATCCCATAATCCTAGGTAGTCCATGGTTTGCTAATGTAGTAGTATTTATTGATTATAGGTCACGAGACATGACCATTTCTAATGGGATAAAGTCCAAATGCATCTCTTTATATCTTCTTGCAAAACCATCAACAAATTGCATACAAGAGCTTTGGGTGGATTAATTAGACAACACATTAAACAATATTTCCTCATTAGCTATGATCATAGTTAAGAAACACTTGGAATAATTGAATGAAGACATATACCAAAAATCTATGGACTCTACCAGTATGAAAGCTATGAACACTACCAGTCTGAAAGCTATGGGCTCAACCAGTCCAAAAACTACAAACTACCTTAGTTTATGATTCTTGGGTCAAATAGAATATTATAAAACCTCCACTCATACTTCTTCTATTGTTTCTTCACCATATGATTATGGACTGATTCAAGAAAGTGTGTGGAAATTGGTAGAATAAAAACAAACTCATTTTTTAGATGCATTCCATTATTCTTTAGCAAGACTGATTCCTCTTGGAAAAGAGTTTGTTGATAATGTAACTATGTTTCATAAGCTAATTCCTCATCCATGTCCTCTAAACTCATTGATTAGTGATTTTAAGAAAATATAATCTAACTACCTAGGTATAAAACCAATCATGGTATTACTTGGAAAGATTTTAAAAATCAATAGTTTGTTAACAAATGAAGAGGAAGATCAACTCTTTGAAGTACTAGAAAGACATACCAAGGCTTTTACTTGGGATTATACCAATATGAAGGGAATTCACCCTAGTATATTCACTCATCATATTTACATAGAATCTATCAAACTGATTAGACAACCATAAAGAAGAATAAACCCAACATTAAAGGAAAAAGTCAAAATAGAAATCCAAAAGTTGTTGGAAGCTAGGATTATTTACCCCATCTTAGATAGCTAGTGGGTTTCACCTCTGGTAATTATGCTCAAGAAAAATGGAAAATTAAGGGTATGTGTATATTATAGATAATTAAACAAAGCAACACTCAGAGATTACTTTCCTTTACCTTTCATTGATCAAGTTCTTGACAACTTGGTAGGAAAGAGATTTTTTTCTTTCCTAGATGGGTTTAGTTGGTATAACTAGATAATGGTAGCAGCTAAAGATCAAGATAAAACCATGTTTACCTACCCTTGGGGAACTTTTGCTTACCGAGTACTTCCATTTGGACTCTGTAATGCTCCAACAACTTTCCAAAGAGTAGTTCTAGGAATATTCTCTGACCTTATAAATGATTGTGTTGAAGTATGTATTGATGATTTCATCATTTATGGTGAAACTTATGAAGAGGCTCTTACCAACTTGGAAAGAATATTGATCTGATGTAAGGAGCATCAATTATATTTGAGCCATGAGAAATGTTTATTGATGATGGATGAAGGAATAGTCTTGGGACACCATATTTTTGCAAAAGGCACTCAAGTAGATCTAAATAAAGTCAAAATAATCTCCAATTTACCCATTCCACAAACACAAACTGAAATTAAGAGTTTTTAGGACATGTTGGTTACTACAAATGCTTCATACATAAGTTTATCCAAATAGCTACCCCTATGTTTGACTTGGTTACAAAAGACAGTACATTTGAATGGAGTGATGGTTGCCAGTAGGCCTTTGAGACTATCAAAGCTAAACTTGTTACTACTCCAGTATTGAGAGGACCAGATTGGACTAAGCCATTCCATATATACAAAAATGCTTCCAATACAGTACTAGGAGCAGTCCTTGGACAAAAGGATGAAGAGAAAAAAATGTATGCTATATATTATATTATCAAAAACATGACACCTATTGAGATAAATTATACCAAAATTGAGAGGGAATTCCTATCTGTAATCTATGCAATTAATAAATTTAGACACTACCTAACAGGCTACAAGGTATTTATCTATATAGACCATTTAGCTATTAGATATCTTACTAATAAACCAATTGTGGGAGGTAGGATTATTAGATGGTTGTTACTCTTACAAGAATTTGATGTTACTATTATAGATAAACTAGGGAAGTCTAATGTGGTGGTTGATTTCTTATCAAGAATAAACACTAAAAGTGAAGAATAACTAGTGGAAGATGACTTTCTAGATGAACAAATATTTGTTATTTCATCAAAATCTTCATGGTTTGTTGATATAGTCAATTACCTTGCCATAGGGAAGTTTTCTCTATAATTTTCACAAAAAGAAAAGAAACATTTAATCAAAGAAAGATCTTATTTCAAATGGATTAATGGAATGTTATTTAAACTTGGACTTGACCATGTGTTTTATAGGTGTGTGACAAATGGTGAATCTTATGATATCATCAGAGCTTGTCATGATGAACCAGGAGGAGGGCATTATTCAGCTCAAAGAACCATACATAAAATCATGGGAGTAGGATACAATTGGCCTCACCTTCATCAGCAAGTAAAAAGATATGTTAGACATTGTGATGCTTGTCAGAGAATTGGATAGCCTACTCTTTAAATACAGATTCCTCTGCACCCTCATCCTTAATTAGTTTTAGAACCATTTGAGAAATTGGGAATTGATTTTATAGGTCTAGTGGATCCTCCTTCCAGAGGAAGAGAATATCTCCTAGTATGTACAGACTATGTGACCAAGTGGGCAAAAGTGGAAGCATTAAATCATGAAAGAGAAGAGATGGTAGCTAATTTCTTATATTTCAAAATCATGCAAAGATTTGGTGCTCCAAGGGAGATAGTCTCAGATCAAGGACCTAAGTTCATGTCAAACATGATAAAGCACTTCATGAAAGTATATCAAAATCAGCATATAAAAACATCTCCATACCATCTATAGGCTAATGGGAAAGTTGAAGTCACCAATAGAGAAATAGAAACTATTTTAACCAAGGTTGTTAATTCTAGCAAAAAACACTGGGCAGATAAGGTACCAGACGCTATTTGGGCCTATAATACTACTTGGAAAACAACAACTAGATTTTCACCTTATGAATTGGTTTATGGTAAGAATCCTTTATCCTCTATTGAATTTGATTTACAAACTTTGAAAATAGCTATATAAATAGGAATTGAATTAGAATAAATATAAAAATAAAGACTCCTACAGCTTAATCAACTTGATGAGATGAGGATAGAAGCACCACAAAGAACTGAATTGGTACAACATCAAAGAAAAGTTTGGCATGATTCACAAATCAAGAAACATAAGTTTCATAAAGGAGATTGGGCACTATTATTTGATTCCAAATTCCAACAGTTTAAAGGAAAACTATAAACAAGGTGGTTGAGACCTTATCAGATTGAGGAGGTCTATGAAAATGGTTATGTTAAGCTAATACCTATTGATGATAGTAAAAGAGATATGTTAGTCAATGGATATATATTGAAGCTCTATCAAAAACCTCTCAATAAAAAATAATTTATTCAAAAGGTAAAGGATCAAGTAGTTATTCTGGAGAGCTTTGCTTCTTCTATTGAACATGCTCCTTGATAATCCTATAGTCCATCAACAAAAAATAAATAAAAATAAAATAATAAAATAAAAATATATAAATAAAATAAAAATTATATATATATATATATAGTGAAAATCTTTTTAGGGACACTATTGATAATGCATGCCAAAAAACTAGCTTGTTGGCTGGCTATGCATTGCAAAAAGAGCTTTGGCTAGAAAACTAGTAATGGCTTGTCAAAGGGAAAAAACACAAAAAATTATAAGAAAATCTCAACATGTCACTATGATTGGTCATCTCCATTCAATAAACTAATCCATGCAAACTTATTTGTGCAGGACACATGGTGAGTAAAGGATAACATCTAAGGTTAAAGTAAGTAAGACATATATTTTGTTTATTTATGTTTAGTTAACTAATTATCTACGATTTAATTAAGACTTATTATATGGATATGACCTAAATTTTAATCTTCTAAAATGGAATGACATGACACATGCCATAATGAAAAAGTATGCAACTAATTTTCTAAAGGTGTATGGATAAGTGTGCAGCTTTGATATAATCAATTGAGTCATCAAATGTCATAATGATGAGATGTCATAAAAAGGGGTTTTTAAATGAAGTAATAAATCACTATCACTATCAATGTGACACATCATAATCTCATCCAACTTGTATTAATGAGACAAAATGGCTGGCACACTTCATAGAAATGTGTGGCACCTAACTGTATCAAGTCATCATATCAAACTACAAACTCATGCAGCTGTAGCATTTAATATGAACCATTTCATTTCTACAAACTTCAATAGAAGCTGGTCTACAAATCCTTAGTGACTGTTGCCTACCAATTTCAATAATATACTAGTCTACACCTCAATTAGAGTTAAAGTAATAGAGTTGACTAGAAATCTACATAGAAATGGGATAGAAGACAAAATCAGAGCTGAAGGATACAACAAAGTTTCATAAAGACAAAGCTTCTATGGTAGTGTTTAGAGCCAATGGATGGCTACCTTTCATTGAAACATTATAGGGTTTCAATGAAATAATGGTAAGTGAATTCATCACTAATCTCACCCATAAATTTTTAATTGTGAAAGGCATTGTTATTCCTGTTACAAGTCAAGTTATAAGACAAATTATACAAGTTCTAGAAGAAAGAATGAGAGTTATAGGTAGAATTTCACTTAGTGATTTAATTAGTTAGTTTAATTATAATGAGTAGACTGGGACTTCATGTCTAGTATATTCTAAGTGAAAATCAAAAGGGATTAGTAGAAATTCACTTCCTAAACCTTGGAAATATGTTGCCAAGTAGGTACTCAAGTATATCATTTATGAAGGGCAACACGGTATTTTAGGGGGAGATGCCATACAAATGTTAATAAATCTTAAGCATGGGAGACAAAACACTTAGTACAAAATTAACCTCCCATCCTTCTTATATGGTGCTCTGTAAGTTATGTCTATAATCCCTAATGCTACTCTTAGGCATCATGGCCTTATTCATCTCATTATCCAACATCACTTCCTTTAGTAAGGACAAGAGGTCTGGGAAGAATTTTAGAATATTATATCACAACAAATTATATATTTGCCTACACAAGAAACCCCAAATTCACCATAGGAATGCTCACCTCTACCTGCTACATCAGCTAAGAAAAAAACACCAAGGAAGAAATCACAAACTGTAATCCCAACTGAAATTATTTCTTCTTCAAGAAGAATCACAAGGTCTCAAATCTCTATAGTTTCAAGGTCTCCACAATAACCTCATGAATTTGTAGTACAACTAATTCCCTTATCAAGAAGAAGAAAATTAAGATGAAAGGTTTTTATAAAACCTGAGAAAATCAAGGGATTGATGGTTGAGAAGGAAAGCCAACCAAGTGTAGCTCAAAGAGTGACCAAAAGAAGGAGAAAGCTCATTCTGATAGATGAAGATGAACAAGATGTAGACATTTTGGAAAGTCTTAAAATGTTATCTCATTCCCCCATACATCAAAATATCCCTGCACCTATAGATATTGAAGAATTTTCTTCTGAAAGGAACTCTCCAATCATAATGGAGGAACCAATTCTAGAGGAAGAGCCACACACAGTAGAGGATTCAAGTATGGTGGGACAACCACTTATTCCATTTGAAACTGCAATGGATAAAGGGAAAACTATATGTACCAATGAGAAAGGTGAATCATCTAATCTAAATGATCCTATTCTGTAGTTAACTTTGTTGATTTCTCAAGCTCAAGCTCTTAAACAACAATAAATAGCTGACATTGTTGACTTGATCAGTCAATTTCATAACAAGGATCATCTCAACTCATTCTTGGTGCAAAAATTAGATACATCTATTGATCATGTATTAGAAGTCCACAGATTAGAGGAAATAATAAAGGAACATGAAAGTGAACAAATAGATCTTTGGATATATATAATCTGAAGAAGGAAAATAGGAGATTGTAGAGTTTGGTAAACTCTCCCAAAGCACCTGATATTGCACCTCCTCCTCCTAAGGTATTTGTTGACCATGGTTGTCAAATAAGTGATCCAGGTATTCTTCCCTTGCAAATAATACATCAAATTGAAGAAGAATATTATATACTTAAATAGAAAAACAAAGATGCAACTTATTTAAACAAACTCTTGGAAAATGAAAAGAAAGAATTAGAAGCTAAAGTCTAAGATTTAGAATAAAATTTGCAGGATGCATGCAAATTAGGGGAAAATCTTTTGGCATGTAGGAATCCTTCTCCTATGTACAGTTTGTTTTTATTTGAACAATTTTACATATGGAAACTTCTATGGATTTCTTGTCATCTTCCTTACAAAATTTTGCAGCCAACGACATTTTTGGAAATTTTCTATAGTGTTGAATGAGATCAGCGAGATTTGCTTTGTGAATTTTATTTGCATGATTTGACTATAGGAGAGCATGAGCACAATAAATTTTTGATAAAACTTCATGTGGGAGAAGTTAAACTGAGGGCATTAAATTCTACATTCAAAAATCAAATAGCATGGAAAAATAAATTTGAAGACTATATAAATCATGCTATGACTACATGATTGTGTGTTCGACCAGCTTTTCCTATTCCCAGATCGATCAAATATAATTTTAACTATGCTTTGATAGATGATGAGGTTAAAACACATTATTTACAAGATTTATATGATTGTGTTGTTTCTTTTGATTTGTTTTCAAGATAGAGTTTTAATTCAATGGTGGCTGCAAGTGTAAATAGATGGGACCAACTTTAAGTGCCTCTTACAAGATTAGAGGTCATTTCCCCAAATAACTTAAGATGGAGTATGAGGAGAGCATCCTTAATTTTGGAAATCTTAATAGAGGCAATAAACTCTGAGGGAGAGTATAAATGGATTGGCATGAGATATAGACCCCCTTTTCTGATCATACTTATTCCAGGATGGTAGAGTTGGGCTCCACAATTAGAGGAGAAATTCAATATATGGAAACAAATGATTCAAGCACATCAAGGGTTTACAAGCAATTTAGACAAACATATAATAGATGAATATGATTTGAGTCAAAGTGTGGAAAGTAAAATTCAGAGCTATGAACATCAATAAATGTTGCAATGGGACTTGTAAAAAGTAAATCTTGGGAGAGATGATGAGCTCATAATATGGCTCATTATTGACATGTTATTTCCATCAATTCATCTCTCGAAGGATATTATCTTACGAAAATATTAGATTGTTAGATAGCTATTACATGGAAAATAGATATTTGTCTTGCTTATATTGAACCAAAGACTAAACCTTTACTTTGTCATTAATGTCTAATACATAGCATGTTTTAGTGATTTTTGTGTGAATAATACTCAATAAAAAGACACAGACAATGTATAGTGAATGTGCAATTTTGATCTTCATCTAGCAAAACTATGGACTATGTAGGCTTGTTTCTACGGACTTCATAGGCTTATTTCTATGGACTTCATAGGCTTGTTTCTACAGACTCTGCAGGCTTGTTTCTATGGAATCCACAAGCTTGTTTCTACGAACTCTATAGGCTCATTTCTATGGACTCCATAGGGATATTTCTATAGACTCCATAGGTTTGTTTCTACAGACTTCATAGGCTTATTTCTATGGACTTTGTAGGTTCATTCCTCCCGACTCTATAGGGTCAATTTTGAGAATTCTATAAGGACAAAGCTACAAATGGAGAAGCTGGCGGCCAAATAGGATAAGAGAGAATCATTCTAGCTTGAATAAAATAAGGGAAATAACCACCTATTGTTTTATAGGATTTGTTTTTGATAAAGTTATAAATATATTTGATCTTAAGAATATTATAGGATAAGATATCTATTCCATCAGAATAATTGGATCTCTTGAAAATCCAATCTCCTATCTTTGGATGAATGGATCGACCAAGGAATCCTATTCCGTTGGATCCTATTTTGAGATGATTATATTAGTATAAAATTTAAGATAATAGATATCAGATGAGAGAGAGAAGATAATAAAGGAAAAGATTTGTACAAGCATACTACAAGTTTCAAACATATTGTAATCATTTCAATTTTATGAATTAATACTTTAGTTTCTAGCATTGATTAATCTTTGTTCTTGAGTCTGAGAGGAGTAAGGGCCCACTCTCCTTGAAACTAAGAACTGTGTATGATATTTATGTTATTTTTTACTAATTCATTGTTATAAAATCTTGTTAATATTTACATTTATTCATAAAAACATCAAAATAAATTCATAGTTTAAAAAACATTTTATTATTTCAACGTCATTTCCTTCTAAGCAATGTGTGTTTTCCTTTACAACAAATGTGTGAAACAAATTTCCTTTTGTTAGTGAAGAGTGTGATTTTACTTTCCATGTAAGCGTAAATAGGAGAGTGATCTTTTACTTTCAACAAAAGAGTGGATTGATTTGATTTCTTATTCTTCAGCAAAAGAGTGAATCATGTAGTTTAGGACATATTTCTTTCTTTAGTCAAAGTTAGAATAGGACAATCAAACACCCCCATAAGCAACCTTCTAGATCTACCATCCCATACCTTACTATAGACAGATTTGAACACCAGCCCTATTTTATAAGACATCAATTGAATATTGATTAAATGAGGAGTTAGATGACACTCATCATCATTAGCCTCATCAAAGTACTCCTTTGATAGTAGACCTTGAAAATGCCATTGATCCAAACTAATATCTAATGGGGTTATCTTTCCTCATAGCTCAGGACCTATAGCTATGTTGGGAGTGTGGTAAGTATCCTACACAAAATATCTTGTAGTCATATTCACTATAGCTTATGGAAGTGATCTTGAGATGGGTGATATTTGGGGATGGTTTTGAGGTAGGTAATAAATCTTTCATGTGGACATATTTGGTACCTATTAGATTAGGACTAGAGATATGTATGTTATGGCAATAACAAGTAGGATGGGATTGATCCATTTGATAGATATGAAAATGTTTTATCTCCTTGGGGATGGTAACCTCCATACTAGAATGAAGAAATTTTAAACATTGATGGAGGGTGAAAGGAACTACTCACATTTTGTGGATCCATAGATGACTTAGAAGTAGATTATATGGAAGGTCAACATCCATAACATGAATTAGAGTTTGATGGATGATGGGTCCTAGAACGATAGGAAGATAAATAATTTTTTTATGTCCTTTCGTTATCATCATATACCTTAATCATTATGAGAGAAGGCCCTAGTGGTGCCTCAAAGTACCCCAACCTTTTTAAAAAGTGGAAATTACAAAAATTAAAGAAGATCCTCTGTCTATGAGTACCCATGGGATTTTGTGGTTGGAGATGGAAATTTATGTGAATAGTGGATAATTATGATGTGGGCCAATAGGAGGCATGTCATGGGCACTAAAATTTATTTGTTATGAGGGAGACAAGTGACCCCACCAATGCATAAAATTGGTTATTATCAATATCTTGAGGGACATTGAGATCATTTAGGACTTGATTAAGAATCTCCCAATGTACTGATGACATTATAAGAATATCCATAATAGATATTTGGGATAGAGTCTTCTTGAGTAGTTGGATTATGTCATATTGCTTATCAAAATATGTAGAGACTTTTTTAGAGACATTGACTTTTTAGGTTATTAAAGTGGATGGGTCCTTTGGCAGTGCTCCAAGAACTATAATTTTACTACATCATGTAGTTACTACATAGTTAGATGTGGCTGGTTGATCTTAAGAATGGTGGATGGTGGTGGTGTGGGCTCTTGGGGCATATATATTTTGATGGTGTTGACATAATGGTATGGAATGGCATGTTATTTAGTTTGATTAGAGGTGGATGCTTGACCATATCTTTGTGTGGTTTTCTTTACCTCTGATCATGTTTAGGCAATGGGTCTTAATAGATTCTAAGTTGTTGATTCTTAGATTGGTTAGTTGGTCTTTCCCCTTTTACTTCAATATCCCCTTTTTCAATTAGATCTTGGATATAATGTTTTAATTGCATGCATTTTTTAGTATCATGTCTCTTAATTTAATGATATTGATTGAATTCATCCTCATGATACCAACTGGTTAGGGTTTATTATCATCCAAAGGTTTAATTTTGGGGAGAGTGATCATATCTATAATTATTAACTATTGGATGACCAATTTTTCAATTATCTTGAGACTATTAATAGGCCATTTCCATATTTGGGGTTTTGGTTTTCCCCATGTTAATCTTATGGCAAAGACATTCTACTAATTAGTAGGAGACATATTTTGTACTATTTTAACATGATATTTAGAATCGCTAACTTCATCCCCCATGGCATTTTTGTTTTTATTAAATATTTTGGGCTTACCCAAAAAGTCATTATTTGTATTATGACTTTATTCACTTCAGATATAAAATTTGATTGTACCTTCATCAAAGAGGTATTTTTCAAATTAGATCCCTTTCTCTATGATATCATCAAAAGATTTTACATATTGTAGCTTTAATTGATATTGGAATTCATTTTTGAGGTTATCAATGAACATTTTGGCTAATTCCTTTTCTGGAACTGTATAAAAAAAAACTAACTTGTAAGACTTCTCCACCTTTTTAGAAATGAATCTAGGCTTTCCCAATTTATTTTTTTAGTGTTGTAAATATCTATGATGGATATATCATGCTCAATATTCAAATATAATTTAATTACAAATTTATCAGTTAAATCCCTAAAGATGGATATGGACCCTTTGTACAAATGCGTATACCATTCTAATGCAAGCCTCATGAGACTATTAGGGAAAATCCTAAGGCAATAAACATCATCATAAACAACCTCATGACACACTATATAGAATTATTTTATATGATCTCAGGGATCCCCTTTCCCTCTATATTTTTTTAATTTTGAAACCTCAAAATGTGGTGGGAAAGGTATTTTTAAGATGCTCATATATAAAAGAGAGGTGAAAAAATATTCATACTTTTACCTTATTATTTTTTTATGAGGATAGATCTGATGAAGAGTCTCCTTCATTATTCTCCACTCTTGAGAAAAGGATGGGTCCATGAGAGGATTGGAAGTTTGAGTATGAATAGTGTGAGTTCTAGAATGATCAGGGTTTGTGTTTTAGACATTTTACCTTGGGGAGGAAGGTCTTTGATATTTGGCTCATAATTTTGAGGTAAAGGAGTTAATTTGTTGGGTTAACTAGTTTAATTGATACTCCTTTATGGTTCTTCTCTGATTATCCTCAATATGATTGTTTTGGAGGGGTTCTTGTTGTTCTTGTTCTTTAAGATCTTGCTCATGATCCATAATATTATCCTCTTCATGTTCTTGGTTAAAATTGGATTGATGATGTAGAGTGTTACACCTAATATGTGAATGGATTAGATATTTCAATAGGGTTGGGTCAAAGTTAGGGGTAATTTTCCCCCCATTCCAATGACTTGGGATAGGATTTGGTCACAATTTTCACAAATGTATTGATTAAATTGGGCCCTAACCTAATCACTATGGAAGAAGTCATTTATGAATCGGTCTTCCTATCTAAGACTATACATGTCACTATGTGTGTCATCATTATCCTAGATTTTATCAACTAGGTTCCCCAATAAGTTATTTTTTTGGTTGGATCCTTGTCCCATTCAAATAATTTGGGCATGAGTTTAGATAGGCATGATGGGTGATGAGGGTGATGAAAGAAAATGGATTAGGTGTGTTTTTAATGTAGGGTGATGAGAGAGAAGGTGACTTTCAATACTAGTTTTGTCTAAAAACCAAAACTAAGAGTGGTTAAGAGAAATAATTTATATGTGTCTTGGATTTAGATTTGGGAGGATACAAAGACTAGAATGACCAAATAAAATCAAATCTAACACCTTATAAGGATTCAATCTAACAAAGAGGATAGGGTGACTGAATACCCTTCACACTAGAAAGGTGAAGATTAGATGGGTGCTAGGTAGGAATAGGTAGGATGATGAGATGATGGGTGATAGACTAAAACCAAACAAGGTTGTGAATATTGATAACATTTATTTAAGAGGTGATGATATAAAATAATGGGTGACAACTAAAGTTTGATTTCAAGACAAATGTTTATACCCAAAGGTGTGAATAGTGGTGTGAAATGATTGGTTTGTTTGATTATAAGATGGGATTGGTCCTAAGGGTCTCTAGGTGTTTTGTGACAAAATGAGACAAGTTGACTTAGTTCACAAACAACATGGGTTTTTACACAACACAAAAAATGTACTCAATCACAAGACCTAATTTAGTCAACCAAATAGGTGTGTAACCCAATGTATACACCATATAATGGCTTCATGGGTGAGGTTTTAGGCTGATGACCATTTGTGGATCAAATTAACCTTCTCAACCCCATCTATACTTTATAGTCACTTAGGATTTGATATTGACTCTAACAACATAATACCTATTATGGTTGACAATTCTTATGCTAGATTTACACAAGGGTGTCTAAGGGAGTCCCTAAGATATGTGAAGGTACATGGGGCCCAAATATGTATAGGGTGTTATCTAGTGCATGTTTTAGAGAGTTAAATCTTCCCATTCATGGATAACCTATATAGGGTCAAATACTTAGCCTAACGATAGTTGTCCTTAATATTTATACTCTACTATAACATGAAGTTTGGTCAAATACATGGTAATGAAATCTGTGACACCAACCCCTAATGACTAAGACCATGTGTGGGGATGAATTCCACATCCAATGTCATCCTAGACATAGTGGGATAATACATAAGAAAGCAATATTAATTTACCTAATTAATTACCTACATGAGGAAAATGAAAAGAGAACAAAAAAGTCACACACACAAGATATATACAAGAAAAGATATCAAAATGTGTAATTTAATTACTCCTCCTATAAGAACAAGGGTTAGAGATTAGATTTAGTGCCTTCACCTGGAGAGGTTCTGCAAGAAATGGGTTAGTAGTTTGAAATCAAGAAAAACCTCTTATTTCTTCAAAAACCACAAAAACACAATTAGTGTAAAGAAATATTGCTTACAAAGACTACATTATCAAAAAAATTATGCAAAATCACTACTCGTAAGTCAATATTATGGATTAGGGATAAACATGGTAATTAACCATATAATCCCTATAAAACCTTATAAATTTAAGCAAAATTTTGACTTTTATTACAAAAATGCAAATTTTCAAGTAGTGATATTGAATAAAAATAAAAGACTCCTCATATGCTAAATTAATTAATATAATATGGAATACCTAGATTATTAAAACCTTATTTATAGCTCAAAAATTGCTTCAAAAGGACTAAACTTTGATAGACTAATATAAAAAAATTAACCCTTTAAAATTTAATGAAATACATATGATTTATAATGATTATTTTTTTTCCAAAATGATCTTAAAAACTGTATCACTAGTCAAAATAGTTCTACAAACACCTAATAATATCAAGAAACTTAGTTAATCACAATATCACTTATGTTAAGATAATATCATTTATTTTAATACAAAACCACAATTTTACAAGTGGTAATATTAAAAAAACTAACAAAAGGGACAAGATGAAAGATTTTAATTTCTTTTCAGATGGTGCCTATTTTCTCTCCCTGTTAATAACACAAAAACTAATCAAAAACTCTATTATTAGAATACCCTACTCCCTTAAATTTATTTAGATAGGATTTTAATTTTGTGGTAAAATGGTTTTATAAGATAGGTAGATCTTATTTTATTACAAAATAGAGGATAAGTTTAGACACCTAAATATGGCAATTGATAACCTCCAATCAGGGTTTTGGCCAATTTTCACCCAAAATGCACAATTTGATATAAAAACACTAAAACATTCTAAATGATGTGAAACTAACATATCCAAGTGCTGATTTTGGCCAGGGTATGCCTACATGGGGCAATTCAATTTATGGGTTAGCTAACTTTGATTAGATCATTCTAAGTCAAAATGCCAAATTTGCACCTAGGTGCTCTGCATTGCTCTTTCCTATCAAATCTCTTGCACAAGACATGTGCCTTTGTTATTTTTTATTGGTAACATACTAAATTAGAATATGGTTCCAATGCATCTGACATAGGCTTCAAATTCCAATCCAGTCAAATTTTCAACCAATAACAAGGCATTATAATCAAATTAAGTAATTTATGAATAAAGTGCTTAATCATGCTTAAGATTTAATTAACCTAAATCAAGGCCTAATAAAAAATTCCATGGAAACTTGTTGAATAATTATTTTTGGAAATGAATATTGAATATCTACATCATCAAGTGACTTCATTTTTTGGGAAGACATCCCTAAGCTATAAATACCACAAATATCAGGATTCATGCCCTTCATGCCTCATCAATGCCTTTCATGATGCCCTACATGCATATTAATTTAACCTTATTCTAATTTCATGATGAGGATAATTAAAAACTTAGTTCCAAAAATTAAATTAATCCTCAAGCACACATCTCAACCCTGAGATGGATGGTTGAGTTTGATTCTAATCAAATCCAAAAATCTATAAATAGGAGGCCTCAGAATATAATTTCTAATCTATTTTGGTGAAAAGTTATTATGCTTAAATATCTTTAAAATACTTGATAATTCAAAGTTATAATTCCAAATTAATTCTAAGCCAATCCAATCCAAAGCCACAAGGTGCCAAGGAGAGATGAAGGTAGCCAAGCTTCCATTACCAAGGACTTCATGAGCACAAGCCGAGCAAACAACTACTACAAAGGCATTTGGAGAATCCAAGGAAGGTGAAGGAATTATTATATTTTATTCCTTGATTTTTAGTTGTGTCTGTCATTTATTTTGTTAACTAAGCTCTCCCTAGTGTCTAGGCCTAGAGATGTTATGCTAGTTAGTGTGTTTCTTTCATTTTGTTTTCATTTTGGAACTAACATGATACTAACCATCCTCTCTTGAGTAAAATTCCTAAATCACATTATGGCACACCTAGTGGGACAAGATGCATCTCACACCTGAAAGAGATCATTTTTTAACTCTAAAATATTTATTTGAGATTTTAAAACTCTTAAAAATTGATTTTCTAACTTTATTTTGTCATTTTGGTTTGTCACGGTTTTACATAGTAATCAACATTAGCAAGTAATACCAACATTGGTTACCTACTTAACCAATGTCAATTAACAAAACTGACATTGGTTAGATCTTGATTAGCTAGAGTAACTAACGTCAGTGGTAATAACCAACATCGGTCACTATTTTTTTTTTTAAACATAGACCCAAGAGCTAATTTTTTAAAGTTCATTATTTCAAGCTAAAAAGAGCTTCAAAGATAAAGGACATGCTAACAAATTTTTTTTAGGACCAAGCTTGATATTTGTTCAAAACATGTTTAAATCACCTTTAAATGCTTAAAAAATCAATTAAGAACCTTGTTTTGGTGTTTAACAAAGGACTTAGATGTTTTGGTAAATGTTTTCAAAGTTTAAAACTAAGACCAAGGGTTCAAATGAACACCACCAAAGCTTTCATTTTGGGTTTAAAATTGAACACACTTGTCAATTATTGTTTGAAATAGTTGTTTAATCAAATTTTTATTTGGTAAAAATATGAATGTTGTGTGTATGTTCTTCCATTTTTCCCCTATAAGGAACCCTTGGAATCAAAAGTGCCATTCCTATTGAAAATAGCCTAGTCTAAGGCTTAGAAAGAAAGTCATCTAAAGCACTCCACAAAAACTCATCAAAGTTTGGGTGACATTGAAAACAACTCTAAAGTCTTTCTAATTTCATGATTTATTTATTTTTAATATATCTTGGATTATGAGGGGGACTTCATCACCTCCCACAAGTTATTTAGGGAAGCTTTGACCTAAGGTTTCATCTCATACATTGACTTCATTTGGCTCCTTTGGAGTTGCACACTAGACGTAGTGGAACTTTGGACATCAAACTACACTAATCAAACAACAGGATGTAGTGGTTGTAAAAAGGACTAGACCTTTTTGCAACAAACCAAGTGATATGGACCCAAAATCCATGCTTTTATTTTGCATTATTTGGCATGAAAGTCATTTTATAATTGATTCCCATAGATCATTCAGAAACTTATTAGATCCTAGACAAATCCCCACTTGTCATGGAAGTATTGTTGGTGTAAGGTGTGCCTCAAGGTCCATGTCATAGTACTATCATTTGAGAGAAAGAGGGGTGTAAAAACCCTACTATATAACTCACATTTACTTTTGGATGAACACTTAAAATCCTCTCAAATGATGTATATTGATGGATTCTAATAATACCAAGTAACCTTGTCAGTTTAGGATCTAAGAATGGTTAATTAGTTGGTCTTGTCCTAGATTAAAGTCTTGTTTGGAGTCAAAACTTGGTGTAAAAAAAAATCCAAACCAAACACATATTCCAAATTTTCATTTGAACAAAGAGGTGTTATGCTACCCATGTAACAACATTGATTTGCCTTGTTCAAAAGTTCCTCAAAAACTTGAGAGTCATATCATCCACTTTGGTGCAATTATGTTTCCCAATCGAGTCTAGACCTTTACCAAAGTTGTTTAAGTCCTTCATTTATAATCTAAATTTAGAATTTCCCCTTTATAAGTTCATAAGGTTGATGTGTTAAGTGGGTTCACCATTTTCACTAAACTTGAGGGTACTTAGGTTTAATTTCCAATTTGGGTTGAAGGATGTTTAAGACTCATAATCAATATCAATATTTGATATAGTTGAACCATTTTGTGCTAAACACTTTCACTTTAATTCTATGCACCCAAACATTTTTAGTCAAGAAAGGTGGTGTTATGCTGTCAAAATTGTAGGAAATCATCTTTTCCTTAGAGATTTTTTGAAACAAACCTTTTTATCACACATTTTTGGGTAGTATAGCATCATTAAGCTACCCAATTTTTTTTGAATATTGTTTCATAGATCCTCTTGCATAGAGTTATAAATTTTTTCCTATATTTTTAGACTAATCTAAGTATATTTTTTGTGATCCATAGTCTAAAGCATAGTTATACTGATCACCTTTGTCTAGCTTGTTTGTCAAAATGAACCCAATTTTATACCATTTTTTGTGAGAAAATAAACTATTGCTAAAAGTGCCTTTTGTTTCATAACTTATACCTAGTTGATCAAGTTCATGTCCAAAAATCAATTGCCTAGTATTTACTAGAAGTGTTTCAAATCCATTAGATTAAAACTTTCATCTATTTTCAAAGTCTAATTTTTGACATCATTTGTCCAAGATTCCTAGCGCATAATTTGTTTGAGCCTATCTTTTGTTGTCGCATTTGGCCAAAAGACCTAAAAAAATTTAAATTCCTAGATTAGACTGATTCAAAACACTTTGATCTTAGAGTTTGTCATTTTGATTTTAAGTCCATTTACTTGCTGGTCTTTATGTGAATAGTGAAACATTAGATACTTCACACTAGCTTATTTCCTCACAAATCTTTAGGTAAACCTTTTTTATCCTTTTGACAAAATCTAGACCAGGTTATAACATCGTATGTTTTAGATTCTATCCTTTTTAGAGTATGTAGAACTCTTTGACCTTTTATTGAAAAAGCATTGACTATGGATCCCAAAATGTATTCCTACACTCATAGTGGACTCATGTACAACCTAGGGATTAATAATGTAGCTATATAGGAAAAAATGGTGTAAGACCCCTATGTGGATAATATTGATTATGAGATGGATTTTTATCCCTCTTATAATACTCAATCAGGAGCACAAATCCAAGATCCATTAGCCAACTATCTAGTTAACACACCACTTTATTTAGAATAGGACCAAGAATAAACCATATAATACCTAACTACAATACCTATAGTGGATGAGTGAGTACTTCAACAGTCATATTATACTAATACAGCTTCCATGTATGACCCATTTTTATTTGAGTGACATTTGTTAGAGAACAAAGACAAGATTTTGGTTAGAGCCATAGAGGTAGGGGCTAAGTTTTTAGTAGACTTCCCCCATGAAAATTTACCAATTTTAGTAAGAGTGATCCAAAATATAATTTACAATCAACATGGTTCTTCTATAAATCCTATGGCTCTAGTCCGAAAAATGTACTAAGATCCTAATATATCTAATCGAGGAAAAAACATCATGTAAGAGAACTTTAACTAAATGTAGATAGCATATCAAACCTACCTAAATCTAACACATGATTTCAATTAGATAAACATGGTAAGTAAGCCTCTCATTGACCTAGTTCCTTCAACCAGAGTGTTGATAGAGTTAACTAAACAAGAGAATATGAATTCTGACTGATTCATACAAACTATTTCAATAGATAACTTGATACATATGCCCATTATTGAAGAAATGTCTTCAGCCTCTACACTAAATAGTGAGCCAAACATAGTAAAAAATATGCAAATAACATATAATCCCAGTCAAAGTGGTACTAGTGAAAACAACTAGCCAACAACATGTTCCTATAGTTAATCCCATGAGTAGATCATCATACCATAGAGTAGGGGTTTCTATACCCCATCCTCAACCAAATTCTTCCTCAAATATACAACCTATGGGATTAGGTAATCAAAAAATAGACAATATCACACCTCAATGATAGAATATGATGAATCTTACTCCTCCTCAACAAGTAACGAGTAGTATTCCACAACAATAAGTACAATCTAGTGTATCAATGCAATAGAGGAAAAATACATTACCAACTCAATCAAGGGCAAAAAATGTTCCACCTCACTAGGGAATGATGAATGTACATCTTCAGTCATAGACTAATATGCCAATCCAAAACCAAGCAATGACTAGTTAATAATATGCAATTATTGGTCAGGGATAGATGCAAAATATGTAACCTACATTCAATTCCTCATAGGGATTTGTACAACAAGGAGGTCCCCATGTTTCTTAGGTACCTATTAGACAATCATTAGTTCAAAATATGCCACAAATCTAGAGATAAGGTCTCAGTCTATAAGTTCCCACTCAATATCAAGGTTTGATTAGTCGATAGCATGTCCCTTTTCAACCATAACAAGCATAGTATAGTTATATCCCTCCATCCCAACCATAAAATCCTCTAATTCAAACCTTTATCACCAACCCAAACTAGACTATCTCATAACCAAATATTCAATGTCATGTACATTCTAATCCACGTACGCATATACCTAGTCTAATCCCCAACCAGGATAATATAACCCAATAGGTATCTCCATCATGCCTTGGTCAAAGTGTTCCACTTATGACCTCCCAACCATTTATACAAACCAATGTTCTCCCTAAAATCAATATTCCTTCCAATTTCCTATCCCAAGAATTATAATAGATAAAGGATGCAATTTTATCCATTTAAGCTGGTAAACAAACTAAAATTTCAAATTGGATGATGTATGTTCTTATCCATTCAACATGGAGTATTTGAAGATACCATTTCCTCTATGATATAAACCACCCAAATTCAAAAAATAGAAAGGGAAAGGTGATCCTAAGGCTCATTTGATCAAATTCTTTATCACATGTCAACCAGTGGCATATAATGATATATACCTTTTATTGTTTTCTCCATGGATTTTGTCTAGAAAAGCCTTGTAATGGTTTCTAAAGTTGCCCAAAATATCAATAGCAAATTTTGATGATCTTTATAATAAGTTTATGCAACACTTTTCCTATAATCTCGAGCATGAGATTTCATTAGTGTACTTAACGTAAGCAAAGTAGAAAGTTGATGAGAGTTTTACAAGTTATTTATAGTGGTGGAGAGCCCTTGGAAACCATTTCACCCATATTTTACTAGATAAACAATTAGCTACTATGTTTACCAAAAAATTTCATAGTGAGATAGCTTATCATTTGGAACTACAATGTGCACATACGTTCAAGGAGATCATTGATAAAGGTTTGTTGATTGAGTAGGTATTTATCAATAAAGGAGTCATCAAGCTTAATTAAACTAATGAAAATCAAGATACCAACTATGGAAATGACCAACATCCCATCCAAGTTCAAACATCGTAACCATCACAGGCCAATAACCATGAAAGACTGAAGCAATTCAACCATAATAGGAATGTTGTGGGAAATGGAGTAACTGAGTCTCATCATGTTTAAATGGTGAAAACATCATTTTAACCACATTTTAAGCTTATTCCTACCCATAAACCTCTCCAAATAATCTTGTAATCATAACAACCAAAACCTACACAACAAATACAACAACCATTACCATTGCAAACCCCTCCTTTTAGAAGAATCATGCCTACACGTCGTGTGTTTAGTGACCTAGGATAACCTATTGAATCTATATTTCACAAGTTTACTATTACTAATATGATTATTTGGCTTATACCTAAGCATTATCTGAAAGGCATTCCTTATCCTTATTAGTATCTTGAAAATGAATTATATGACTATCATCAGGTCAATGGGTATAATCTATGAAGGTGTGACCAAATCAAGTATTTAATTGAGAATATGTTAGATAATAGGGAGATAAAATTGGATAATGGTGATTTAACTTCCAATAAAACTCTTTGGATTTATCAAAAACCCTTTCCTTGACATAACAATCAGTAACAACAAAATAATCAACAATAATAACAACAATGGCAAATGTAGTAGCAAAATCAACATTATCAAAATCAAAGGCCAAACCAATAGAATCAACAAAATTAGTAGTAAGACCCACAGTGATAAAATAATAGAAAAAACCAAGGTTAGAATGGTAACAACCAACAAACCTACCATGCAGTTCCACATGACTACAATAGGGTTGTAGGTCATATTATAGGGGGTAGTATTAATACCATCTCTATTAATCCTAGACCAAGTACTAATTAGCTTAGACCATTGTTAAGCAAAAATATTCAACCAAGTCACATGGATAATCCTTATCTAACTTGGAAGTGCATATAGACAAACCAACAAACTAGGACTTCCCCTTTTGGATTTTATAACGACAACTTGTCCCTACCACGTGACCACATGCAAGTGCACCAGGAAATGAGACTTGTCATGTCTAGTCCCACATCATTCTCAACATTAGTTAGCAACAATGGTCTAGTATTTAATCATGATTTTGCAATCAAAACTTAGAGGTTGAAGATGAATATTATAGGCCCATAACCATTTGCCACTTTTACCATCATTCAACCAATCATTCAGCCTCAAAATAAACCATTCACTATTGAACAAGATAAGAAATTTGATATTGTGGAATAATTAAAAAAGACACCACCACAAATTTATATTTTATATTGGATTAAAACATTAATAATCCATAAGAATATCTTGAATGAGCTTTTGACCCAATCCAATATTTCTAATGACATATCCCCTGATAAATTCCAATCTTTGGTTGGACACCTAGCTCTATCCCAACAAGTCATATTCAACCAAAGAGATATGTCTTCCCTTGGCCCACTCCATAATAATCCATTATACATATAAGTTTATATAAAGTGACATAAATTGAAACATGTCCTTATAGAAAATGGGTCAGGCCTCAACATAGTGTCTCTAAAACTCATCAAGCTTCTTGGCTACACAATGGTAGATCTCTAACTAGAAACAATAACCATCAAAGATTATGATAATCAGGAAATAGAATCACAAAGCACCATTAGTTTTATAGTTATCATTGGGCATTTAACCCTTGATACACTTCACCATGTTCTTGATCTTGATTTATCATACAATATGCTTCTAAGTAGGCGTTGATTACATGAGATTCATGTAGTCCCGTCAATGTTACACCAATGTATTAAGTTTTCCCACTCAGGGATGGAAGTGAATACTCTAGGAGATCTACACCCATATGAGCACTACAAGCATCTTGAGGCCAAATTTGAAAGCTATAATTATCAGTATGGTATAAATCCAAGTTTCAAGTAGGATAAAGGAAAATATATACTTATTGATCCTTCATCAGTTAATTACATAGATCTTAATACCTTGGATTCCCTTTCCCACATGCCACCTCCTGAAGCTTTCAATCATTTCACCATTTTAGATAATGGATTGGGAGAGGATGTGACCCATGATACATTTAATAATGCCAATCTTCCTCATAATATGAAAACCTTTGGGTGAACTAAAGTCATCCCACATATGTATTGGCAACAAAAGAATAAAGATAAATGATCTAGAGTTCATTCTAGAAAAAGTTTCCAAATCATGATGAAACTAATTTAACAGTGTATAGATCATCGAGAGATTTTTGGCACTTTTCATGGTTTGAAAAATGGATTCTGGATGCTCAAGATATAGTCAGTTGAAGAAATCTTGTGATAGGGGTGTCAAAAGTGACGTGGCACTACAGAAATATGCCAAGTGGACCAATAGACATTTGACACATGGAAAAATAATTAGGTTAAAAAGATTGGGCTGGTGTTTTTTATTCACATGTTATTTGAAATTTTCAAATGTTTAAAGGCGGCAAAGGCCAAACTGCCATGTCACCTGCCACATCACTCCACTAAACATGCATTAACCAAGTCAAAGCATAGCCTAAGTTGGTGCCTAAGCCTTAGGCATTTGAAAAGGAACAAACTTGGCTATTTTAAGCATTTAAACTATCATACCCAATGCATGTGGGATAAATACAAGTCAAAGGTGCCAAAAAAGGAGGGAAAAACTTTCAAATCTCATGCTAAGCACCTAGAAAAAAGGAAGGCCAACCTTTTCACTCTTCCCAAGCACCTAGAAAGGTGGGAGGTAGTTTTGAACCTTTGATCTACCACATAAAATTTTAATGCCTTAACCACTTTAGCCACAGAGGTCAAAGTGTTATAAAAGGGACTAATTTCTACTTGAATAGACATAGAAAGCCGACTGTGTATTGGAGATTATAGACTCGCTTACAGTATTTGGTCATTTTAGAACCCTTAGAGGCCGAATCAGAGCTTGAAGTAAACTACAAAGTTGTTTAAAATTTTGATATGATCTATGTAGTATATTAATTTCCTATTTTGGAGAATTTGTGATGCCATTTTGAGCTATATAAGTTGCCAATTCTGATTTTGGAGAGCCTCTACATGTGATTAAGGAAGGTGAAGGATGTGTTGAGTCAGCCAAGGTCTTTCAAAGGTCTGATCGCTATTTTTATATAGAGATATGATATTTTATTGTTTTATAAGTATTATTTTGGCTTGTAAATTTAGCAACAATTAATGGATCAGTTTTGCTTGGTGAATATTTTGTCGACCAGCTAATTAGTGACCAAAATAGTTCCTATCACCACAACATAGGGAGATGGGTCATCCTGATGTGTAAGTTTACTACATCAATAGGGGACAAATATCTCCTCTCATCAAGGGGAGGTTTCCTATTAAATATGCGGAGGCTATATACTATATAAATAAGCTAAAAGTAAGACACAAGGGTGGGATAAACCATCCATCTCTCTTCTTTTAGAGATGATGCTAACAAACAAAGGAGAAAATCTTGGTGAAAACACTAAAGGAACTTCTCTTCTTTTAGAAGTGTTCTTGTGAGAAACAGTAAGAGTTCTTTCAAGTAAGATAAGAAACTAGTAACAAAAGGGTGCGGTAACAGCAGGATGAAATAGAATGCAAAGTTTCCACCTCAACTGTCCAAAGAGTGAGATACAAAGAACAATGGGGGCATAAAGTCATCCCAAGGTCCTTTACATAGAAAGGAAAAAGAAAAACACACACTTAAGACAACTATGGCAGCACAAAGTCTGAAAGTAGTTGGCTTCAGGACACCTTCCTTATTGCCTCCACTAGTTCTACTTGTTAAATCAAATAAACAAGAATGCTTTCAAAAGATAGACATAAGAATAATCTCCTAAAGTACCACATGCTATCATATCACAAAGTCTACAAGTAACTTGCTTTCTCATTCAATCAAAGAAATATGAACTACAATCTGAGCTCAAAGTCTCAGTAATGCCTTTCAATTTGGGTAGAGTTTCACTTCTGGTAAGGGGAAGATATTCTTAAAATAATAAAAGAGATTACAATATAGAGCCACCAAGCAAGGCTTGGCACTCTCTGTCATGGGATGGCCCATGCTGTAGTTAATGCCTTCAATGCACCTTTAGTTCTACCTAGAGGGACAATGCCTGGAATAGTGCATCACCTTAACTATGGCGTGTCTATTCATCAAATATGTCTTTTCCTAGGTCTGGATCATCTGGTCTGTCCCTTCTGATGTCTGCACAATTGTTCATTTTTTCTTTACTCCAAAGGAGATTAATAGGTCACACCTTCGATGTTTTCAAGCTCAAAAATCTACTTTGCAAACTATTTCATCTACTAGAATAACTTCTACACAGATATTTCAAGCTTTTCCCTCTTTCTGCTTTTGTCTTTTCTAGCTTTGTCTCTTCCTACTATGATTTGAGCTATTAGGCTATCTTTTTAGCTAGTCACTTGGTTCTTCCTTCAAGTTTCACGCTTTATTTGAATTTCAACAAATATTCCCTTACCTTAAATTTGACGTCTATAGGGACATCATTGGTTGACTATTTCAATGGTTTGGGTGGCCTTCGCAGCTTCTTGGTTCAATCAATTTATTGGTTCAATCACTTTCCTACTCCTTAGTTGAACCATCACTTTCATTTGAACTTGCCTTTAGAATCATCCATGTTGCTTCTCTCTTTACTTGAGGTCGCCTTTGAACTTCTTGAACCTGTGAACCATTGAACTTTGAACTCTTTCAGTTCAAGGTTCAATCGGTTCATTGGTTTTTTCCTCTGCCCGTCACTTCCTTGTTCTTTTTAAGCTCTTTGATCTTCATTGCACTAGTTAAACCTTTGAACCTATGAACTTGTTGAACCTTTTGGTTCAAGGTTCAACAGTTCATTCTATTTATTTGGCTAAGTCCTTTTGATCTTTTCGAACCAAATGCGTTGAACCATTTGGTCATTGAACCTATTGAACCTTTTCTGAAGCACCAACTGTTGCTGATGGCATTGAAATTTGAACCCATTAAACCCTTGAACCAAAAGAGTTAAAGGTTCAATGGTTCAATGGTTCAATCCTTGCTTAGAAGCTTGCTGATGAACTCTTTTGGCTGAACCAAGCCATTGAAATAATCCTAAAAATAACCAAGTGTTGGAAACTTGTTCTTTCCTATAGAGTCCATAGAAATCAACCTGTGAATTATGTAGAACTAAGTTCATAGTTTTCTCTAAGTTTTCTCTCAAGATTTGAAAGAGTCCATAGAAATGAGCCTGTTGAGTCCATAGTTTTAATCCTACAGAGTCTATAGTTTTAAGCCTGCAGAGTCCGTAGATTTCTTCTTGCAGAGTTCATAGATTCAAGCCTGTAGAGTTCATAGATTTTTGAGAAATCTTTGAAAAATGAAGAACCTGAATGCGCAGAATAATTTTTGAAAGGGGAAGAGAGGATTTTGGTCTGTAGGACCAAAATAGTTCAAATGTTGTCCCAAAAATGAGTGATATTTTTGGGGGACAATAGCTAGCTCCAGTTGGGGAACTTCCTTCAGATGAGAACTTAGAACAACTGAGGGGAGTAGAAACCAGAATCTCCAGTGTCTTGAAGTGTGCCATTGGGCTATGAAGTCATGCTACCCAAAAAGAAAGGCTCCAAAAATGAAAATGAAAAGCACAAAATAGAACTAAAAACTATACAAATATACATATGTATAGATGATCTTATCTGATGCCTCAAAATTTGAAGTGCCTCAGATGCCACCCACTGCAAGATAGTGAAAATGGTGTGTCATCTTGATAAACTAGTAGGAAACCATTTTGTCCCTAGAAATAGTGATAGGTGAATGGAACTCTCCACCAGGAAACTAATTTTCTACGTCTTCCTCTTGGCTCTTTCTTCTTCTTACCCCATGGCAGGACGTGGTCTTCAATTTGAAAACCCTAACTCCTTGCTCTCTTGGTGAAGGGCTCCTTTTGCTAATTTTAGAGTATAATAGTATGGTCCACCACCATAGCTTGTTGTTCTATTGGTTCAGTCTAGCACATATTTTGATTGTTAGTATTAGACCCTTGACAAACCATTAACTCAGCATCCCCTTTGGTGTGAAGGAGTTTGATCTCTTCATCCTGAGCAATCTTTAATCTAAGCAACAGAGATCTGCATCTAGCTATAGAAGAATTGCTGCCATCAGATTCCAAGATCTAAGCATCATCAAAAGCTGATCTTCTATCAAATTTCGCTTCATGGGAGATGGAAGATCCTTCTTGATTTGTACTGTGCCCTACCAATTCTTTTGATATCTAATTTGGATCAAATCCTGGATTGCCAGCCATGGGACTTTAATCAGCTGAGACATGAGCATCCTCTATGGTCAAGGAGTAATTACCCCTACCTAAAGGCTCAAATAGAATTTGACTAGCAGGGGCTAACATTTGTGTGACCACAATCTTTGCCTCAGACAGGTCCACACCTAGCCCTTCACCGATGTTTAATTTCTCAGAATTGGCTTATAGGGATTCAAACTTAGTCATTTGAATTTCAAATTTCTTGACATGATCAATCATGTCAAATGACTGAGATGGACTTGGAGGAGAGGATGGGAGTTCATCCTTTTGGTTTTTGGGAGGGAGAGGACTGATCTACAAAGTTGAAGTAGAAAGTGCAGAGATGTTTGATGTACTAACCTTCTTAGCAATCACTGGGTCCTTTGACTGGAAAGGTAGAGTGGTTCCATGCTTAGCAATTAGAATTTCAAGCTAAGTTCATTCATCTATTCTTTCTTTATCAGCGTGCTAGGCTGATTGATTCTCAGATTGGGTGAATACTGTGTATGATTCCTCATCTGCTTCACCTTCACTTTTGGGTCCATCCTAGTAATTCGGGAAACCAATGTGGGAGTCACCAGCTAATTATTTTTTATCCTCCATGAAGAGACCAACATTATTTCCTTGCTTGAACTCAGGTTGGAAATAGGAAACATGTTTTGTTTCCATATATCCCACTGCTAAGTTGGTTGGAGGTGCCTCAAGGGCAAGGTTCCTCTATGGGAAAGGAAGATGATTTGGTTGCCCTTGACTTCTGGTAGTGTTGCCTTGATATGGCTGATTGGGGAATGTCCTTCTTGGTACATCTCTATATGAAGTAACATAAGACATACCTTGTGCCACTTGTCTTTTCAAGGCTAGCAGTTCATTTTCTAGCTTTTGCACCATTGGGTTAGTGGTGGCTATGGGTGAGTATTCAGAAGATGAAGAGGGTTTGCCTTTGTTAGGATCTCTCCTTATATTTCCTACCAAGATAAGGTCATCCTCTAGCTTAGTAGCTAGGTCTTGAGCAGCCTCAAGGTCTATGTGTCTAGCCTGTCTCAATAGAAAACTCACTTCAAGAAGCTATGAGTTGAAGAAACACACGAGATTCTAAGGTGTCGACTGGGCAATCATGGGAATCCTGTGCCTTAGCTTGTTGAACCTAGTAATATAATCCCTCATAGGCTCATGAGGTTCCTTATTTAACTGAGTGAGTAGAGCTAGAAAAGCATGCACATCCTCTACAAGCTTGAACCTGGCTTCAAACATGGCTTTAATTTTAACCCAGTCAGTCACTAATCTAGCTTAATGGTAGAACTAGTCTATAGTAGCACCTTGTAGTGTCTCCATGAATAGCCTGACTACCACATCTTCGAATTCCACCCCTATCACACCATAGGCTATGTTGAAGGCTACAATGTGTTCATCAGGGTGAACTCTCCCATCTCCAAATAATTTGGGGAAGTTTTTTCTTGAGCTGCATGGAAGTTCATGCAAAGGTGGAGTCAAGTTGAGTGGGCCAAATGAGTTACCCCAGGGCTCGAACTGCCATGATTTAATTATGTAAAATAGGGATAACAAATTTAGGTGGAGTGGCTAGATTGTGAATCAAAAATGGAAAAGGACTGGCCCTACTTCAACATGAGGCTTGAGGCTTCAAACTGTGCACTCTTTCTCAACAGCTCTAGTTTTACAGACCAGATAATATAATGGAGGTGGAAGAAGATGGTAAGGCTTTAATGAATAATGGGTAAGACATGTAATAGAGTCGCCAGAGTCTATAAAATGGATAAGGGAAGGAATTGCTTCAATCTAAAACTTGAGGCTTCAGACTGCACATTCATCCCCAATGGATTCGCCAAAAACTATTGGGTGAATATTTTGTCAGCCAGCTAACTGGTGACCAAAATAGTTCCTATCACCATAGCATAGGGAGATGGGTCATCCTAATGTGCAGGTTTACTACATCAATAGGGGACAAATCTCTCCTCTCATCAAGGGGAGGTTCCTTATTAAATATGTGGAGGCTATATACTATCTAAATAAGCTAAAAATAAGACACAGGGGTGGGATAAACCATCCATCTCTCTTCTTTCAGAGATGATGCTAACAAATAGAGGAAAAAATCTTGGTGGAAAAACTAAAGGCACTTGTCTTCATTTAGAAGTGTTCTTGCAAGAAATAGCAGGAGTTCTTTCAGGTAAGATAAAAAACCAGTAACAAAAGGGCATAGTAATAGCAGGATGAAACAAAATGCAAAGTTTCCACCTCAACTACCCAAAAAGTGAGATACGAAGAAAAATGGGGACACAAAGTTGTCCCAAGGTCCTTTACATAGAAATGGAAAATAAAAACACACACTGAAGACAACTATGATAGCACAAAGTTTGAAAGTAGTTGGCTTTAGGACACCTTCCTTATCACCAACACTAGTTCTGCTTGTTAAATCAAATAAACAAGAATGCTTTTAGAAGATAGACATAAGAACAATCTCCTGAAGTAGCACAAGCTATCATAGCACAAAATCTACAAATAACTTGCTTTCTCATTCAATCAAAGAAATATGAACTACAATCTGAGCTCAAAGTCTCAGTAATGCCTTTCAATTTGGGTAGAGTTTCACTTCTGATAAGGGGAAGATCTCCTTAAAACAATAAAAGAGATTAAAATATATAGCCACCAAGAAAGGCTTGGAACTCTCTCCCATGGGACAGCCCATGCTATAGTCAATGCCTTCAATGTGCCTTTAGTTCTACCTGAAGAAACCATGCCTAGAACAGTTCATCACCTTAACTATGGCATGTCTATTCATCTAATATGTCTTTTTCTAGGTCTAGATCATCTGGTCTATCCCCTCTAACATCTGCACAGCTATCCATTTTGTCTTTACTCCAAAGGAGACTAATAGGTCATGCCTTTAATGTTTTCAAGCTTGAAAATCTACTTTGCAGACTGTTCCATCTACTAGAATTACTTTTGCACAGATATTTCGAGCTTTTCCCTCTTTTTGCTTTTGTCTTTTCCAGCTTTGTCTCTTCTTGTTGTGATTTAAGCTATCATGCTATCTTTTCAGCGAGTCGCTTGGTTCTTCCTTCAAGTTCTGCACTTTATTTGAATTTCAACAGATATTCCCTTACCTTAAATTTGACATCTATGGGGATGTCATTGGTTGACTGTTTCAACGGTTCAGGCAGCCTTCTCAGCTCCTTGGTTCAATCACTTTATTGGTTCAATCACTTTCCTACTCCTTGGTTGAACCATCGCTTTCATTTGAACTTGCCTTTGGAATCATCCATGTTGCTTCTCTCTTTGATTGAGGTCCCCTTTGAACTGCTTGAACCTGTGAACCATTGAACTTTGAACTCTTTCAGTTCAAGGTTCAATGGGTTCATTAGTTTTTTCCTCTGCCCATCACTTCCTTGTTGTTTCTAAGCTCTTTGATCTTCATTGCACTGGTTGAACCTTTGAACCTATGAACTCGTTGAACCTTTTGGTTCAAGGTTCAATATTTCAATCGGTTCATTCTTTTTATTTGGCTAAGTCCTTTTGATCTTTTTGAACCAAACGCGTTGAGCCATTTGGTCATTAAACCTTTGCCGAAGCACCAATTGTTGCTGACAACATTGAACCTTAAACCCATTAAACCCTTGAACCAAAAGAGTTCAAGGTTCAACAGTTCAATGGTTCAATCCTTTCTTAGAAGCTTGCCGATGAACTCTTTTGGTTGAACCAAGCAATTGAAACAATCCTGAAAATGACCAAGTGTTAGAAACTTGTTCTTTCCTGCAGAGTTCGTAGAAATCAACCTGTGAATTCCGTAAAACTGAGTTCATAGTTTTCTCTAAGTTTTCTTTTGAGCCTTGAAAGAGTCCATAGAAATGAGCCTATAGAGTTTGTAGTTTTAAGCCTATAGAGTCCATACTTTTAAGCCTACAGAGTCTGTAGATTTCTTCCTGCAGAGTCCATAAATTCAAGCCTATAGACTCCATAAATTTTTGAGAAAGCTTTGAAAAATGAAAAACCTGAATGCTCAGAACAATTTTTGAAAGGGGAAGAGAGGATTTTGGTCTGTAGGACCAAAATAGTTCAAATTTTGTCCCAAAAATGAGTGATATTTTTGGGGGATAACAAGTTCGATACGAACCCAGGGATGTAGGAATTCTGAACCCTGTACACAATTTCTATGTTTTGATCTTTGAATTCATTTTTGCATTTCATTTTTAGTTAATTTATAGATTATAATTCAAATTTTAATCAAAATGCAAAAATTACTCATTTGATCATTTATAGGAAATTGGATAAAATCAAGAATTTGAAAAATCTGATAGTTTCAATGGATATTTGATGTGATCTATTAATTCACCTTTATTTCTATTTTGAAACTTGATTTGGATTAGATTTTAATCATATTTAATCATTCCAACATCTTATATGTTGAGAAATTTAGAATCTGTGATTTTAAAATTTCACTTAGAGTTTATCAGTGGAGTTTACGGATCAAGTTGGTATCAGAGCAGTTATAATGCAGGGATTGCATCTAGTTGTGTATTGACAATTGCTTCCAAAATAATTGGACTATTGGTTTGCAAATTGACTATTATTGTAGTGTGTAGTGTGAAATTAGTTGTTTTCAGGAAACCATGGGTAAGTTGTCACAGATTCAGGTCATCAAAGATGAAAATGCAATCTTGAGATGCCAAAAATTTGCACTTGAATTACAAGTGGAAAAGTTAAAATCAGAGCTCGAATCCAAAGATGAGCTCTTGATTAGATTAAAATGTGGTGAGTGTGAAAAGGTAAAGCCTTCAAATTCAGATGCAAAAACTATGACTGAGTGCACTGTAAGTTTTTCTCCATAGGAATCTTCATCTTCTTCTACCATTTTAGATTCAAATTCTAGTAATATTGTTTTTGGTGATTTTGAAAGATACACTAAGGGCATAGGATCTAAATTGTTGTTTAAAATGGGTTATAATGGAGGAGGACTTGGTAGAGATAGCCAAGGTATAACTAACCCAATTTAGGTTGAGCATAGACCTCTTCATGCAAGTTTGGGTTATACTAGTGTGCAGGTAGATGATGGAGAAGCTTCTTCCATGGCTAAAGGAAGACGATCTTCCAATAGCGAAGGTTCTAGTCCACTAGTTCAAATGTGTAAAGGTAAAATAGGTATTGAGATTCCACCTCCTGATTCTTACACTAAATCTTCTGATCCAATTGATACTTTTAAGAAGTTTGGATATAATGTACAGAAGATAATACAATCATTTCCATGCACTTTTTGTGGGATGAATAACCATAGTGCTAAGACTTGTTGGAAACAAAATGCTTTGTTGAAGCAGATTGCATGTTTTAAAGACCATTCTTATGTTAATTTAGGAATTGGCAAAAGGGGACCCTCACCTAAGAAGGAAGTTTGTACTCATTTTAAAGTGAGTGGACATAGGATTGATAGATGTTTTAAGCTTCATTTATCTTCACATTCAAGTAATTTTAAAACTAAGATGATTTACAAACCTCTCACTAAGGTAAATGAAGCTAATTCAATCCATAATGTAGTTGAAAATACAACCCAGGATAAGGTAAAACCTACAAGTGAAAATACATTTAAGAGGTTAATTCAACAATATGCAATTGATAATGAATCCACAGAGACAATCAATTTCACTAGGAAGAAAGAATTGGTTAGGTGGATTATCACTACATTATTTTTGCAAAGCATGGTTAAGAATTCACCTAAGGGAATGAATAAGATTTGATAGATGAAGAATAGAGTTGGTGAGAACACTTTAAGATAGGTATATCATATGAAGTTTTTCAATTCTCACTTTTTGATAACTCTAAGATTTTGATCTCCAGAATATACTATATGGGTAGTCTAAAAATGGATAAGACATTAACTCATTTGAAACAGTTGAGTATATAGAAAAGTGATGTTGTGAGTTGTTTCCTTACAACATTTGATAGTTAGACTACTATTTTGAATGTATCTATTTTGGTACAGAGATGTTTAGATGCATTTTTTAAGACCCTTTGGGCATGTTTAGATGTTAGGCAGCATACACTTTTGGTTATTTGCATTTGCTTAGCATATAAGTCCCATACTAGGGCATTGTATTGCAACATGTCCAAAACATTTATTTTATTTTTTTAGCATTATAAACTTGTCTTGTAGTTACATTAGGAGTTGTTTCAATTTTTGGCAATTCACCGCTTTACAGGATGTGACATTTGGGCAGACAGTTTGATATGTTGTAATCACTTTTACAGTTGCAGATTCACTTACTCATGCCTTTAGATTAGGAATTATATATTTTGATTTTGAATCATTTTATTTAAATTATTTATATCTCTTTCTATGATTGGGTTCTTTTTTCATGGATACAGTAGACTAGTTATAAGATTTCAGGTGATAGTTGACTTTTGGAGACCAAAAGCCTCTTTTGTAGGGAGGTGTGATCTAGAGTTCATTCTAGAAAAAGTTTACAAATCATGATGAAACCAATTTCATAGTTTAGATCTCGTTGAGAGATTTCTAACAATTTTTGTGGTTTGAAAAATGGAGTCTGAATGCTCAAGATATAGCCAGTTGAAGAAATCTTGTGACAGGGGTGTCGAAAGTGACATGGCACTATGGAAATATGCCAAGTGGACCAATAGCCATTTGACACATGGAAAAATAATTAGGTGTAAAAACATTTTGGTTTGGTGTTTTTTATTCACATGTTATTTGAAATTTTCAAATGTTTAAAGGCACCAAAGGCCAAACTACCACGTCACCCGCCACGTCACTCCACCAAACATGCATTAACCAAGTCAAAGCGTAGCCTAAGTTAGTGCCTAAGCCTTAGGCATTTGAAAAGAAAAAACTTGGCTATTTTAAGAATTTAAACTTTCATACCCAGTGCATGTGGGACAAAGACAAGTCAAAGGCACCAAAAAAGGAGGGAAAAACTTTCAAATCTCATGTTAAGCGCCTAGAAAGAAGGAAGGCCGACCTTTTCACTCTTCCCAAGGACTTAGAAAGGTGGGAGGCAATTTTGAACCTTTGACCTATAGCCTAAAAGGTTAATGCCTTGACCACTTCAGCCACGGATGTCGAAGTGTTATAAAAGGGACTAATTTCTACTTGAATAGTCATAGGAAGCTGATTGTGTATTGGAGATTATAGACCCGCTTACAGTATTTGGTCATTTTGGAACCCTTAGAGGCCGAATCAGAGCTCAGAGTAAACTACAAAGTTGTTTATAATTTTGATACATTTTTAGAATTTTGATATGCTCTATGAATTATATTCATTTTCCAATTTTTGAGAATTGGTGATGCCATTTTGAGCTATATAAGTTTCCAATTTTGATTTTGGAGAAGCCTCTGCTTGTGATTCAGGAAGGTGAAGGACGTGTTGAGTCAGCCAAGGTCTTTCGAAGGTCTGATCACTATTTTTATAGAGAGATATGATCTCTTATTGTTTTTAAGTATTATTTTGGCTTGAAAATTTAGCAACAATTAATGGATTGGTTCAATATGAACCCAAGGACGTAGGAATTCTAAACCCCGTAAATAATTTTTGTGTTTTGATATTTGAATTCAGTTTTGCATTTGACTTTTAGTTAATTTACATATTATAATTCATATTTTAATCAAAATGCAAAAATTACTCATTTGATCATTTACGATAAATTGGATAAAATCGAGAATTTGAAAATTTTGATAGTTTCAATGGATATTTGATGTGATCTATTAATTCACCTTTATTTCAAATTTGAAACTTGATTTGGATCATATTTTAATCAGATTTAATCATTCCATCATCTTATATGTTGATAAATTCAGAATCCATGATTTTAAAATTTCACTTAGAGTTTATCAGTGGAGTTTACGGATCAATAAAAGACATATCACATTTATACTAGCATCAAGCCTAGGACCTGACGCTCTTGAAGTGGATGAATCATGGTTATACAATGATAACCAAGCTGATTGTTATAAAAATTCCAAGTATCATATTCCTAATAGGATCATGGAGCATCATAATTATGAAGGAAGAGGTCTCAGACCAAATTAGTAAGGAACCATTGAGCCAATTTCTATGACTAACTATGAAATACCTTATGGACTTGGATTTAAACTACCTAGGGGTAACCCCACATATATTATTCAAACTCCATCACTTGTGACTAGTGATGATGATGCTAACAGTGAAGCAGAGTCTGATCATAGCCTCACCTTTGATAACCTAGCTAAAACTAACCTATTTGATAACAATGCCATTTGTACCCTTACCCTAGCCATTCATCACAATCTATTTCCATTATATTATCCCTAATTGATAGATTGGGACCAATAAGAATCCAGTCTACCAATTGATGAGTTTTAGAATGATGAGGCATTTTATGACTTTTTAGGCCTTAGAGATAATGTTTCATTGGGAGATCACAAATCAAGGTTCTCAATCACATTAGATCCTACAACCTATTTTGAAGAGTGAGTGAACACCCTTAGACAAAAACAAATAAGTAAAAAATTGAGGTCCTAAAGTGAAAACCTCTTTGAGGTGTTTTTTTACTAGGGAAAAAGAAAATATAAAGGCTAGTCTAGTGGTAGAAACCTGTTTCAGGCACCATTAGATGGGGGTGTTCATTCTTCTTCAAATTTAGATCAGGAGACCACCAATGATGAACTTGCCTATGGATCAAAGTTCATCTTTGAGCAAAAAGTATTTGATCAAATTCTTTAATAATTTCCAACTATTTTTGTTACATGGCTAGATCTCCCATTAGGAGACTAAGATTCATCATGCCTAAAAGAAGTTGAAGAGCAAGTCCTAACAGAGTACCTTGACATAATATAATAGTTCAAGTCATTGCCTACTATCCTAGAAGATAGTTTGACCCTTCTAGTTGAAGATACAATAGAAGTAAGTATCGAGACTCCATCAGAATTGAAATGGATAAAATTGGGTGAATCCCTCACTAAGGAGGAATGTGATCTCTTTGTAGCTCTATTGAGAGAGTTTGTGGATATTTTTGCATGGGCCTGTTCTGACATGCCAAGTTTAGATCCCACCTTGGTTCTACACCACCTTATGGTCAATCTTGATTCAAAACTGATAAAACAAAATTTATGTAATATGCATCCTCGCATTACTATATTGGTAAAGAAAGAGTTGGAAAAACTCTTAGAAAAAAGATGTATCTAATCTATTGACTACTCAAAATGGATCTCTAATGTGGTACTTGTTAGTAAAAATCTTGAAAGGATTAGAATTTATATTAATTTTGGAGACATCAACAAAGCTTGTCCTAAAGATGATTCTCCCTTGCCTAATATCGACATTATCATCGACTCCATGGTTGGTTATGAAATTATTTCACTCATGGATGGATTTTTAGGATACAACCAGATTAGAATCACACTAGAAGATCAACATAAAATAGCATTCACCACTCCATGGGGAACATTTTGTTATTAGGTGATGCCATTTGGTCTTAAGAATGCTAGAATTATGTATAAAAGGGCCATGACCATCATATTCCATTATATGATGCATGATATTATTGAAGACTATGTTGATGACATATTAGGAAAATCCAAAACCAGAGCTGACCATTCAATAGTGCTATGTAAGATATTTGAAATATTATGGAAGTAGAAAGTCAGAATCAATCCAAAAAATTGTGTATTTGGTGTAACTTCAATCAAACTACTTGGCCTCATTGTGTCTCATAGAGTTATTTAAGTCAATCTAGCTAAAGTCCGTGCTATAACTGAGATGATACCACCAACCAATTTAAAGCAACTCCATAGTTTACAAGGTAAGATCCAGTCAATCCAATGCTTCATCTCTAAATTAGCAAACAAGTGTCATACATTTAAACACCTTTTAAATAAGGGAGTTGCATTTCACTAGGATGATCACTACCAAATATCTTTTTTAAAACTTAAAGAATATCTTGTTAATTTGCCTATTTTATTACCTTGTATGCCAGGAAAGCCATTTTTGTTATACCTATTAACTATCGATCATGCTCTAGGGGCACTCTTGTCTTAACATGATGACAAAGGAAAGGATCATGTTGTATACTACCTAAGCCACACCTTGGTTACATATGAACATAATTATGTGCCTATTGAAAAAGTTTGTCTAGCCATGGTCTTTGTAACTCAGAAACTGTACCATTACATGTTGAATAATAAGACCATGGTCATTTCAAAAGTAGACCACTCAAGTATCTAATATCTAAAATAGCTTTGAAAGGAAGAATGGCTAAATGGATCATGTTTATCATTGAGTTTTACATAGAGTATGTCAATCAAAAGGCAATCAAGGGACAAGTTCTTATAGATCAACTTGTTGAATCACCTCTCATAGACACACAACCACTCACATTTCAATTTCTTGATGAATCTATCATGACCATCATTGACACACCCCTTGAGGAGTATCCCTAGAAACTTTATTTTTATGGTTCATTCACTACACATGGATCGAGGGTAGGCCTATTGTTTATTACACCACAGGGGGATCTAATCCTCAAATCATTCAGAATCAACTTTCCTTGTACAAACAACATGGCCAAGTATGAAGCACTTGTTGTATGAATTTGATAAGTAGTGCATTGGAATATATATCTCATATCCAAGTTTATGGTGATTCTTAGTTAATCATCAATCAGGTTATAGATCATTTTTAGACCAAAGATGACAAGTTGGTTCCATATAAAGCCATGGTTGACACTCTTAAATAATAAATTGTCAATATTCAATTTGAGAAATTACCAAGGGCTATTAATAGAACTACATATGCCATGGATACTATTGGCTCTCTAATTCAACAAACAGATAAACTAGAGAGCATTAATTCCTCATCAATAATTTATTAGCACCAACTCCTGAACCTTCAACCATTGCCATGATTTGTGATATTGTTGGTCCTAATTCTATCTAGTAATTGTTGACCAATTTTTTCCCCCTTGGAAAAATTGTGGTCAACTTCTTCTCTAGATTTTTGAAGCTAGTCATATTTAGGTTGCTCAATTTCATCCTGGTTCATGCTGAGTTCATCCTGGTTCATGCTCAGTTCAGCGTCTCATTTCAACATGGTTGAACCAAACTATTGAACCATATTTTAGTTCAATAGGCTTGGTTCAAGTCAAAGATTTCAACATTTGGTCCAATGCAAAGATTTCATCGAGCTTGGCTTTTGGTTCATTGGCGTGCTACTTTGAACCTTGAACTGTTGAACCAAATTTTGGTTCAACAGCTTCGATTCAATGGAAAGGGTTCAATGTCAATGGTTCAATAGAGTCCATCGGCCTTCATAACTAATCGGCGCGCTTAGGTGAACCGTTGAACCAAATATTGGTTCAACGGGCTTGGTTCAACATGGAAGTTTAGTGGATGGTTCAGTCTCTTAGTTCAAAGCAACTTGTTTAAATTTGGTTCAAGAGTTCATTGGCTAAATAATTGAACCTTTGAACCGTTGAACCTTTTAGGGTTCAACGCGTTCGGTTCAATAGTTCAGTTCAATAGAAAAGTTCAACTGAATGGTTTAAAGGTAGGGTTCAACGGTCTTGGTTCATTAGCTCTAGTTCAACAGTTCATCAGTGCACTTGGTTGAACTTTTGAACTGTTGAACCAATTTTTGTTCAATGGCTTGGTTCAAAGCACCTAGTTCAATGCCTAGTTCATTGGTTTCTACATGGCCGAAGGGGCTGGAAAATTCAAAAGGAAATCTGGGTAAGTCTTATTGTCTAAGTTAAAATTTGCCAAAATTTTCTAAGTCCCAACCAAAGCACTTCAAATTCAATGCAAAAGGGTTCAAGCGGATGGTTCAACGCAAGAGGTTCAACATGGTGGTTCAAGCATGGTTCATTAGGTTTGGTTCAATGGTTCTTCAGCCTTTTATGTCTTTTGGCATTGGCGCGCATGCTTGAACCAAACCATTAAACCATATTTTGGTTCAATGGGCTTGGTTCAAGGGCCTTCCCTTGGCCAAAGGGTAGTCAACAGTCAAAAAGCCCTTTCTAAGGAAGCCCGACACAAAACATGAAGGCCTGTCAGTAGTCAAACAGCTAGCATGGACCCGATTAATGAAGGGTGCTGGGAAATAGTGGGGGGCCAACAAAGTAGCCATGAGGAAAATAAGTGGGACTCGATAGTTCAAATCCATAGGACCCGTTGAAATAACAAAGGTAAAGGAGCTGCTCGAGAGGGTGTTACGGGAAGAGTAGGCTATGAATAAGAAAAGGAAGGCCACAAAGAAGCCAGCAGGGATGAGGATGTCCTACGTGGATGCCAAGTTTACAAATGGAAGATAGCCATTTGTTTCAAAAAAAAGGGAGCGCTAATCAAGAAGTAGCTCAAAATGTAGCGACCCACCAAGGAGTTTGCTTAAAGGGGCCAAGTGGCTAGAAAAGACAAGAAAGATAGAAGACAATTCCAAATGACAAGAAAAAGGTGACAAGGCAAGAAGAATGATGAGGCATGGAGTAGTCAAGCAGTCCAAGTGGCATAGACATAAGGTAATTTATTGCTTGATGGTGTGAACAAAAAACAAGCAGAGCGATAGGTAGGTGATGAGTGAGCAGTTAAGTCTAACTGGTGCAAATTGGATAAGTGACTTTGGCAGGTGAAATAATGCCAGCAAATTGATCATTTGAAATGATAGCAGCCAACAGTGCAACCACTTTCTCTATTTCACATTAAATTGGAAGGCAAATCGTGTAAGTCATCCAAGCAAGAAATATAAGTCTCAAACAGGCAAAATGAATAGTCCATTTAATTCCTTAAGCAACTTGTTCTCTTCATGAAAGGACACATATGCCACTTGTAAAAGGAGTGCCAAATGGGCCTCTTTGATTCTCATATAAATTGTGGACTTGTTCATTTTGTAATATCTTTTCATGAATTTTACAAGGTGCAACCCTGCAGAATTTCACCTAAATCAAATAAATGCAATTTTTTTACCTCCATTTGGATAGACATTTTTGTGTATGCATTGAGTGTTTTCTTGTGTCTAGTCATTGTCTTTTGATGCTCTCACAAGTTCAACACCAGTAGACCTACTATCTATAAGGTGCCATTATTGCAGCTGACAGGAAAAGAGCAATATTTGGGAGTGAAGGAGTAGAAGAAATTACTTCATAAGTGTGTGTTTCATAGCGCCTTGGGTGACCTCTGTTCTAGATTTTCTATTGAAGCCTCCCTATTAGTTTCTTGCAGCCTGGTCCTTTTGCCAAGTGTGTAGAGTATGTATGTATTTGCCTGATTCTAAGAGTGGATGTGTGAAGGTCAACTTTTTATTTTGGTGCATCACCTCTTTAGAGTAGTTTATTTTCCTGCATCTTTCTCCCTTTTCATCCCCCCCTTTTATATATCTATATATATATGTATGCTTTAGCACTTGCTATAACAAACACAATGCATCAAAGGGAGCTAGCCCTTATTTAAAGACTCTCCCCTCTAGCTTCATCGATCCCACAGGCGAGAGGGGTGTTTCCATGTTGCGGAGAAAAGGCAGGATTTCAACCTCCTTGCCATGGGTGCAATTTCTTGTGTCAATAGTTCTGGCACGCCCGATGGGACACAGTTTGATAATGAAGTAAAGTTTTAGGATTGATGGTGGTCTTATTATAATAGATCATTTAATTTTCTATCATCTAGCGACTCTGAGTTAAATCTGTTGGTTAAGTAGCCTGGTGCCATCAGGAATAATTTCTTGTATATATACTTCTTTTGTAAAAAATCATGGGTTTTGTTTTCCTTCATATAATTTGGATTAGACTCAAAATATTTAGAGAATCCCCTCAAGCAGCTCTCCTAGTTGCACTAAAATGAAAAGGGAGGTGGCCTTGGAATTGGAGATTAACAGGATGGAAGAGAAGTACAGATATCAGCAAGAGGTGATGTATAAAGAGGAGTGCTTGTTTAGGCTAGCACAAACCCCCTCTTTGGTGCTAAATCCTTTTTACCAGAGTGCACTTGCTCACTCCAGCTTATCAAATGTACCTACTCCTAATCTAGTGCATCTAGCTTTCCAACATTAGATGATATCAGAACAACCTCCCATGGAAATGAACTTTCTAAATTCCTTAGATTGTGAATTTTCCAATAGGGGAAATGCCATGAACCAGCACATCTCGCTCAATGTTGATCCTACTCAACATGATGATGCTGGTCATCTCCAAGAAAGACTCTTCAAAGACAACCTAGCCAAGCAAATTGAAGACTTAGAGGCTAGGATAAAGCTACTTCTTGAAAAAGTGATGAAATTTTCAGACCTTGTGGAGGAGCTTCAAGACCTTGTGGAAAACAAAGTTGCTGCCTGTTCGCAGGGGTAGAATTCAATTTTCAAAATCCTGAATTGGGAAAAAATATTGGAATCATGGGACAACAAAATGGAAGAAGAAGAGCAAGGTTTTTCTCAAAACCTTGAAGAAGCTGAAGCTGTACCTACTGATGATGATGCTGGAGACCTCCAGGAAAGGCGTTTCCAAGAAGATCTAGCTAGGAGAATTGCAGAGTTGGAATCCAAAGAAAAATTCCTCAGCCAATGTGTGATGGATGGTTAAAACCAAATAGCACATTCCATGCCTAAACACACCCCACCTACACATTTATAAGAGAGTTATCAGGCCGTGCCTAATATTGATGAAGTGTTGATCAAATGGAAGGAGGAGAATCATTTGATTCTTGCTCATGGACTGCCTCCTCTTCCACATGTTTTCTCCACTTTGCCCCTTCTCAAGGAAGAAACTATTTTGCAAGAGGTAGGTGAGGAGCAAAAGATCCAATATACAGTATTTCAACAGGCTATCATGAGCGACAACGAAGAATAAATCATCATTGACGCTCCTTGTGAAGACCTTATCAGCAATGGAGAAGATGCAGGTCTTGCATATATGCAGATGTTCCAACAATTTGAAGAGTAACAAATACATGGTAAGCTCTCTTCTCCTCTATTTGATGAACTTCCTTGCTGTTTTGATGATGCGGTTGACTACGCTAAAGAGCCTGAGTTGGAGGAGAAAAAGGAGAGGTCTGTCTTCCTTAAGGAAGGCCTTGAAGAAGAGCGCTTTGAACAAAGAAGTGATGTTCTATGAGACAAGCAGTCATTTTTTGAGTCCATTTCAGACATCATCATAGTTCCCCTTCTTCAAGAAGGCCAAAAGGAAGTAGAGGATGAGTTTGACAGAGTTTTCAGTGAGGCAGAAGGGAACAAATTAGACCATGATATATTGCAGAAGAATTGCGCAGATCAAGAGGCTTATGGCAATGAGCTAGCAGCCATTGATTTCTTGGTGAGGAGCACCAATATCAGGGACCATCATTTAACAAGCTTCCAAGGATAAATATAATACATATATGTCGGAGGCATGTTCGATTTTGATCCACTCAGATTCCAGCCAACTCAGGTGACAAGTGAGAGGAGTAGGTCACCATTTCTCTTTTCCATTCAGCTACTTACCTGGTGCCATAAGTCTTCTTATCAAGAAGGGGACTTAAGAAGTTTTCCATTTGATCTAGGAGGGAATCAAAAATACCTGGTTAGCTATACATAATAGTTTGTTTTAGTTTCTTCTCCTGCTTTCCCTAAATGCAGTTTGCACAGTTAGTTGTTTTTTGGCCTTGTGTGTTTCCCTTTGTGTGTGGGGTAAAAGCTTCATGTTTGATTCTCAAATCTTTTGGGGTTATTGCTAAATTTCATTATAGCTACATCTGACTCTGTGCCCAATGGATTTTAAGTCAACTTGATTCTAAACATGGCAGACATGTTTCCCCTGTGAGTCACCAATCTGTTGACCAATTTTTGCTCCCTTGGCAAAATTGTGGTCAACTTCTTCTCTGGCTTTTCAAAGCCAGTCATATTTGGGTTACTCAATTTCATCCTAGTTCATACTTAGCTCATCCTAGTTCATGCTCAATTTAGCATCTCATTTCAACATGGTTGAACCAAACCATTGAACCATATTTTGGTTCAACGAGCTTGGTTCAAGTCAAAGAGTTCAACATTCGATTCAATGTAAAGAGTTCATCGGGCTTGGCTTTTAGTTCATCAGTGCACTCCTTTGAACCTTGAATCATTGAACCAAATTTTGGTTCAACGGCTTTGGTTTAATGGAAAGGGTTCAACGTCAATGGTTTAATAGAGTCCATCGGCCTTCATAACTAATCAGTGCACTTAGGTGAACTGTTGAACCAAATCTTGGTTCAGCGGGCTTGGTTCAACATGGAAGTTCAGCAGATGGTTCAGTCTCTTGGTTCAAAGTGGCTTGTTTAAATTTGGTTCAAGAGTTCATCGGCTAAATGATTTAACCTTTGAGCCGTTGAACCTTTTTGGTTCAACACGTTCAGTTCAATGGAAAAAGTTCAACCGAACGGTTCAAAGGCAGGGTTCAATGGCTTGGTTCAAAGTGCCTAGTTTATTGGTTTCTACATGGCCGAAGGGGCTAGCAAATTCAAAAGGAAATCTAGGTAAGTCTTATTGTCTAAGTTAAAATTTTCCAAATTTTGCTAAGTCTTGACCAAAACACTTCAAAGTCAACACTAAAGGGTTTAAGTGGATGGTTCAATGCAAGAGGTTCAACGTGGCGGTTCAAGCATGGTTCATCGGGTTTGGCTCAATGGTTCTTCGGCCTTTTATGTCTTTTGGCATTGGCATGAATGCTTGAACCAAATTGTCAAACCATATTTTGGTTTAATGGGCTTGGTTCAAGGGCCTACCCTTGGCCAAAGGGTAGTCAACAGTCAAAAATCCCTTTCTAAGGAAGCTCGACGCAAAACATGAAGGCCTGTCAGCAGTCAAACAGCCAGCATGGACCTGATTAAAGAAGAGTGCTAGGAAATAGTGGGGGGATAGCAAAGTAGCCATGAGGAAAATAAGTGGGACCCAACAGTTCAAATCCATAGGACCCATCGAAATAACAAAGGCAGAGGAGCTACTCGAGAGGGTGTTACGGGAAGAGCAGGCCGTGAAGAAGAAATGAAAGGCCATAGAGAAGCCAGCAGGGATGAGGATGTCCTATGTGGACGTCAATTTTATAAATGGAAGATAGCCATTTGTTTCCAAAAAACAAAGGGAGCACTGATCAAGAAGGAGCTCAAAATGTAGTGACCCACCAAGGAGTTCGCTTAAAGGGACCAAGCGGCTAGAAAAGACAAGAAAGATAGAAGACAATTCCAAATGACAAGCAAAAGGTGATAAGGCAAGAAGAATGATGAGGCATAGAGTAGTCAAGCAGTCCAAGTGGCATAGACACAAGGTAATTTATTGCATGATGGCATGAATGACAAATAAGTAGAGTGACAGGCAGGTGATGAGTTAGCAGTTAAGTCCGACTAGCACAAATTGGAGAAGTGACTTTAGTAGGTGAAATAGTTTCAATGAATTGATCATTTGGAATGATAGTGGCCAACAGTGCAACTGCTTTTTTTGTTTCACATTAAATTGGAAGGCAAACTATGTAAGTCATGTAAGCAAGAAATATAATTCTTGAACAGGCAAAACAAACAGTCCATTTAATTCGTTGAGCGACTTGTTCTCTTCATGAAAGGACATGTATGCCACTTGTAAAAGAAGGAGCACCAAATGGGCCTATTTGCTTCTCATATAAATTGTGGACTTGTTCATTTTGTAATATCTTTTCACAAATTCTACAAGGCACAACCCTACAAAATTTCACTTGAGTCAAATAAATGTAGTTTTTTTACCTCCATTTGGATAGACATTTTTGTGTATGCATTGAGTGTTTTCTTGTGTCTAGTCATTGTCTTTTGATGCTCTCACAGGTTTAACACCAGTAGACCTACTATCTACAAGGTGCCATTGTTGTAGCTGATAGGAAAAGAGCAGTATTTGGGAGTGAAGGAGTAGAAGAAATTACTTCATAAGTGTGTGTTTCACAGCACCTTAGGTGACCTCTGTTCTAGATTTTCCATTGAAGCCTCCCTGCTAGTTTCTTGTAGCCTGGTCCTTTTTCCAAGTGCGTAGAGTATGTATGTATTTTCCTAATTCTGAGAGTGGATGTGTGAAGGTCAACATTTTATTTTGGTGCATCACCTCTTTAGAGTAGTTTGTTTTCCTGCATCTTTCTCCCTTTTCATCCCTCCACTTTAATATATCTATATATGTATGTATGCTTTAGCACTTGCTAGAACAAACACGATGCATCAAAGGGAGCTAGCCCTTATCTAGAGACTCTCCCCTCCAGCTTTGCTGGTCCCACAGGTGAGAGGGGAGTTTCCATGATGTGGAGAAAAGGTAAGAGTTTGACCTCCTTGCCCCGGGTGCAATTTCTTGTGTCAACAATAATTAGACCTTTAAAACTACCTTCATGACCAAGTTCTACCACCTAACCTATCTTTCAAATAAATTAAATCCTTCATTCATCACTCCACTCATTATACTTTACTTGGAACCACCCTTTACCATCATAGTTTTGATGGAACTCTACTTCATTTTTTAACTTCAACAGAGTCTACACTAGCGCTAAGAGAAGTTTATGAAGGAGTATGTGTCACTTATTCTATTAGGGTAGTCCCATCCAAAAATATTTTTTGCACTGGTTATTATTGGCCCATAATGGATGTAGATGCCACTGCATATGTAAAAAAGTGTGACAAATGTCAACGACATGTTAATCTGATTCATGCCCCAATAAAACATCTAAAATTGATGTTGACACCATGGCCATTTTCTACATGGGGAATTTACCTCATTAGAAATATTAACCCCACTTCTTATGATAGCCCTAAACATATCCTTACCACTACTAAATATTTCACTAAGTGGGTTGAAGCTATACCCCTCACTTATGTAACTGGAAAGGAAATTTCCAAATTCATTTTCAACCATCTCATTTGCCACTATGGTATCCCCTCTAACATTATATTTTATAATGAAGGTTCAATTAAGAACAAGGATGTAGAATAGTTATTTACTAAATATAACATCACACAATATTTTTCTACATCATATTACCCTCAAGGTAATGGCCACGCTGAGTCATCCAACAAAATAATTATTAACATCCTCAAAAATATTGTTAATTATTCCCATTGTGATTCAAACCTATATATATTCCCTACCCTTTGGGCATACCATACCAATCATCATACCCCCATAGGAGCCACTCCATACTCACTTTTTTATGGTACTAAATCTATCCTTCCCATTGAGGTTGAATTGCCTTCACTGTGCATCTCTTTCAAGCATGTCCTAGATTATTATGACTATTGATTAGTTTACCCAAAAGATTTATATCTCCTTGATGAGAAATGCATTACCATGCTCAATAATCTTCAAGCATATCAGAATCGACTCAAAGGCCACAATAATCGGTGTGTTAAGTATAGAACATTTAAACTTGGTGATCTTGTTCTTAAGGAAAACCAAAAGAATACCATGGTTGAGAAAAATCAAGAAGGTAAATTAAAATCAAACTAGATAGGGACTTTCATCATTATCACAGATTATGGATCAGGAGCATACAAGCTTACCACACCAAATGGAGATGAACTTCTAGAGTTAATGAATATTATTCACCTCAAGTAGTAATATGATTGAGTGCTTAGGTTTATTTTTTGTAAGAACCATTTTAGTTATGCCATTTTATCACTATTATTCTTTATATAAATACCATCCTTATCCATCCTCTTCATTATTTCCACTTTCCACTTCCATTCTATTGACCCAGTGTCTTCTAAAGCCTAGCCTATTTGACCTTGGTTTTTACCATTCATTACGTAGTTTTAGAATCAAGGTATCTAATCAATTTCATCAATTGGTTCAAGTAATTTAGATAGAGATTGTATTTTGGGATAGTGTGATAAAATTTTTGGCGATTGCATCCTTCATTTGTTATGCCTTTTTTACCACCAGTCTTACCACTAATTATAACCACATTTTGGGAAAATTAGTACCATTGATTTATGATATTATGTCTTGGTTATAACCTCCTATGGGTAAACTATGGGAAACACTAAGCCTTGACATATTAACTTGTCCCTTCATATGTCACGTTGTGTCTTTTGACCAACTGTGCCTATTTTGTTTGAATTGATTACTACACTAGTCAAATTCCTCCATTATAAGGTGAAACTACATTGAATTGAGGTCCTACTTTGGGACTATGTAGGCATCACTCAATACTTATTGAGGTCATATTAGTCACCCTTTAATCCAAACTCTCACTATTTTATAAGCAAACTTCATTTAAATGCTCTTGTTATTTTGTGAGCAATCTTCATTTAAATGCTCTCACCTTTTTGTGAGCTTGAACCATTTAGTGTCTCATCATTATCTATTGAGTTGAGATACTTCAAAAAATTCTAATTTTTTTTTAAAAATCATTAGAAAATAACAAAAAACATTGACCACTTCTTTTCCTTAAGGATTCTAGGAACCCTTACTAAGTTACAAGCAAATCACTTGTCATTTAGTTTCCCCATCCTTTTTGGCCTTTTCTCTTGTGCACTTTCATTTTTTAAAGACCATTCCTATTATTCTATCACATCCATTCTATTTTTTTCCTTAGTTATCATATTCTTCCCATTCCTTGGGAGAACTACATTTATCCTAAAGTTTTTTATTAGATATTACATTCATGAATCTATGTAGGCAACGTCCACTTACCTAGTTTATATGGAGACAACTCTGCCACCCCTTCCCTTTCTTCTATTCCCCCATTTTGTTTTTTTTTTTAACTAAAAGAGGGGTAGAATTTTTATTGAAAGTGAAACTAAAAACAAAGAAAATTACAGAGCTTTATCCTGGTCAACAAGTTGAACCAGATTCTGAGATAAATTCATGGGAAGCATCGTATGATCAAAAATGCTCCAAGGAGGCCCATGCTCGGAGGCCCATTTAGCCAAACAATCAGCCACACCATTCCACTCATGAGGAATGTGCATAAAAGACATAGAATCCAAGGAAGTACATAGCTATAGGATCTGTTGAACAACCATAGCCAAATGCCATTCCACAGTCACAAAGTTTCATTTATTCAATAAATTGACAACCACCTACGAGTCGGTCTCGAAAATAATTATGTGTCAGCCATGTAGACAACACTATTGCACTGCAACCAAGATAGCCATAGCTTCCATGAGATTATTAGTATGGTAGCCCTTGTAGATAGAGAAGAGAAACTGAATATCACCAAAACTATCACGCCTAACACCCCCAATACCAACTAACCCTGGATTTCCCTGAGAAGAACCATCAGTGTTGATTTTAAGAACTCCAGCTGTAGGAGGGGTCCAATGCCCCGAGCGATTGATAGGATGTGAGTGCTACCTTGTGTGATTCACTGAGCAAGTGTGGGGAGCAAAGGGAGCATCACTGGGAAGAGCAAAGGAAAAGCAAGCGTAAATACCAGCATATACAGGGTCCAAGCCAACAGCCACGTCACATTTATCTTGGAGAGTTTCATGAAGAGAATTAAGAATTTTACCCCACAAGAACTTGAGCTCCAGGTGCACATCATGAAAGATCCTCCTATTTCTCTCAAGCCATATATGTCACAAAATAAGGGAAGGACCAATGGACCAAGCAATTTAAAGAAAATAAGCCTTTGAAGGAGGGTGGCCCAAATGATCCCAGAATTCAGATAGAGAGGAAACATGCCAGCATGAGCAACCCCACACACTCCACCAGAGGTGCCAGATTTGTTTGGCAAAAGGACACTAGAAGAAAAGGTGAGAAGAATTTTCTTCACTACTGTGGCATAAAACACATATGGATGGCCCCTAGAAGCCATGCTTACATAGATTGTCCCAAGTAAGACACCTATTGTAAACCAAAGCCCAGAGGAAAAAATTACACTTAGGCCATGAAAACCAATTCCAAACTTTCTTCCACCAAGAGATTTCCACTTTGCCAAAAAGTTGCTTTATCAATGTAAGGTACTTAGAAGAAATAGAATATTTCCCAGAAGAAGCACCTCCACAAGCCAAAACATCTTGTTCCTACAAAGAGCTGCATCCTCTTGAAGCCAAAATCTAAGATAACTCTAGCTGATCCTCCCAAGATCCACTCGGTGGCCAATCAGAAGAATTCTTCCATCGATAGCCTATAGCCATGCCCAAGTTAAAGGCCTCCTTATAATGAGCCACTGTATTCCACCCAATAGAAAGGAAAGAATTAGAAAGAGGCTACAAGTGTGGATAAGAGGATAAGAGAGGAGGTGACCCATCCTAGGAGTCACTCCAAAAGAGGACCACAGTGCCACTATTGTAGATCCAAAAGAGATTACGTTTCACAAGATGAGCTCCAAGCTTTAGGGTATTCCATACCATAGAGCCTCTTCCCTCAAGAGGAAGCTTGGGAATATCAGAAGGGTCGACACCAGGATAATACTTGTAAGACATGATATGGGCCCAAAGGAAAGATTAATTGGAGCACTAGTGCCAATAGAGTTTGGCAGCGAGAGCTTGACTACACAAGATAGCAGAGTGCAGGCCAAGGCCTCCTTCCTTTTTTGGCTAGAAAATAGTATCCCAATTGATAAGGCTCCATTTAGTATTCTATAGATTACCGCTCCAAATAAATTGGTGAGAAAGAGCATCAAATTCCTTAAGAAATAACACCGAGGCAGCCTGAACCATACTACAATATATGGGAAGTGCTTGAATCACAAATTGTAGAAGTGTCACCCTGCCAGCAGTAGAGAGCCACCTATGAGTCCAATGAGTAACTTTTTGTCTTATTTTTTCAAACACATTCTACCAAAAAAGCCTATGCTATCTTCCTACCAAAATAGGAATCCCTAAGTAGGTCAGAGGAAGAGATTGAGTCTAAAACCTCAGGATAGTAGCAATCCTCCATTGGATAGGCTCAGGAGTGTTGAAGAAAAAAATAGAGGACTTGTGATCATTAATTTTTTGCCCAAAAGCAGAAAAATAAATGTCTAGGGTGAGTCAAAAAGCTTCAGCTTCATGAATCCGAGCTCTCCCTACTAGGGTTATATCATCAACAAACTGGAGGTGGGTTAAAGTGGGTAATCCATTCCCCCATTGCCATCCATGTAGCATATTCTGAGATACACGAAACTTGATAAGTTGACCAAGCCCCTTAGCAAGAATGATAAACGAGTAAGGAGAGAGTAGATCTCCTTGGCAAAGACCTATAGAAGTGCCAAAAAGCTCTGAGGGTTCACCATTAATAAGGACCGAGAAGGAAGGAGTAGTAACACAGCTCAAAACCCAGCAAACCCATGCCTGATTGAAGCCAAAAGCTAGAAGAACTTTATGCAAGAAACCCCAATTGACTCTGTCATAAGCCTTAGCCATATCAATATTAATGAACATGGCACATTCCTGAGAAGTACTCATAGAGTGAATAGCTTTGGAGGCAATAACCACCCCATCCAAAATTTGTTTGCCTATAACAAAACCCCCTTATTCCTCAGAGATAACCATGGTGAGACAAACTTTAAGCCTCTCTGCAAGGAGCTTAGTAATGATTTTATAGACCACATTACAAAGAGTAATGGGCCTAAAGAAGTCTAGCTAATTAGCCTGTTCCTTCTTCGGAATAAGGACTAAGAAAGTAGCATTCAATGCCCAGAGCATTTCTTTGTTGGAATAAGATTCTTGCACCACATCCAAAAGATCATGATTGATAATATCCTAGAAATCTTGATAGAATTCCACTGGAAAACCATCAGGCCCCAGAGCTTTGCCTTTATGCAAGCTCAAGACCACCCCCTCCAATTTTGACATACCAATTGGCTACATAAGAGAGTCATTCATTTCCAGTGTCACCACAGAGGGAATACAAGATAAAACTATATTTTTTGCAAGCTCAGTTGGAGGTAGATCATCTAAAAAGAGAGCAAAATAAAACTAAACAGCTTCCCTAGATATAGCTTGAGAGGAGGACAGATGTGTCCCATCCAAAGTAACAAGAGAGGAAATGAAATTCCTATTGCATCGAGCCTGCACAAAATTATGAAAGAAAGTGGTATTCTTGTCCCCTTCCTAGAGCCAGTCTATTTGAGCCTTCTGTTTCCAATAAATTTATTCACAAAGTTCCCACTCAACTAAATCTGTAGAAGCTTGAGATTCAGCAATGAGAAGCGCTTCAGACAAACATAGATCCTGAATCTGCCTGGTAAAAACATCCAAATGGTCTTGATCCCTCTTCTTCATAGAATGGAGATTACCAAAACAATTTATGTTCCAGTACTTTAATTTCCTTTTAACATACTAAAGTTTTTTAGTGAAGGAAAACATAACAGTACCATAGGTAGGGCCTCCCTATCTCCACCAGTGAGCCATTAGGTCATGGAGAGAGGAGTCACAAAGACACATCAACTGAAACTTAAATGGAGACTTCTTGGGAACAACAATATAACTAGTAGAGAGCTTGCTAGGCCAATGGTCAGAACCTCTCCAATCAAGAATTTTAGACGCGAGAGAGATAGATCTAGAATGCCAAAAGCAAGAAACTAAGAACCTATCTAGGCATTCAGAGATGGCAGCATTACCAATCCTTTTTTTGTTCCAAGTAAAGAGTTTGTTAAGAGGTTTAACATCAAAGAGATGTAAAAGATCAATATTTTGTTAAAGAATCTCAAAAGGACCCAAACGAGCCAATCCCCCCTCTTCTCCTCCAAGCTAAGAACAGACTTGAAATCTCTAGCCACAATCTAGGGCAGGAAAGGATGACAACTTTTGACATACCAAATATGTTCCCAGAGCTTGAGCTAACGAGTGATATCAATAGGAGCATATACCATAGTAACAAGAATCAGCTCGCCAGTTTCAAGAGAGGAAGCAACCATTGAGAGAGCTGAGAGGCAAGACATCCAATGAAGTGGCGTAACTTTCCTAGGATCCCAACACATGGCCAGACCCCCAGAGTTCCCCAAGGCACCAACACACTAACATTGGCCTAGAAACTAGATATTAGGAACACAAGTAAACAAGGAGTCCACAGAAAGCTTGGTCTCTTGAATACAAAGAATATCTAAAGAATGATCGATCACCAATTTATGCATAGCTTTTTTTTTGGGGGTGCTATTAAACCCCCTCACATTCTATGATAGAATAATCATTGAGTAGAGTGAGGAAAATGTTCATCCAAGGTCTTGACAACCCCTGAGTCTACAAATAAATCACCTGCAAGTTTAATTTTGTCCTGGTCCTTCTTGCACCCAACTCTGGAGGGAGTAGTAAAAGAGACTTTCTTAAACAGTCTTTGCATTAGGCCCAGAGTAGGAGAAGATCCTTTTTCTTTATTAGAGGCACCCACATCTTTAACCAAATCTACCCAAAGGACATCTATCTTGTGAAGCAAGAAAAACCACAAGGGCACTAGACTCAAGGCCAAGAGAGGTCTCTAGGATCTGTTGAACAACAATGTCCTAGGAACCATTAAGAAAATAACTCTTCTCTTCTAAATTAGGAACCCCACACTGATCCATGATAGGAATGCCTTATTTAATGTCCATACTATCAAGAGCCTCAAAATGATTGAACCTAGATTCCACTTTCCAGTCTAGATGCATGTGCTTCTGACCTCATCCCTTAGCACAGTGTCAAACTAGGATAAAACCATCCATATCAAGACCATTAGAACCATATGGGCCTTGCCCCAAACTTGAGGTGTTCAAGTGAGCTTTCCCTTTTGTAGCACTATCAGACTAGATATTCACAGTTCCAGTGTGACCAGATTGGCCATTCCCCTTACCATCATTGGCCATCTGTGGACTGGCTAGCTCACCAAGTGTACCAATACCTCTGGAAGCATGAGGGCATTGGCACTGTAGATTCCCATACACATGACAGATTTAACAACAAAAGGGAATAGATTCATATTCTATTTGTTGGATCCAGGATGAAGAGCCCAGACAAATTTCCATAGAATCTGGCAAAGAATTATTTAAATCAATATCAACATAGATACGGGCATAAAAAATAACCTTTTTGTCTAGTGATTGATGTGCTATTGTAGTTGGTTTCCAAAGCATGGTAGTAATTTGGTGTAGGATATCCTCATGCCAAAATTCCAAAGGAAGTCTTAGCAAGTGAACCCACACAGGAATGTGAGATGGAAAATCCTCAGCATAATCAAACCCTACATGCCAAGGTTTGATAAAAAGACCAATATGATCATAAAAATAAGGCCCTCCCTCAAAAATCTGATTCTTATCAGACACAGAAGAGAAATTCACCATAAAGTAGCTATTACCAGCGAGCATAATATCAAAATCACCTTCCACCTGCCAAGAATGGTGAATCCAAGCTTCTAAAGTCAACAGGGAAATTTAGATGCCAAGAAACTTGCATATCAATGCATGGGAGGAAAGATATTCCACATCTTCCTTTACTGCCTTTGGAGGGATAACCAGCATAGGTTGATCCTGACTACGCAGAAGGCAGCCATTAACTTTATTAAACTTAGAGCACTCACTAACATAAAATGTCTCCTTCTCTTGAGAACTCACCCCTAGCATAGATCAATCCCACCTGGAAGCTTCAGTAGGAGTGACACTCCTGAAACCCTTGCTCATAGCCATAATACCCTAAAATTGATATATATTCCCCCATTTTGTTCATTTGTTAAGTTGTCACCTATTTTATAGGGGCAATGTTCATAGGGTTGTTTGCATTGTTTATTTCTACTTATTTTTTTTGTTTGTCTACTTGTTTTTTTTGCTTTTAGCACTATTACCTTGATTCATTTTATGTGTGTTCACTGGGTGATTCCTTGCCCACACTTATACTTGAATCCATCCATATTCATATGTTTACATTGTCATCATGGTTTCTATCATTGGTACATTATTTTCTATTGAGTACTAGATTATGAGAGTTAGTCCTTATGCATATTTTGACCAATCCTTATGATGTTATACCATGATTCCTATCGACATGTGTTACAACAAACCCTAGCTTCAAGATGTCTATTCATCAATGGTGTCATCTCTTCAACACTGATATCCTGATTCCATCCCATTCATATCCCCAATAGAGTAATTGACCATGAAAGAATTTTAACCTTTATTAGTTCAGATGTGCATCTCCCTACTAATAGGTTGTTCCAATTCATCATTACCCTCTATGTTAAGTTATCATCATCCTTAGCCAAGTTTATCATGTTTAAAATAATTAAGGTCCAATGATTATAACTGCCTATGGGCAAATCATTACATGCTATCCCACCTACATTTCTTAATGATTATAACCACCTTTGGGAAAATCATTGTATTTTCACCACTTTAATTTTTTTGCCTATATAGAGGCATGTTATCTTTTTTGTCTATCGTAATTGGGGCATCTCCATCTTCTCAATGATTATAACCACCTTTGGGTAGATCATTGTGTTATCATACCATGTTATCACTATTGGGGTATAATGCTTATAACTGCCTTTGAGCAAACCATTATACACCATCCCACTTGTATTCTCAATGATTTTGACTAATATTTCAATATCATTGTGTTTTTACCCCATCATATTTCCTTTCTTTGGTCCTCTCATTTTGCTTCTTATCGAGGGATAATTTGTCAACATGCTTATGTCAATTGTTCCCTCGAGGGGGCATCATATAGTTAGTTTATCATCATCAAAAAATTTAGGCATATAAAATATTTTCATTATTTGAGAATATTTTATTCTGCTTATATATTTAAATGCCTTCTCAAATAGGGGCAAACTATAAACACCTAATTCTGGCCACCGATAACCTCTAATCAGGATTTTGGCTAATTTCTACCTAAAATGCACAATTTGGCCTAAAAACACTAAAACATGCTAAATGATGTGAAAATGACATATCTAAGTGCTAATTTTGGCTAGGGTATCCCTAAATGGAGTAATGTAATTTATGGGCTAGCTAACTTTGATCAGATCATTCTAAGTCAAAATGCCAAATTTGTACCTGGGTGCTCTAGATTGCTCTTTCCTATCAAATATATTGCATAATACATGTGTCTTTGTTATTTTATATTGGTAGCATCGTAAATGGGAATATAGTTTCAATGCATCTGACATGGACTTCTAATTCCAATCTAGTCAAATTTTGGACCAATAACAAGGCATTTTGATCAAATTGAGTAATTTGTGCACAGAGTGCTTAATCATGCTTAAGAGATAATTAACCCAAATCAAGGCCTAATAAAAAATTTCATGGAATTTTTTTGAATAATTATTTTTAGAAATGAATATTGAATATCTATATCATTAGGTGACCTCATTTCTTGGGAAGACATCCCAAGGCCATAATTTCCATAAATATCAGGATTCATGCCCTTTATGCCTCATCAATGCCTTCCATGATTCCATACATGCCTCTTAATTTACCCTTATTATAATTTCATGATGATTATAATTACAAACTTAATTCCAAAAATTTAATTAAGCTTCAACCACACATCTCAACCTTGAGATGGACGGTTGAGGTTGATTCTAATCAAATCCAAAAATTTATAAATAGGAGGCCTCACAATATCATTTCTAATCTATTTTGGTGAAATTTTATTATGATAAAATACCTTAAAAATAATTTATAGTTAAAATTGATAATGCCAAATTAATTCAAAGCTAAGCCAAGCCAGAGCCACAATGTGCCAAGGAGAGATGGAGGTAGCCAATCTTCCATTGCCAAGGACTTCATGAGCACAAGCTGAGCAAGCAAATACTACAAAGGCATTTGGAGCATCCAAAGAAAGTGAAGGAATTATTGTGTTTTATTCCTTACTTTTTAGTTGTGTTTGTCAATTTTTTTGTTGACTAAGCTCTCCCTAGTGTCTAGGCCTAGAGATGTTATGCTAGTTAGTGTGTTTCTTTCATTTTGTTTTCATCTTAGAACTAACATGATATTAACCATCCTCTCTTGAGTCAAATTCATATATCATAATAAGTAGACATAAATAAACCAATTATTTATGAGATTAATAGGTTACTTTAATAATTTTAAAATAAAACACAAAATTATGATTTTTTAGGATAATATCACTAGTTTTAGGACAAAACTGTGACTTTCAAAGTGGTGGTCTTGCATCTCAGCACCAAGGTAACCTAGTGCTAACCAATCCTAATTTACTTATTTTAGAGAAAAAATCTCACTCCTACTAGATAAAAATATTTTAAAACTACCTATATAAGTTAATAAATAATACATAAATGACGTATGTTTAATTTGAAATAAAAAGCCTACAAAATTGCAATTAAAATGGAAAAACTACATATTTTAGTACAATATCATGATTTATAAAATAGTGATATTATAAAAAGTCAAAAACCCTACAAAAATACAAATTTTTAGTGGTTAAGTTGATATTTAAGGCAATATCTCTTAATTCTAGACAAAACTACAACTACAATATCTATATTTGTAGGTTAATATCGTTGATTGCATGTATGTGATGTTTTGACTATTTCAATTTTTTTTAACCCACTCAAGACTAAAAGTCACAAAATCACTTCTATTAAGAAAGAAGGGTTATATTAAATGGGAATGTCCCACTGTGGTCACCAATGTGTGATTGTATTTTGAGTTATATGCAAAATTACTATATTTAGTAATAAAAATCCAAGAACACAAATAACATCAAAGGAAGGGATAAAGGAATAATCAGACAATTAAAATGGAATTATTACCATCCTTTTTTCCCTTATAACTCCTCTCCAAGATTTCAAAGCTGATTTGAATATAAAAGTGGTTGAATGTGGATTTCTTGACTTGAGCTTCCAAGTGACTCCAATGGCTTCTTTGGCTTGTTTGATGGCTTGACAATAGTGTGAGAATGATTGATAATGGCTAGCTATGAGATTATAGTGGAATCTTATTGATTTATAATTTAGGTTTTCCATAGCCTATGCTTGGTTTATATAGGATGGTGAAGGATAATTTAGGCAGTTTTAAATTTTTTTAGAAGCCTCTAGTTTAGATACTTCTAAAACATTGGAGGAGCTTCCCTAGTTCTAGAAGATTCCTAATTATTTTAAGGATAATGGAGGTTTATCTGGGAGTTAATGAGGTTTAATATTCATAGGGGTGTAAGAAAGGTTAGGGTGGTAGGGTAACTAGGGGGTATGTGAATTTAAAAAAGAATTTTAAATTATCAAATGGGATAGTGGGTAGATTAGTAGCTAAGTAGGCTAGTTAGTGGGTTAATGGGGTAATTAATTGGTTGTAAGGGTATGTTAAGGTTCATGGGATGTAGGTAATTTTGTGTAGGAATTAGAATAATAGTTAATTGGTTATATTAATGTTTATGTTTTAAATTAGAGATCTTAATAGGATTATTAGAGCGAGCATATTTAGGTGCATATAGGTTTTACTCATGATAATTTATTGATGAAAAATATTTTTCCTAGAAGTCTCAAGGACTATTCCTTGCTTTTTTTTACACCTTACATATAGGCTCCATGCATTGATTTAACATTTTGGTTGATATGTTCTTAGATCATTTTTTCATAAACATTATCCAAAAGGTCACATATTCCCAACTTTCTCAAATTAAATAAGAACCTAGTTAAAATGATCCTAAGTATGTGATTAAATTCAAGACTGCACTTAAAAAAATGTCTCATAAAATCCTTGATAAAGATACAAATCATTTTCTCTAATATTTTTCTTCAACCACTGAAAGACAAATTTATGCTCAACACTTACCAATCTCTTCATTAAATTTGACACAAGGTTCACAAATTTGAGATTAATATTTTGAAGTGTTGTTTCTAACTATTTTTGCTTTTCCACATTCAGAAGATGAAGGAAACTAAGATAATGGTTAAGGGTTAGATGATACCCAAATGAAGTTTGCACACCGTATCTAGACGATTGAAGGAGCTCCTCTTTCGCTGTGGAGGATGACACCTGTAGATAAGAAAGGCTTAAACAAGGAAACTATTAGATAGATAGGTGGTGGACTGCCAAGCAAAGCTCGGTCTCAGAAGTGCAAAGACTTCCTGGAGGGATGACAGTCCACTAGTTTGACAAAAAAAATGTCGGATAAAGATAAATAATGAAAGACTTAAAGAAATAGAAATAGATAATGCATACCTAATTCCTTGAAATCTATCTTCCACAGTCGCCGATGCCAGTTAGTCTGCCATCATCGATTGTCAATGTTGCTGATGCCGATTAGACTACCATCATCAGTTGGTAAATGTGCCGACGTCAGTTATGCCACCAACATTGGTAGGGGTAGTGGACTTTTGGACTGGTCTCAAGTTGTGTCTTTGGTTGACAAAGTGGTCTGTGGTAGTCAAAGGGCCTGTGCAGGGTTACAGGAAAATAGACAGGGTCTTAGGAGGGACAAGGGGTAGAGGATAGGTTGTCAAAAGGGGTAAGGATATGGGGAAGGATTTTCAGACTTTTCGAGAAGGAGGTTGGGTCTGGTTTGGTTGATAGCTGGGTCTGGTTGATAATATTATTTAGAAGCAATGAATAGAAAATTGATTGCTGATATAGTCTAAATAATTGAAATGAAATAGAAGAAGAATACTTAGCTCTCCCTGGGGGAGGCCCAGAGGTGTAGAAGACTTGTTGCTAATGTGGCTGATGTGGAAGACTTCCTGTAATGTTTCAATCAGGGGTGGAGTGACTGATGCAGAGTCCCTATACCCTGTGATGCTTGGTGTGTGTCTGGGAGAGAGACAGAGAGAGAGGTCAAATTCTAGATCTATGATTAGTTTTCCATTCAGCTTACAAGTTGATTTTAAGCAATCAACATTGGTGATCCCGCCGGTGTCGACCGACGGCAACCAATGTCGGTGGCTAGAAGGTGGGTAAAAAGGCTATTTTCAGCCTTTTTCCCGTTCCTCCATCTACCGAGTTTAGTGGTCATGGTTAAATGGTCGAAGGTGGGTTTAATAGGCGTGGGGATTAGTGAGAGAGTTGGAATGACTAGTCATAGGGTAATGAATGAGGGTATCCAAGGGTGAGGAATCCAAGGGTGAGGTGTCAAGGGAGGTGTTATTAATTTAAAATAAGTTATTATTTTAAATTAATAAGTGTGTAGGTTAGGAATGTATTAGAAGTGGACCAAGGGGACCCAGGGGGAGTCGACTAAGGAGTAGACACAATTTTGGTGTCTACATTTGCCCTTTTTTGTCTTATTGGTTATTCTTGACGAACTGTAAGACAAAAATAGGAGTAGGTTGCCCCAGGTATGGGATGAGGTGTTTTTGTCCTGTTGGTTGTTCTAAGACAAAAATGAATGTAGGTTTCCCCAGATGAGGGATGAGGTATTCCCCCTCAAAGTGGGAGTCGAGGGAAGGTACCCTGATATCAGGTGCCGATTTGACAGATAGAGGATGGATATTGTGAAGTTTGAGTGTGAATGCTGCAAAAGTTGAGATTGTGTGTATACCACTGCACGTGATAGGTAGGTCAAATTATCATGATCAAAGTTCAAGGAGTACTAAAATAAAAATAACCAATCCCCAGCATTTAGTCATAGCTGATTGGGTTAAACGATCCAAGTTGTAGTTCCAATGGTTGTCGTGTTCCAAGTATCCCGAGCTCAGGAAGTGCTCCTAGAAAACATGAAAATGTCACAAGTAGTGGGGATCAACTTGATCACGATCTAATACTTGTGAGGGTCATAATATGGGTTGCAGACAATTTTTCTATCTATTCATGAGGTATCATACATGCAATCAAAATAACTGAGGCATAGTTGTCTCAAAAGTGGTCATGGTTTGGGGAGATAGTCATGATCTCCAAGGTTGTTGGTCGAGGTGGGTTGAGTAGAGATAGTTGGTCTATTAGATGAATGGACAAAGGAATGGCCAAGCTAACCTTAGAAGACTCATGTCAACTAAGTGCTACCTACATAGCCCCTATTTGAAGGGCCTCAGGCCGATGTAGTTCTCCCTAAAAGGGAGGAAGAGGGTCAGTTATGGATGTGGGTTGGATGAGGTTAAGTCATGGTTAAGGGTAATATGGTTTGTCCATCAGGTAGATGAAAAAATGGATGTGGCTGAGCTAACCCTAGAAGACGTCATGTCATCTGAGTGTTGCCTACATAGCCCCTATTTGAAGGGCCTCAGACCAATGTAGTTTAGGTAGGTTGATATATTGGTTTGGTCAGGTTAGGTTAAGTTGTGGATAAAGGTGAAATGGTTTGTCCATCAAGTAGATGAACAAATGGATGTGGCCGAGCTAACCCCAGAAGACATCATGTCATCTGAGTGTTGCCTACATAGCCCCTATTTGAAGGGCCTCAGACCAATGTAGTTTAGGTAGGTTGATAGGTTGGTTTGGTCAGGTTATAAATGATGAGGGTATGATGATGTTACAGCCTTTTCCATATTATGTGATGGTGTATTCTGTAACATTGGCTATGGTTTTCCATCCCTAGCAAGCTTCCATATGGGTGATGGATGTATGCTAAAAATGAAATGGGTTTATTTATGCTTCAACAAGTAATGGTTTATGCTTGACATAAATTGTGTGGTCGATAGTTTCCATGTGTATTGGTTTCCATAGAAACGAGTGTGAACAGGCTATGATGATGTTAGTGGTCTAAAAATGGTTTGGTTGGTTTGGGAATGATTTGGTTGGATTTGGATTGGTTGGATGTGACCAAAGGCATGTAGGAAGTGAAAGGCATTTTGCCCTTTCATTGACAAGGACCATAATGATAGCATAGATAGGGGTTTTTGAAACAAAAGCCTCGTTCATGCATTACGTCGTTGACCACTGGTTGTGTTAGAGAAGTAATCGAATCACTTTGACATTAAAATGAGCTCAAAATCCCTTAAGTAGGTGATGTGATATGTTAGGATAGGGTAACCCCTTTTATTAGGGATAACTTTGCCCCTATTTATAGGAGATCCTAAGAACAACGATAAGTCAATTCCATGACACACTTTTTTTTGGTAGACTGATTAATGCGAGAAGTCTACGTAGGGATGTTTTATTTTATGGTCATAGGTGAAGCTGATCGATGCGGGAAGCTTCTGAGAGAGTGTTGTTTGTAGCAATATTTAGGCATAGCCATCCTTCGAGGGAGTGGTCTATATTATACTTTATATATTTTTGAGGGCTTTGAATAGCTGTCCTTCAAGGGAGTAGTCTATTAGCTACGACAATGATGATACAACTGTCCTTTGAGGGAGCAGTCTACATTTAGATTTTATGACCTTTTAATATTTTGACATCCCAATTTTTTATTTTTTATTTTTTTTAATATATATATATATATATTTGTTTTTGACTAGAATTTTGGTCATGGACTTGACTATAGAGGTTTAAGGGTCTCCCTTTTATTAGGAAAAAGCATCCATACTTTATAAAAGGGTTACATAGTGTTTGTAGGAAAACAGGGTTGAAAGGAATAGGAATGATGATGATGGGGGTTTCTCAAAGGACGAGCTCAAGTTTAATGTCAAGTGAATGATTACTTGACTAACAGTAGAATGGTCACAAATGCAAGGCATTAAGAGGCTCAAGTTTTGGTCGGCCTTCAAGAGAAGACAGATGATAAGTTCCTGATCCATACTTGTGATTTATGATATAAGGTCCAAGCCAATTAGGAGAAAACTTGCCTCATTTACTTCTTTCCATATTGGTCACATGTTAAAGGTGATCAAGAAGTTGGTTGATGTTTGGTCGATGCTTGGTGGGTTAATGTTTGGTCGATGCTTGAGAGGTTGGTTGATATTTGGTCAATGCTTGGTTGGTTGATGTTTGGTCGATGTTTGGTTGAGGTCATGATTAAAAGGTTGGTTGATGTTTGGTTGAGGTTGATGTTTGGTCGATGATTGGTTGAGGTCAGGATTAAAAGGTTGGTTGATGTTTGGTCAAGGTTGATGTTTGGTCGATGATTGGTTAAGGTCGGGATTAAAAGGTTGGTTGATGTTTGGTCGATGCTTGGTGGTTTAATGTTTGGTCGATGCTTGAGAGGTTGGTATTTGGTCGATGCTTGGTTAGTTGATGTTTGGTCAATGTTTGGTTGGGGTCGTGATAGTCAGTATAAAGTTGAATTCCCCTAGTCGCTTGTGACAGGGACAGTGTTTGACACCCATTACGGATAATCAATGGGTTGGATAAATGAGATGAAGAGAATACAATGAATCTCCTCTTAGATAAGGAGTGTGATGCAAGGATGCATCTTGTGAATATTTTTGCTTGATAGGCTTAGTTTAAGAGAGCGAGATCCTAATCTTCCAATTTGGAGTTTAGAATCTCAGAATTAGGGATGGTGACAGAGGCAATGGTTGGTAATGTTTTGATTAAAGAAGCTAGTGGTTGGGGGTCTTTAGGTTGGACCTCCACTACTTGTAAGGCCTTGATCAATGCTTGATGATGTTGTGGAGAGTTTTGTAGGAGGTCATACAAAGATGTCTTCACAGGGGTTTGGTGAAGCTGTTTCACCATTGAGTCATGAATTGGCTTTGGGGATGTTGGGCGAGATATGCCCAAGATTGAAGTCTTGGGTTTTGGTGGTTGAGAAAGCCTGATGGAAGGATATGTTTAAGGGAGAGAAACCTTCTCTTTCCCTTTATCCTTCATGGTTTGTGACTTGTTGGCCACATTGATGGCATTGATTTCAAACAAAGGGGTTGAAGGTGATAGAGGAACCACAGTCTTGCATTGAGATCCCGATTTAGGTGATGAGGTTTGAGAGGCATGGGATGGTGTTGATGGTTTGTTGAAAGGGTGGTCAAGATGATCCTTAATGAAAGGGGTGTCCTTTTTGAAGTGTTGATGAATGACCACTTTAAGATCATAGCAACGCTCAATGTCATGTCTAGGTGTGTGATGATACGCATAAAATTTAGTGTCATCGAACCAAGATGGTTTTGATCTGAGAGTTGATGAGTGTGAAGGTGAGGAGGTTTGGGAGACATGAGATGGTGTTGGATATTTATCAAAGGGGTCCTTAATGAGAAGAGTGCCCTTTTTCAAGTGTTGATGGATGACAACCTTAAGAGCGCACCAATGATCAGTGTCATGCCTAGGTGTGTGATGATACGCACAAATTTTAGTGTCATCAAACCAAGATGGTTTTGGTCTGAGAGGTTGGTATAGCTTAATAGGTGGAAGAGTGATGTTAGAGGATTATAACAATTGGCATAACAGCAAGGTATAAGAACCTGCTAATGGGTCTGCACGTTGTGTTGCAGTAAAAGTTGACAACTGCTATTTAGATGTTGTTGAGGGAATATTTTGTACCATCCTTTTGTTTGGTGGTATGGCCAGATGCGTAGATGACACTTTTGTGGTAGGAGGCATTGGATGTTTTGAAGGAGGTATGTTTTTGTTAGGTGTTGGTAGTCATGGAGGTGATTTGTTTTGGTTAGAGGTTGGAGTAGGGAGTACTCTTATTAAGGTGGATGGGTGTGGGCCCAGAATAGAGGGCAATGATGATGGTGGAGAAGGAGTTCTCTGACAGGGTTTAATAGCCTTCTTTTGTTGATTATGAGGCATACTATTGCATGGAGTAAGGTTCGAGTCTACCCTCACTGGATCTTCTTCCACCGAAGTGGGTGAGGTGGTCAGTTCCTCTCTCGATGGAGAAGGGATTGGAGATTGTGGCTCTTTGAGAGGGCAGAGCGTAAGGATGGTGATGGATTCAGCATGTGGTCGAGTAGTAGGGAAGGTATGATCCCCCATTGATGATGGGAAGGATGAGGGCAAGGCTACCGGTGCTTGTATCATCAAAGTGTCCTCCAATATAAGAGAGGTCGATGGAAAACTAATAGGAGAAGAAAGTTCTTCCACTTGTGGAGGACAAATAGGAGAAGAAGGCTCTTCTACCTGTGAAGGACCAATGGGTGGGAAAAGAGGAGAAGAAGGCTCTTCTACTTGTGGTGGAAAAATGGAAGAAAAAGGCTCTTCTACCTAAGATAGATAAATAGGTTGACTAACCTCTTTAGACTGTGGGAGAGGTTGGTTAGGAATGATAGGAAAGACCGTGTTGACTGTGCATATATTATGCTCTTGGGGGTCATCGGCTATGGTCTGAATGTTATTTTGACTAGGGGGATGATTAGGGAATGGTTGTCTAAAGATGTCTATGTTTTGATTAGGTGGCGCGTTTGGGTTGTCCAAGACAAGATCACCTTTATCTATCATGTCTTGGACAATGTTTTTGAAGGTTTTTTAGTTATTTATGTCATGGCCTTTGACACGATGATAATGACAAAATTCATTGTCCCTGTACCATGCAGGGATGGCTTTTAAGGGGTCAAATTGAGGTGGTCAAATTTGAGGGAGATTGAGGACCCCCTGCTTGACCAGTTTATCCAACATGAAAACGTATGATTCTCCTATTGGAGTATATTGATGCTATATGTATCATTGTTGGAATTGTTTGGTGATGCTTTGTGATGTGGAAGGTTGAGATTGGTTGTTTGTTGTTGAAGATGATGGTCTAAGGACCACATAATTTGCCGATCCCTTGGACTTGGAATATGAAGAAGAAGGTTTGGATGAAGAAGGGTCATTTGATTTTGCATTAGTATTTTTACTATGCAATTTGACTTTATCTTCTTCGATAGCATGAAGTTCAAGCTTCCTAGCCATGGTGAAAGCTTCATCAAATGTGCAAAATGTTTGGACCCATAAAGTAGATGAAATGTTTTTGGCACATGCTTGTGAAAAGAGCTTGATGAGCTCGGGTTGAGGTAAAGAAAAGGAGAGTTGGTTGATTAAACTTCTCCATCGACGAAATCAGCTATGGATTCATCATCAATTTTTTTGATAGAATATAGGTCTATGATGGAGACCTTTTTAGTTATGTTGATTGAAAAGTGGTCGAGAAATAATTGGGTGAGTTGATTGAAATAAAAGAGAGAATGATTGGCAATAGAACTATACCAATCGAGGGTAGCACCAGAACGCGACATGGGAAATGTGCATAGTAATAATGCATCATCATGTGCTATAAGGTAACAAGCATGTCTAAACGCTCGTAGATGTTGTTGTGGGTCCTCTTTACTCTGGAAATGAGTAAACTTGGGAAGTTCCCACTGACTAAGATATGGTTAGATTGGGTCTAAAGGATGAATAGGTTCATTACAAATTTGTTCATATGAGAGAACATTTCTTAAACCTGAAACGGATGTCTCAAGATTAGACATCTTGTCCATCAACATCTTGATTAGATCAGTTGATGGATTTGTAGGCGGGGCACCCCCTAGGTTTTAAGGCATTTGGAAGGTGTTAGATGGAGCGTATGATGTACTAGGTTGCATTTGTATCGATGCAACATATTGGTAGTTCATCATGGGGATTGATGTTGAAGTCAAGGGTGGTTGTGTCATAAAGCTAGGGGGCACAACTTGACTTGATGTCGCCAAAAGTGGTTGAGTGGCGGCAACACTAGCAAAAGGATGAGTAGCCACCCTTGTGTTGATGGGTGCAAGAGTAGGTGGGATGGTGACAATTAAGTTTTAGAATGGCATAGAACTTTGTTGAATAGTTTGTAGTTGATGGGGTATCGAAACCCCAATGGAAGTAGGTCCAAAAAAAAAAGGAGAAGCCACACTTTGAATATTATTCATGGTCAGGTTATTAGTTGAGGTGATTGCCTGGGTGTCTATGGGTTAAATTACAGACAATGTTGATATGGCTGCCATTTCAACTAAGGAGGTTGGCATCCCATAAATTGGGTTGCCTAAAGAGTCTCATGTCTGACTTCTCATGAGATAGTGCTGAAGGGCCTTGACATTAAGGTCAAGGAACCTTTCAAAGTCTTGTTCCCCTTTGGGAACAATATGGGGTTGAGTTGAGGTAGGAGTATGTTCAGCGTCTGAATGATACTCCATTAGAGGACTTGATATAGAAGGTGAAGGTGGGAGTGGTTGTTGCCTTGCATGGTCAACAAGATTTTTGGTTTGACTACGTGTCAAAACCATCCAAGGCAAAAGGGGGGTTTAAATTTTGAAAACTATATGTTTCAGCCTGAGAAAACTAGAATTAGTGTTTTTAACAACAAAAAGGTTAGGTTTTAGCTTGCTATTTTGAGAAGAAATTTTTTGATAGTGACCGACGTCCATATAAAAACTGATGTCGGTGAAGAAAGTTGCCGATGTCGGTCAAATAACTGATTTTGGTGAAAATAAGTTGCCGACGTCGGTGGAAAAACTGATGTTAGTTACTGTGTATTTTCTAAAACTCCAAAAATTGAAAGTGTTTGGAAGAAAGGAGAAAGTATGAGTTGTTTTGGGAGCTCAGAAGGCAACCTCACCAGCTCAAAAAATCAGATAGAGATAGAAAATAGATGAAGATAAGCAGACCCTAAACATTAAATTCCTAAGAATAAGTTTTAGAGTCTTGTTGGCTTATGCCTTAAAAGAGTGTGTTTGGGAAGTTGGCTTTTAGAACGGGTCCTAGAAGAAGCAGCCTAAGGTTGGTTTCGGGTTAGTTTTGGTGCTCAAGATCTGTATTAGGTTTCGTACGTGGCCTGGTGCTAAGGAGCAAGCTCCCCTCACTTCACGAGCCCAGAGATAAGCTGGGTCACTTAGCCAGTATATACTTCCCCTAGAGTTTATACTCTGCCAGAGAATAGAGTGGGTTCTCCCCTTGGTAGTGAATTCCAAGTGGGATCGCCCAGAAGGGTAAGGTATCTACTAGGTGATGAAATCTTAGTCGGGCTTTGTCTCAGGTATGTTTAGATGTTTGATTTGTGAAAATGGTTTGGTCATGTAACATAAGTGCACTACGCTTTATTCATAATGTGTTTTTAATTACTAGATGAGTGGACTAAATATGCATTCAATCAGAAATGAGATGTAATAAATTTTAAGCCCAAATTGAAGTGTTTTGTTTAGATGCAAACAAGTTAAGAAAAGGTTAAGAGTATGAACTTCACTACTCTAAGATGCAAGAGGAAAGGTGATAAGAAGAAAAAAAAAGATTCTTTTTAACTTTGCTTATGGTGTCTTTTCAAAATAAAGAGACAGAAGAAGGATGCAAGAAGGAATCTAATGCACCTATATGAATGTTTGCCTTTAGAAGAAAAAGGATGAACCCAAGGAAAACTCCAGGGGTCCCACCGGGCGTGCCAGAATGTTTCTAACTATTTTTACTTTTCCACATTCAGAAGATGAAGGAAACTAATATAATGGTCAAGGGTTAGATGATACCCGGATGAAGTTTGCGCACCATATCCAGATGATTGAAGGAGCTCCTTTTTGGCTGTGGAGGATGACCCCTATAGATAAGAAAGGCTTAAACAAGGAAACTGTTAGATAGATATGTGGTGGACTGCCAAGCAAAGCTCGGTCCCATAAGTGCAAAGACTTCTTGGAGGGATGATATTCCACTAGTTTGACAAAAATAATGTCAGATAAAGAGAAATAATGAAAGACTTAAAGAAATAGAAATAAATAATGCATACCTGATTCCTTGCAATCTATCTTCCACAGTCGCTGACATCGGTTAGTCTACCATCGTCAGTTGTCAATGTTGTTGACGCCGGTTAGACTACCATCATCAATTGGTAAATGTGTCGACATTGATTATGCCACCAATGTCGATAGGGGCAGTGGACTTTTGGATGGGTCTTAGGTTGTGTCTTTGGTCAACAGAGTGGTCTGTGGTAGTCAGAGGGCCTGTGCAGGGTTGCAGGACAATAAACAGGGTCTTAGGAGAGACAAGGGTTAGAGGATAGGTTGTCAAAAGGGGTAAGGATATGGGGAAGGATTTTTAGCCTTTCTAGGAAGGAGGTCAGGTCTGGTCTAGTTGATAGCCAGGTCTGGTTGATAATATTATTTAGAAGCAACGAATAGAAAATTGATTGCTGATATAGTCTAAATAATTGAAATGAAACATAAGAAGAATACTTAGCTCTCCCTAGGGGAGGCCCAGAGGTGTAGAAGACTTGTTGCTAATGTGGAAGACTTCCTACAATGTTTTAATTAGGGGTGGAGTGACTGATGCAGAGTCCATGTACCCTGTGATGCTTAGTGTGCATCTGGGAGAGAGAGAGAGAGAGAGAGAGAGAGAGAGAGAGAGAGAGAGAGAGAGAGAGAGAGAGAGAGAGAGAGAGAGAGAGAGAGAGAGAGAGAGAGAGAGAGAGAGAGAGAGGTCGAATTCTATATTTGTGATTAGTTTTCCATTTGGCTTACAAGCTGGTTTTAAGCAACTGACGTTGGTGATCCCACCGGCATCAGCCAATGATAATCGATGTCGGTGGCTAGAAGGTGGGTAAAAAGGCTATTTTTAGCCTTTTGCCTATTCCTTCATCTACCAAGTTCAGTGGTCATGGTTAAACAGTCGAAGGTGGGTTTAATAGGTGTGGGGATTAGTGAGAGAGTTCAAATGATTAGTCATAGGGTAATGAATGAGAGTATCCAAGGGTGAGGAATCCAAGGGTGAGGTGTCAAGGGAGGTATTATTAATTTAAAATAATTTATTATTTTAAATTAATAAGTGTGTAGGTTAGGAATGTGTTAGAAGTGGACCAAGGGGACCCAAGGGGGAGTCGACTAAGGAGTAGACACAATTTTGGTGTCTACAAGTGTAAGCATCTAAATGTTTATGTGGAGCCCCTAACTTTATTATCTCTAAATATTAGGTAAAATTAACATTAAAACATAATACTAATGATACTCCAAATTTACAAGCTAAAAATGAGGAAAGAAATGTAAACATAGTTTCAGAATCACCTAACATGATACTTATTTAATTTTATAGAGAGAATAACTTCACAAAGGTATTAAATGGTTTCTTAGGTTAAACATGATATATTTACCTCCACCATTTGTGTTATATACATCTTGATATTTTTTTAAAGTATATGACATTATATACACCTAAAATTACTCACCTTATTACTGTCGACTAATATTCCTATTAGTCAACACTAATTCCTCTTAACTAATTTTATCCCACTAATTTGTCTTAATTCTATCCATTTATATAATATCCCCATACATTATCCTTCATCCAATAACCTTATTCATCCCATACATTAATTAATTATATATTAATCCCTATTATCCTAATCTAATCCTAGTTATCTATTATTTGGGAATTTTTAATTCCTATGACCCCACCTAACCACTTACTAGCCTATTCCCCAAGCTTTCATACACCCCTCGTCACATAATCTTTCTCTAATCCCCATATAAAATTCTTATAATCATAATTAACTCCTAAAGAGAGTTCTATAACTCTCCAAATCTAAAACTCTCTCTAACCTAGCCTTCCTCTCTAGAAACATCTAATTCTAGAGGTTTCCAAGGAATTTAATATTCCTTGGATAATCTACAACCATTGATATCCTCCCTCTAAATTTAAATATTAGCCCTTAATATTCCATTCCTTACTCTATATAAACAACACTCTTCCTCCATGTAAGGCCATCTCATGAATCCGTAACAAATCCATGTCCAATTGTTCATTAAATCCTTCATCAACAAATCCAACATCAAGTAACATCCAAATATCAATCGGAGTCAGTAATCCATCAATCTCAATATATATATATATATATATATATATATATATATATATATATATATATATATATATATATATATATATATCATGGTTTAAAGAATTAGGATTTAGAATTTAGGTTTAGGATTTAATAATTATTTCATCCAATTACACTTGATTCTAATGGCTTTATGATTTACTTAGGTAGTTGGTTATTTGAGTGATTGAAGTGCATGATTTAATCTTTGAGCTCAAAAAATAACCTACATTTTGGTGACCATATTGGGACTACCCCTCCAAAACTAACCATTTGGAATCATATATGTGTTTTTTTAACCTAAAGGTCTAACTGGGTCAATAAAATCTTGAAATTTTACATGCACAGGTTGTAGCCATGATATTGATCTGATAGTCATGAGATTGTCTAAGGCAATCAAGTAATTGTCCCAATGAGTCACAATTTTATTCTAATCACTTTATTAACCACTAACCATTTTATTAACGATGCAAGTTATTGGCCTTTAACAATATCATGACTTTGATAGTCGTGAGGTTGTCCTAATAATCATGATATTGTCAATCCTAGTCATGATATTTGTAAACTGATAACAATTTTTGTGTTGCAGGTTTATTTTTAATAATCCCATAATTGTTAGAGATGTGATATTGTCATATAAATCATGATATTGTATATCCCAATCATTATTTTTCAAACCACTAACATTTTTTGCTATAGGTCTCATCATTTGACAAAATCATGACTAACCTAATTGTTGATGATTTAAAATTGTGCTTGATTCTAATAAATAGCAATGGGAAGTTTCAAGATATGGGACTTGCATCTTGAAACAACCTCCAGATTTTAGAGAAGCTGGCTCTTCTTTAAATCAAGTATATACTGGGAAAAGGGATAGGAATTTAAATCAGAAACACAATGCAAGAAAGAAAATCTAATCTATGGTGATGCGCCTGAGATGTCATTTGACCTTAATCCTGAGCACAGTGAGACTATATGTAGGATTCATTTACATTTAAGAGAAAACAAGTGCATGATCAATGTAAAAGATTGAAACAATAGAAATAGAGGCTCATAGCATAGACTTCTTTTGCTAAGATATAGAAAATGTCAACAAAGGCATAGGGTTCAATCTTCTTATTTGAATTTTCCAATCACATAAGAGGCATAGAAACATGTAAAATTATGTAAACCTTCCAACTCAAGAAAATGAGACAAAAGAAAATGACATTCATAATCTCAACTCTAGAAAATCTATAGTCTAGACTACTTTTGCAAATGACACAAATAATATCAATAAAGGCATAGGGTTCAATCTTCTTATTTGAATTTTCCAATCACATAAGAGGTGTAGAAACATATAAAATTATGTAAACCTTTCAACTCAAGAAAACAAGACAAGCAAATGATATTACTTAGTCACAGCTCTAGAAAGTCTAAACTTGTTACAATAATTCTCTCTGATAATTGATGATGATTTTCTCTTGGATGATCTCTGCACCCTTATTTATATCTTTGGATCCACTCCAAATTGTCTTTTTGTCTCAATCTAATGGCCCAAATAAAATCTTCCCTCACTAAACGTGTCTAACAGAAGATATCTTATAGATTCTAGAATGCTTCATCTTCTGGCAGTTCATTGGCTGAAACAGATTGCAGGACGCTCCCTTCTCTTGAATGTTAGGTGACACTTAGCCAATTTCCTCTTATTACCTAAGTAGACACTGGAGGATGACACCTGGCATGTTCCACAATAACTATCGAAGACACATGGCACTTTTGGCATAAATTATACTCTTTTGTGTCTTCACTCAGGAGTATTTTGCATTTGACACTTGTCATAATACGCTTCCTCAAAACTTTGATAGCTTGAAATAAAATGAGACCCACAACATCTCTTACCTGTGTAACTTTAAAAGGAACATAGGGATAGGTGTCGATCTCCACTACTTCATCAAAAGATACATGGCAATCTCTGCTTTACTCATCTGGGGTTACGTGGTGGTCTCCGCTTCTTTTACTTGATTTTTAGAAACCTACGAAAGATGGCATGTGGTGGTCTCCACTTTACTCTATTTATATTATAGAGACAAATGGCTCTCATTTCACATTTACATGGACAGTGACACTTGGTAGTTTTTGCTTACTTTAGACACAAAACTTAGGACCCACCATAGTATTTGTTATATCAGTGAAGCAAAGATGAAGATAATTTAGACCGCAACATGTGGTGGCTTCTGCTTTCTTTTGTTGGAGTACGTGGTAGCTTCTATCACTTTTATAATAGCAAAACTGGGACCTTCCATGACTACCACTTGGCACTTTCTAGTTGATCTCAATACTTAGCTTTTGAAAACTTCTACTGAAATAGATGAAATGCGGGTGCTGATATGAAACTATAGACACTAACACTTGGTGTGTTTCACTGAATCGCTATGAGATACATGGCACACTCTAACTAACTCATAGAAAGTATGAAAGGTGCCTCAGATGATGACACTTGGCAGTTTCCACTGAGAAGGATGCCTCAGACAATGACACTTGTCAGCTTCCGCTTGATTTCAACACTTAGACAAAATGAATCAAAATGAAAATAGAGTCCATGCTCTATTTCAATACTCTGCCATCTCGGACCACAGTATGCGACGGTCAAATTTCACGATGCATGACTAAAAAATAGAATGAAATGTAGAGTAAATATTTACTCTACAGTTACTGGCGACCCTGAGGACTTTTGGGCCTACTCAAAAAGAACCCACAACTCCCGCTAGACCAAAATTTCAAAATCACAGCTACAATAATGTTGTCTGGTAGGTGAACCACTCTTCATCAGATAACCATTTCTTGTTCTGAAATTCATTGAAGGCTATATCAAGGTTAATGATATCTTTGTGTGAAAAATTTTGCAAAATTTGAATAGTATCCTTCAATTTGAACTCGTGCTGGGAAATAGGAACCAAGATAGCTTCTATTTCAGGGACTGATGAATCATCCTTGAGATCCTAGAAAACTATTTGATCATTCTATTTGGCCAATAACAATGGTTCAATTTCTTCTACCATCAGCACGATATTGTCATCAAGAAATAGAGAAGGAAGACCTAATTGTACTAGATCTTCAACATGTTGTTTCATTTCATTGATTCTTTCCTTCATGACATCCAGAAGCTCCTTCCAACTATTGGCTATGAAATTACAACTAAGGACCTCATTTACTCATTTGGCAGTGACCATTCTGTCTTTGATTCATGTTGCTGATAGTGTTACATCCGTTGCATCATACAAATTTTGTAGCAACATTTATGAGTCCGATACTCTCTCATAGACCATAGCCAGAGTATTTACAACTGAACTCTCCACCTTTTTACATAATTCTTGTGCATTTAGTAGGAAGGTGAGAGATGGCCTGAGCTAAATAATCTTTAAAGAGATTCTCTTCCACATGGATTCATATAGCTCCCTTACTAGACTTAATAGTCTAACACTCTTTGGCCTATTAGCCAACTCTAGTGTCAATTGTGTTGCTCTATGTTGCTCTGAGTGAAATTGGGCTATTATGACCGCAACATTCTTCTATTTGGCCAGTAGCTTTTTTTACAATTGGGTAACTTGCAACAAGTGTTCCTCACACTTTTCTTGCAACGCTTCTTTTTCGTGCCTAAGGGTCATCACTTCATCCTTTACCTGTGTGAGCCTTGCCTTTAAAGAATCATTTTGGGCCTAAACTACTTGGTGAGTCTGAGTAGAAATAGTATTTTGAAACTATTTATTTAGATTCTCTATTTTATTATTTTTTCTATTAATCTCTGAGGTCAAACTATTATAGTTTGCCTTTTCCTTGGCTAGCTCGACTTCCATCTTCTATAGCCTTCTTGATATCTTCAAGTAGTCTTTAGTAACTACAGAAGTCGATTCAGTCAGTAGCTCAACTTTGTCCTGTGGCCTGAAGAGTGACATGTCGATGGCTACTATATTCATTGTGTAGTCCTCTAGCTGCATTTGCTTAGTTGGCTTTATTACATTTGGTGACAAATGGGTCACCATCAATTGCTACTAAATGGGATCAAATTGCGATCGCAAATAGGGTGTAGCCAAAAATTTATTCTCCTTAATATTCTTCTTCTCTCTTTGGGCTTCCCTTGCCTTCCTAACAGCATCTGCTTGGGTCTGGAAGGTGGAAGGAGAGGCAGTGTGCCCACCTACAAAAGGATGTCCTTATGGAATACCATATTTAATAGCCAATTATTGGCTATGGGCAATCTAAGGGAAAGGTTTCTTGGGAATAAAAGGGGAGAAATGAGGTAATGTTAAGGCCTGAGGTGACACTGATGGGGCAAAATGGGAAATGGGAATGGTAGAAGTCGTAGGGGAAGAAATAGACTAAGAAGGAGAGGGAGGAATAGTAATTATTTGAGGAGCAATTACAGTATCCTATAATTAGCGTTGTGAGGTGTCTATCTCCTCTTCTGAAGTAAATTGAAACTATACCCTCTTTCATTTCTTAGGTGTTTCTTCTTCCAGCTACATTTCTACTCCTTTCAATGAGGCTTATGGGGAACTAGGAATATCTATAATTGAGATTGATGGGGAAGCTTGTGATGGTGAAGGCACCATACTTTTCTACATTTCTATAGCACTGAGGGATTGGGGCCAAACTGATATAGTTGCTACAGCTGTAGTTTGCTCTGAGGCTTGTGACTCTTGGCTTGACCCAGCCCTAGCTTCTTTCTCATCCCCTAGTGTCAGAAAATTACTTGTCTCTAGGCTAGATATAGGGGAGAGATGACACTCATCCCATAGTTCTTCCCATCTTTCATATGTGTCTACGTTCTTGAAAGAATGGGTTGTTTGATAAATTTCTTGCCTATACTTCCAATAGGCCTCTATCTTCTTAGTATCCCAATCTTTATTATTTAATGCTCTCCTTTAGCCAGAAGTCATTCTGACTGTAGGATCATAATCTCTCTGCTTAACATAGAACGTCTCCCATGGCCTATTCTGTGGAAGTGGCAAGTCTGTTAACTCAACATAAAATCCAAGAGTGTCTTCCCTGGGATTTTTCCTGGTTTCCCAAAAAGGGCAGCCCTCATGTGCAATTTTGATTGTGACTCTGTTAGTTCTTATATAGGAGGCTATGAAATCATTTGGGTCATAAACCCATTTTTACTCTATTAAAAGGAAACCCAGAAAGACTAGCTTTTTGAGCAATACAACTTCAGTATCTCTAGTTTCCAAAACCATGCTAGTTGTCTTCCACGGTAGATTATACATTTTTATTTTCCTCTTCCCCTAGCCAAATTCATTATCAATTATGGATACCTACTTGGTGACCTCTAGGAATGCTAACCTAAGAGTCAAGATCTTAGGTAGCAATATTGGTTCCCCATAAAAACTATGGACTCTTATAATGATATGGTGGGATCCCAAATAGAAATCACAAGGAATTAGGCAACTAGCCAGAAGATTTGAAACATTGGGGAATAATCTATTCATAATTAGTTTGGGACTGAAGTGGTAAAAGGCAGGAGTGAAAAATAATTCCCAAGACTCATATGGGTCACTAGCCTTTGACAAAATGTGTGTCCATGTAGACACAGGAATGGTCCTTTGGAGATCAAAATCTGGGTCATACATATTAAAATACATATGTTAGGCAAAGAGTTTAGATTTTTGAAAAAGCATGAGGTGGAATAAATAGGAAGAATACCTGAACACTCCCTTTGATCTAAAATGGGCTAATTGTTCTACCATTAAGAAAGCAATTTGTTTAGAAAAGTCAAGTCGATACTCCTGGGTTTTGTCAATGGTCTTCAGCCTGAAAAGGATAGCCATTTGTTCTTCATACATTGCCATATCATCTTTCATGCCAAAGATGAGATCCATCATAGACAATGCGTCTTGGCTAGCCTGTGTGAATTGAGCTCTTGGTGCAGGGAGTGTGGGTACTGTAGTGTCATCATCACCCATTTGTAACTCGAATCTCAAGAACCTTGTTTGAGTGTTAATGCTTATCCATGTTCTTTGCATCTTAGCAATAGTGGGAAACATAGCTATACTATCATAATGTAGGGCTAACATATCCCTGATAGCTTGCAGTGTGATTTGCACTATGAATGGGCCTCATTTAATGGTGCCTAAAGGTGCATGGAGCAAGTTTGCACATAATTCGACCAGGTCAGGGCATGAATGCACAGTTGGGACAATGAACTAAGCTAGTTTTGAGGTCCATATCCTCATGGTGAATTTTTTAAATTTCCCTACTCTGGCCCTCTATAGACACCTTTGATGTGCCCCTTCTCTAATATTTTTGCTATTGGCTCTCTAAAGAATTAGATCTATGATGCCATCCACATAATCCTTTATTTTCACTGAATCACTTGCTAGACCAACTTCAAGAAACTTGGTCCTTGGATAGGTCTTCAATGGTTGTGCGGGAGCTGAAGCATATGATTTACTTACAAGAAACCTATCAAGGGATTCATATATCCCAGCTCCTTGTTGTGAAGATTGTGCCCCCTCCATCTTTGTATCTTCTCTGTGGTAACTTGTATGGACTTTTGTAAAACAAATATACTTTCACTAAAGCAAGTTTAATAAGCACAGAAAATGCAAGTAGTAGGATATTTCCACATATATGTAAGAATTTTTGAGAACTTTTAAACTTTAAACCTTGTTAAGAGGTATTTATTGACCTGTCAAGTCTCAAAATGGCATTAAACTCGGTTAACCGTTATCACATCCTACTCAATCTTTATGGAACAGTGGGATAGACACATTATGCAAGTGGTAGTGCAAGGTACCTTGGGATTTCTAAAGATTTAGAAGACATTCAATGTATTGGAGAATTTTTGAAAATTTTGAAAATTCTAAGCTGTCGACTACGTCTTCAAAGAACACTTATTTAAAAGAAAAGTGGGAAAACAAAAAAATGGGAAAACAAAGCAAGAAAACAAAGAAATACGGAAAGGGGAAACTACCTAACTTCATTAATGAAACATCTTTATCTCCCTCCTAGATCAAAAGAAGAATTCCTAAAGTCTCTTTCATAACAAGCCAGCTTATATCACCATATAAATGATTGAATTCGATATAGCTCTGATGACTTTCTTTCTTTGTATGCCATGGTGTCTGACCTGCATTTGGGTGAGTATGAATCAAACCTACTTCCAACAAAAACCTTTTGACATATATCATTTATTGATTTAATTCCTTTTGCTTCAAATTCTAGTTCTATCGCATGATCATCCTCTTTCATGACTTCAAAATTACCAACCTCTTCAAAGGATAAATTTGGAAGAGTGCATAATCTTGAATATGTAATTGAGGCTCAATGTTGCTCTATTCATCTATAACTAGTTCACAACTATCTTGAAAAATGGTATAACTTGACCCAATAATTTCAAAAAAATCATTTAAATCATGGTCCAGGAAATGTTCATGCTCTTCCACATTATCTTGCAAAGTAAGAAGAAAATCGGAAATGATTTCTTCTTCATCAAAGGTGAAGATATATGCTTGTGATTTCTCACTAGGAATCTGAAATTTATAAGAGGTGTCTTATGACTTTTCTTCTTCTAGAACATTGGGGATTCTATGATCTTCATCAAGTATACGTAAGTGCCTAGACCAATAGAGTCATAATTTCCATATGGGTCACTTTGCATCATAGCTAATAAATGATCATTTTCTTCTTCTTGATTATATCTAGTCCATTCACCTAGTTCCTCAACAAAACCATTTCTTCTTTATTAATCATATCATGGGATACTTCTACCTTCGTAGTTGGTTCATTGGTGATATGATCTTTATACAATGGCTCAGACAATATCTTCATCTTTTAACCATATTTGGTTCTTAAGATGAGATGAGACCAATCAAGGGACATATATCCCTCTATTTTGGCTGTAAAGTCTCTTGATAAACATAAGCCAAAAATAGGAAGTATATCTATCACTACTATATCTTGAATTACAATTATATTAGGACAATCATATAATTGTAATTGGAGTTGTTTGATTCTCCCTATGGTTTGTACTACTTTGCCATCAAGCTGTATGACTCCTTTAGTGAGTGGTTCATACTTAATTTCTAAAGCATCAGCTATCTACTTGGGCATTACTATAGTACTAGCCCCTAAATCAATCATTGTATTATGCAGCAATTTCTTTCCAAATATTAAAGTTAAATAGAAGGGATCCAGTTTGGATTTGCTTACCTCTACTGTATTATTCACTAGGGCTGTTGTCTACAGATGGGCTGTATCTTTGACCTTTTCTTTTCCAGCAGGTCCTTCTTTGGTAATAGTACCTTTGGGAACTACTTGGCCTTGTAGAGATTCTTGTAGTAGTGTCTTCTATTCAAGAATAGCCAATATATCCCATATTGATACTTGTGTTGGAGTCTTTTTCAATTGATCCACCACATTTATTGGTCCTAGAGTCTGAGCTTTTTGAAAATAAGGATATCTTGTTTTTTCTTGAATTCGGGCAGGAATCCCTTGATTTTGCACTGGCTGAGGCACTTCTTATCTGATAGCCATGTTTCTTTGTCCTTGAGATGGAGGATTCTCCATGACTTGACTTTTTACAATCTCAGGCTGTTCCACCATCCTTCTCTTTGATCTGGTGTAATAATTAGATTGCACCACTGGTTTTTTGGAGGTAGATGCTTCGTTCAAGAAAATTGATTCTTCATCTTCAACCCATGAGAACAAAGAATATTCCAAGGCTATTTCTTCCTCTTATTGCAAGGACATCCCTTGCATCTGAGCCATTAGGACTGAATTCTGCATACCAAGAGACTGGTAGGCTTGATTGTCACTAGAACTTGCAAACTGACTATCCATTCTTATTTGCTCTGTCACCTTTTGTTGTATATTACCCATAGGACAATCTCTAGGTGTATGAGTATTATTGCAAGGGAAACACTAGGCATTAGTATTATCTACATAGTTATTTTGCCCTAGAACAATCTCCCTATTTAAATTAGGAGGAATAGTCTGTGAAGGTATTGGGATTGCAACCAATTGGTTTGTTGGCTGATGATTAGTTTGTCTTGGAGGACCTTGATATTGGTTTGACTGAGATGAAAATTTGTTTCCTTGATAGCCTTGATATGTAGGCTTAGATAAAGTATTCTACTATATTTTTATATTGATCAACTCATTAGAAAATATCATTAGGATATTCTTGACATCATCTAGCTCAGATGACTGAGTGGGGACAATTTCTTTAGCAGATGGTTGAGGGTAAGTGTACATAGACACAGGTGGGGCTATAGACTTAGGGACTTTTTGACGTAATGGCAAGGAAATTTTTGGGAACTAGGCATGGGAGGCCTTGGAGGTAACTTTCCAGCATCTATTAAATTGTTCTCAGCTCTGACCGCATATTCATAAGCTTCTGGAAAAGTGTGTCCTCCAAGTGATTGAATCATAATAGATATATCTAAATTCAAAGCCTTAAGATAAAACACTATGGCCATACCTGGTAATGGTCTAGCTGTAACAGGGATTCTATCCCAAGTCTTTTGAAATTTGGAATTGAAGTCAGTCATGGCTTCTTGTGGTCCCCTTTGAATGGTAATCAATTGTTGTAATAAAGAATACTTATCACCCTTCTCTGTGAATCTTTCAAAGAAAAGATCTTCGAGCTCATTCCATGTAGAAATGGTATTTGGGGTCAGGGACTTGTACCATTCTAAAGCTTTCCCTTTAAAAGAAGCTGTTAATAACCTTATGGCCACATTTTGTTGTGTGACAACATGTATAACATAGACATCTGATACATCTTGAAGATGTTCCTCAGGTGTTTTAGAGTCTTGCCCACTGAATTTAGGTAGAACTTTTAGGGCATTCATTGGGATAGGGTCCCAAGTGTTTGGTGGTATTGGGAGAATTAAGGGACTACCAGTGTTCTAGCTTGCATAATTTCTTGGGGGTATAGGGTCTCCCATATTGACTCTGGGTATTGGTAGAAACTGATTGTCTCTTCTTCTTGGACTTATTACCAAAGGTGGCAAAAGAATACCTAGATTTTTAGTAGATTGTGACCTAGTTATCAGTCCATAGCTATGACTTCTTGTAACTCTTTGGTTCATACGATCTTTAAAGAAAATTCAAGATTGGTTCCACTGGGTGTGCCAAAAACTGTTGATGATTTAAAATTGCGCTTGATTCTAATCAACAACAATGGGAAGTTTCAAGATATGGGACTTACATCTTGAAACAACCTCCAATTTTTAGAGAAGCTGGCTCTTCTTTAAATCAAGTATATACTGGGAAAAGGGATAGGAATTTAAATTAGAAACACAATGCAAGAAAGAAAATCTAATCTATGGTGATGTGCCTGAGATGTAATTCAACCTTAATCCTGAGCACAATGAGAGTATATGTAGGATTCATTTACATTTAAGAGCAAACAAGTGCATGATCAATGTAAAAGATTGAAACAATAGAAACAGAGGCTCACAACATAGACTTTTTTTGCTAAGATACATAAAATGTCAATAAAGGCATAGGGTTCAATCTTCTTATTTGAATTTTCTAATCACATAAGAGGCGCAAAAACATGTACAGTTATGTAAACCTTCCAAATCAATAAAATGAGACAAAATAAAATGACATTCCTAATCTCAACTCTAGAAAATCTATAGTCTAGACTACTTTTGCAAATGAAAAAGATAATATCAACAAAGGCATAGGGTTCAATCTTATTATTTGAATTTTCCAATCACATAAGAGGCGTAGAAACATGTATAGTTATGTAAACCTTCCAACTCAAGAAAATGAGACAAAAGCAAATGATATTACTTAGTCACAGCTCTAGAAAGTCTAAACTTATTACAATAATTCTCTCTCAAAAATTCTCTTTGATAATTGATGATGATTTTCTCTTAGATGATCTCTACACCCTTATTTATAGCCTTGGATCCACTCCAGATTGTCTATTTATTCTCAATCTAACGACCCAAATCAAATCTTCCCTCACTTAACGTGTCTAACAAAAGATATCTTATAGATTCTAGAATGCTTCATCTTTTGGCAGTTCATTGGCTAAAATAGATTACAAGACGCTCCCTTCTCTTGAATGCTAGGTGACACTTAGCCAATTTCCTCTTATTACCAAAGTAGACACCAGAAGATGACACCTAGCCTGTTCTAAAGAAACTATCAAAGACATGCGTCACTTTCCACATAACTTATACTCTTTTGTGTCTTCGCTCAGGAGTATTTCACCTTTGACACTTGTTGCAATCCACTTCCTCGAATCTTCGATAGCTTGAAAGAAAATGAGACCCATAGCATCTCTTACCTGAGTAACTTTAAAAGGAACACAGGGATAGGTTTCGATCTCCACTACTTCATCAAAAGATACATGGCAATCTCTGCTTTACTCATCTAGGGTTACGTGGTGGTCTCCATTTATTTTACTTGCTTTTTAGAAACCTACAGAAGATGACACATGGTGGTCTCTGCTTTACTCTATTAATACCATAGAGACAAATGGGTCTCATTTCACATTTACACAGATAGTGACACCTAGTAGCTTCTGCTTACTTCAGACATAGAACTTGGGACCCACCACGGTCTTTGCTATATCAGTGAAGCAAAGATGAAGATAATTCAAACCATGACATGTGGTGGCTTCCAATTTCTTTTGTTGGAGTACATGGCATCTTCCATTGCTTTTATAAAAGTAAAAGTAGGACCTTCTGTGACTACCACTTGGCACTTTCTAGCTGATCTCGATATTTAGCTTTTGAAAACTTCTACTGAAAGAGATGAAACATGGGTGCTGATATGAAACTGCGGATGCTGACACTTGGTGTGTTCTATTGAATTGCTATGAGATATGTGGCACACTCCGACTAACTCATAGAAATTATGAAAGGTGCCTCAGATGATGACACTTAGCAGTTTCCACTGAGAAGGATGCCTCAGACGATGACACTTGTTAGCTTCCACTTGATTTCAACACTTAGAGAAAATGAATCAAAAGGAAAATAGAGTCCATGCTCTATTTCAAAACTCTACCATCTCTGACCACAGTATGTGAAGGCAAAATTTTGTAGCACATGATTGAAACATAGAGTAAATTTTGACTCTACACTAATCATGAATTTGTCTTTCTAATCATGGGATTACGGTTGAGAGTTACAGTATTGTCATTTTACACTAAATTGATAATAGCTGATCTCTATCTCTAAATTTTTAAGATTTTATAATAATTTTATATTGTTTTATATTGGAAAATATCATAATATAATCTAGTATTCAATATTTTAGGGGTTTCTACTTTATATTCATATGTATCAACTAATCCCAATCTTGTACTAGAATTTTGTTTTGTTTTTGGGTGATCTAAGTGTTATGAAGGTTCTACCAAGAATTTAAAGGTAGGAGGAGGAAAATACAAAACATAATCCTTTTCCCTTTTCCCTTATTCTTGACAATATTGTAACTATCAACACATTGAGACTCATAGGATTGCTCTGTAGAGTAGCAATATTTCAATTCCAGTTGTGATCTTATAATCTACCAATTTTTTCATAATTATAATTTATCTTACAAGGAAATTTTAGGAATAAATCTAATTAAAATACTTATTTAACATCGTAAATTATTCCCATGTTGATGGATAAACTATTTAATCTAAAATTTGCATAACATCATAAATTCAGTCTTTAAAAGTCCATCACAGTCATCTATAAACAATCATTTTTGCCTCTAACTTAATTTTTCATATATAAATATATCTATGTCAAAATATAAATCTAAAAGTTTTTTTCATTATTTATAATATCATAACTGTCAATTTATTTTCAATAGTGGGATTATCATTTTTAGTTGTGGTTTTGTGGTTTAAGATAAAACTACAACTATTGTTTTATAACTAATCATGAGTTTATCATTTTTAATCATAGTTTTTCTTGATGGTCATGGTTTTGTAAGTTAACTATCATGGTTAGCTAGCTTTTGCAAAATTGCAACTCACAAGTAGTGGTTTTGTTCCCCTAGTAGTGATTTGGCACTGTGTATTTGTGATTTTGCATTAAAATTTTGTCCTTTTTAAGATCATTTTTTGAGTCAATTTTTGTGAATTTTGAGTCACTTTGAGCCTATTATAAATCCCAAATTGCCTTTAGTAGTGAGGGGATCCACTCCTTGACCCTACCCTATACCACAATAGGGAGCATGCCTGAGGTGCTACCCCTAGACCCTATAAGGGGCTCTACACCTTGATCTTGCAAGGGGTGTTTCCCCTTGACCCCATAAGGGGAATTGTCCCTTGACCTTGCTAGGGGCTACCACTCCCAGAACTCCATGTCATGTCCCACTCACCCCAAATAAATTATAAATCCAAACCATGATTTTTTAGGGTATTTTATTAAGGCGTATTTTATTAACATCTTGTTTCTTATAGGGGATATTTTGTTTGTCTAACATTTGGTTTTGTAGGTTATCCTTCAAAAATAATATATTGAAACTAATAATCCTTTTATTGTAGGACCCCACTCTTGAGTGCCAATCAAAACTTCTAACTTGTGTAATTGCAAGACACTAGTAAAAGACCCATTTTGGCACTTTTGCATCATTTTTTCTTATATATCATTCTTAATTATTTTATTTTGCATATATATATATATATATATATATATTTGTCATATTTATCCTTATATATTTTTTGTTGTGTCAACATGTAAATAAGCGTTATATCATGCCCATCACACTAGGTAATTAAATTGGTTAATTAATCATATCGTGCATTTTGATTTTTTGTTAACCCCTCCCCTCTAGGATACCACATGATATATAATTAAAACCCATGCATGAGATTAGTGTATATGAGTTAGTGTTGTGGATTTCATCACTACACACTAGCCAAAATTTGTGTTTCAATAGAGTATAACAATCAGGAACAACTATCATTAGGCTAAGTGGTTGATCTCATATAGGTCATCTATGAAGGGGAAGAGTTAATTATCTAAACCAAGCATTATAAAACACCCTGTATGGACTTGGTACCCAACATAAATTTATGTATATAAGGGATGCCATTAAAAATATATTGCATACCTAACATAGGACCTTCTGACCATAATAGGTGTACCACTACAAGAGTTAGTATCAGCTTTGAAGTAGCCATCATATATGAGTAGGGTTGAGAGGGTTCAATTGATATCATAACATGTCACTAGCTTACAACCTCACCTATGAATCCGTTGGATGGTGTGGACATTGGGTTACACACCCTTGAATTTACTAATCATAGGTTATGAATTATTTTCTTGGGTGTGTGTTGTGTTAAACTTGTATTATTTATGAGTTGAGTTAGCCTTTTACCTATCCATACCTATCTAGGTCCTTTGCAACTATCACCTTATATATTCCATCCTCATCATTGTATCACCTTGTACATCTCTATACCATCCTTCACTTTTTACATATCTTAATCAGCATCTTAGTGATCATCTCATTATACATATCATCTTTGTATAGGTCTTATCCTAACTCCCATCTTGTCTAGTCATACCCACTCATCATTGACCACATCCCCATCACCTATATCATTATCTTATACATCCTACATCTAATCATCCCATAGAACATACCTTATTCTCTTGTACATCATTAACCTATTGTCCTCTTGTACATATCAACCAATCATCTTGCATACCCTTAACATCATCCATTTATCCAATCCTCTCTCATATTATTTTCATCTTGTATTAGCCTAGTCACCCTCCTTTCATCCCTCAATCCTTCTCATCATCATACCATTCCATGTATTATCTTTATATATCCTTTTACCATTAATGGTCTTATCTCATCACCTATGTTAATCTAGTCATATCCCACTCATCATTCTCACATATCCTAGTCACACCTTGTCACCCACATCTTGTCCTAAGTCCATTAAATCCATAAATCTTAATCATCATCTTGTTTCATTATTCCATCACCTATATTTTTTATTACATATCCTTATCCCATTATCTTTTTCTAAATATCACTTTGGACCCATATTATATATACTTATCACATCATCCTTTTGTAAATATATTTATCTTAATCTCTTCCTAATCTAACAATCATCCTATCTCTCACATACATCCTAATCATTGTATTTTATATCCTTGTCTCCCCCCTTATATATATCTTTATCTATTTTGTACATCTTACTAGTCTTATGCCATCCTAGTCCCACATATCATTCATACATCACTTTCCCATATTAATCATCATCTCATCCATACTTATCTCACTATTACCTCATACGTATCCTCCTTTTATATTTTATCCCATCTACAATTTTGTCTTAAACATATTCACCCATCCTTAGTCATACCCCTATCACCAACCTCTTTTACATCCTTATCTAATTATTCTCTTACATATATCCTTATTTTATACATATTATCCTCTTAGATCATTGTTATTATCCTTATCTCATCCCACATCTTGTCTTCATCCCATCACACCAACTCATCATTAGTCACATCACCTATACTTTTCTTATACATCCTTATCCTATTATCAACCTTTTATACATATCATTCTCTTGCATTCTTCTCACATTTGACATCCTTGATTTCTTCCTATCTAAGTCATACACATTCATCATTAGACACACCCCCCATCACTAATATCCTATATTTGTACATTATTAACATCATCTTGAATATATTGTCCTCTTGTACATCCTTTTTCCCTTATTCTTATCTTGGTAAAACTATATCCATCACATCTTCCAAACTTGACCTTATCCATCTTTGTTTCACCATCATCCTCATATAATTTTTTCTTCATTTTGTATATTCTTGTCATCATCCTTTTGTAGCCTTTTCATCCCATTACATGTCTTGTCTTAATCCAATCCACTCATCATTGGCCACATCCCCATCACCTAATCTTGTCGTAAACATCATTTGTTATCTTTTATGTCCTCTAATCACATCCTATCTTAGTCATATTTGATCACTTAAATTTTATCTTATGCATCTCCCATTCCCCATTCATTTAGTCATTTCCACATTTCTTATAACCTAATCATCATCTTGTATACCCTCTTATGCATAATTTTATTATCTTGTACATACTACTAGTCATATCACATTCTAGTCCCACTTATAATCCATCATATTCTTACCACATCTTGACACATCATAGGATAATCAAATTATATTATGTCATATGTATCTTGTCCTAATTCCAATACCAATCATTTGTATTGACCTTGTCCTCATCACCCATCTAGCCTAATCTCATCTAAATTATATCCTAGTTGGCTCTTTAGGGTCTAAATTATTCTCATATCTTTGCTCTTTATCATCCTCAACCCCATCCCATAATTTACCCCTTAAACTCTTCATCATCACCTATCATTATAACTATTATCCTTTATCCTAATCACTTTTATCACATAAATAATATCCCATCCTATATTGAGCAAAATTGGTTTAAGTTCTAATCTAGTCTTCTTATCCACATCATCCTGTCATCCTAATCCATCATCACTCATCACTTGGTCAGATCTCATACCTAGTCAATATCATGTTAACATATTATCACTTTGTCAGTCTCAATCTAGTAACCCATCAACTATCAATCATCTTTAGTCCAATCATATTGCCTTATTCATAACTAGAACCCATCATATCATCCTCTTTCTAGTTTGAATTTAGGCACACATCAAAATCCCTCAATATTTTTGCTAGGTTGACAACTAGACATTGTTGATAGGTTGTTCACACCTATTTACTTCTAGTTCAAAATCTGATCACAATATTTAATTCATCAGGTGTATCCCATCATCTTTATCATCCATCCTACTAGCTCAGTCCTTTGGCCTTTGTTAAAATAATCCTTAGTCTACCTTTGCATCTTCATCCATCTTTCCCCATGGATTTAGACCCTATCCTCGTAGACCAATACATCCTAGCCAATAAAGATGAAGTCCTTTTATGGTAACTAGAGTTAGGTACTCACCTACCCTTATACCTTGATCCTATTCATCCCAAATCACCATCTCATAGCCCCATGAAATTAGTCTCAACCTTCCTTGATATGGTCACCCTAATCAATCAATACATCATAGAAAATAAAGATGAGCTCCTCTTGCAGATATGGAATATGGGTGCTTGCTTTCTTGATGATTTTCACACCATGAGCCTTAAATCACCTCCTAAACAAATACAACATCCAAACTTATCCCATCTCCCTCCACCATCCACTAGCTCTATTCAGAACCCCTTGGCTTCAATTTGTACTTGTATATAGTCAAATATTCCACCTACTGATCATAATCCATCACCTTTATCACCCACCACCATGAAATTAGACCCCACTTTCATAGACCAATACATATCTACCATGTTGTCCCCCAAAAATATCACTTATTTTTGGGACAACATTTGAACTATTTTGGTCCTATAGACCAAAATCCTCTCTTCCCATTTCAAAAATTGTTCTGAGTATTCAAGTTCTTTAAGTTTCAAAGCTTTCTCAGAAATCTATGGACTCTGTAGGCTTGAATCTATAGACTCTGTATGCTTGAATCTATGGACTCTGTAGGAAGAAATCTATGGACTCTATAGGCTTAAAACTATGGACTTCACAGGCTCATTTCTATAAACTCTCTTAAGGCTCGAGAGAAAATTTAGAGAAAACTATGGACCTCACATGTTGATTTTTACAGACTCTACAGGAAAGAAGCAAGCTCTTAGCACTTAGGTGATTTCAAGGTTGGTTCAATGATAAGGTTCAACCAAAATGTCCATTAGCAACCTTTTAAGCAAGGATCAAACCATTGAATCATTGAAACTTGAACCTTGAACCATTTTGGTTCAATGGGTTCAATGGGTTCAAAGGTTCAACATCATCGAAAAGAGTTAAGCGCTTCGGCAAAGGTTTAACAAGTTTAACTGCTTCAAGGTTCAATGGCTTCAAAACACTTATCAAAGAGAAGAAGGCTTGAATCATTGAACCATTGAACCATTTTGGTTCAAAGGTTCAACAGGTTCAATGGTTCAAAAGTTCAATGCATGGTTGGTTCAAGCAGACAAAGGACATAGCCAAATAAAGGGATTGAACCGATTGAACCATTAAACTGTTGAACCAAAGATGGTTTAATCGGTAGGTTCAAAGGAGTGCCCCAAAGTGAAAATACCAAGTGCCCTTATGGAAGGTAGGGAACATTGGTTTAAAGATCAAAGGAAAGAAGCAATTGAACCAATAAAGTTATTAAACCAATAAAGCGAGTGAAACAAGAAAGTGATTGAACCAAAGATCTGAGAAGGCCAATCAAACCATTGAAATAGTCAACCAATGACGTCCCCATGGATGTCAAATTTAAGATAATGAAATATCTACTAAGTTTAAAATGTGGTGCGGAACCTAAAAACAAACTTAGCGACCAGCTGAAGAAAAAGCTGAAAGAGTTGACAAAGATAAGAATATAGCCCTGAGGGCTCAGATTCTAAGAAAAGACAAAATCATAAAATGGAAAAGATAGCTCAAGATCTTAAATTCCAAGAAGAGACAAAGATGGAAAGGACAAAAGTAGAAAGAGGAGAAGACCAGAAATATCTGTGTAGAAGTTATTCTGGTAGCTGGAATAGTCTATAAAGTAGATTTACGAGCTTGCAAACATTAAAGGTGCGGCCTGTTGGTCTCCTTTAGAGTAAAGACAAATTAGATAGCTATGTAGATGTTAGAGGGGATAGACCAGATGAACCAAGCTTAGGAGAAGACATATGAGATGAAATGACATGCCATAGTTAAGATAGCCACCCTATTTTCAATGCAGTCATTTGACAAACTTGGAAATGCATTCAAGGCATTGAATGCAAACATGGGCCATTCTATAGAACAAAGTGCCAAGTCTTTCTTTGATGACATATATTGTAATCTCTTGTATCATTCTAAGGGAGATCTTCCCAATAGAGAAGCAAAACTCTACCCAAATTGAAAGGCGAATATTGAGACTTTGATCTCAGATTGTTGTTCATATTATTTTATCTGAATGAGAAAGCAAGTTACTTGTAGACTTTGTGCTATTATATATTGTGCTATTTTAAGAAATTTTTATTATGTCTATTTCCTAGAAGAATTCTTGTTTATTTTATCTAACAAGTAGAACTAGTGGAAGTAATCAGGAAGGTGTCTTGAAACTAGTTACTTTCAGACTTTGTGCTGATATAATTATTTTCAGTGTGTGTTTTTAGTTTTTATTTCTATGTAAAGGACCTTGGGATGACTTTGTGCCCTCATTGTCCTTTGTATCTCACTCTTGGGTAGTCAAGGTGGAGACTTTATGCTACATCTCAGGCTGCTGGTTACTATGCCTTTGGTTACCAGTTACTTTTACTACCTGAAAGAACTGTTGTTTCCTCCAAGAACACTTCTAAAAGAAGATAAGTGCCTTCAGTGTTTTCACCAAGATTTTCTCCTCTGTTTGTTAACATCATCTCTAAAAAAAGAGATATGGATGGCTTATCCTACCCCCAAGTTTTATTTTTTGCTTATATATATATATATATATATATATATATATAGCTCCTACGTATTCATAGGGAACCTCCGCTTGATGAGAGGAGAGATTTATCCTCTATTGATGTAGTAAACTTACACATCTAGCTGACCAATCTCCCTATGGTATGGTTGAAGAGACCTATTTTGCTCACCAATTAGCTGGTTGATAAAATATTCACCCAACAGTTTTTGGTGACTCTGTTAGGGATTTACGTGTAATCTGAAGACTCAAGTTTTAGATTGAAGTAGTCCCTACCCTTATCCATTATAGACTCTAGCAACTCCATTTTGTGTCTTACCCATTATCATTATAGCCTTGCCATTTTCCTCCATCTCCATTATTTTATTTAGTCTAAAAAACTAGCGCTACTGGGAAAGAGTGCATAGTTTGAAGCCTCAAGCTAAAGCAGGGCTAGTTCTTTTCCATTTTTGTTCTACAATCTAGCCACTCCACCCAAATTTGTTATCCCTATTTTTAATAATTAAATCATGTCAGTTCAAGGCCCCTGGGCTAACTCATTTGGACCACTCAACTTGACTCCACCTCTGCATGAACTTCCATGCAACTCAAGAAAGAACTTCCCCAAATTCTTTGGAGATGGGAGAGTTCACCCTGTTAAACACATTGCAGCCTTCAACATAGCCTATGGTGTGATAGGGGTGGAATTTGAAGATGTGGTAGTCAAGATTTTTGTGCAGAGTGGTTTTATCATCTGTAGGCTCAATCAGTGATAGATTGGAACACCCTAAAAGCCAAGTTTGAAGTAAGGTTCAAGCCTGCAGAGGATTCGCATGGCTTGCTAGCCTAGCTCACTCAAAATAAGAAAGAGTCTCATGAGCCTATGAGGGATTTCATTACCAAGTTTGATAAGCTAAGAAATAGGATTCCTGTAATTACTCAGCCAACACCTGAAAACCTCAAATGCTTCTTCATCAACTTACAGCTACTTAAAGTGAGTTTTCTATTGAGGTGTGCTGGCCACATAGACCTTGCTGCTACTTAGGACTTGGTTACTGAGGTTGAAGATGACCTTATCTTGGCAGGAAAGATAAGGAGATATCTTAACAGAGGTAAACCCTCTTCATCTTTTGAATACTCACCCATAGGCAGAACTGATCAAATGGTGTAAAAATTGGAAAAAAACTACTAGCATTGAAAAAACAAGTGGCCCAAGGTATGTTTACTCTTCCTTATCAAGATATTCCAAGGAAGACATTTCAAAATTAGGCATACTAAGGCAACACTGCCAGGAATCAAGGGCAGCCAAATCGTCTTCCTCCCCCACAAAGGAACCTTGCCCTTGAAGCACCTCCAACCAAGTCAGCAGTTGGATATCTAGAAATTGAACATGATTTCTCTTTCCAACCTGAGTTTTATTGAGAAAATGATGCTGATCTTTTCATGAAGGGTCAATAAGAATCAGCTGGTGACTGCCACATTGGTTTCCTAAATTACTAGGATGAACCTAGAAGTGAAGATGAAGTAGTTGAAGGATCATACACAATATTCACCTGATCCAAGAATCAATCAGCCCAGTAAGCTGATAAAGAAACGATAGAGGAGCAGCCCCAACCATAAATTTCAATTGCTAAGTAGAGAAACCCTCTTCCTTTTTAATCAAAGGACCCAGTGATTGCCAAAAAGGTATGTACATTGAACATTTCTACACCTTCTACTTCAAAGTCGTAGACTAGTCCTCCCCCTCCCAGTAACCAAAAGGATGAACTCCCATCCCTTCTTCTAAGTCCATTTTAGTCATCTAATATAATTGATCATGTCAAGAAATCCAAAATTCAAATGATTGAATTTGAATTCCTGCAAGCCAATCCTGAGCAGTTAAACATTGGTGGAGAACTAAGTGTGGACCTGTCTGAGGCAAAAATTGTGGTCACCCAAATGTCATCCCCTACAGCTCAAATTTTGTTTGAGCTTTTAGGTAGGGGCAATTATTTCTTGACCATAGAGGATGCTCATGTCTTAGCTAATGAAAGTCTCATAGCTAGCAATCTAGGATTTGATGCAAATAAGGCATCATAATAATTGGTAGGGTGCAGTACAAATGAAGAATTATCTTCCATATCCAATGAAGAGAAATCTGATAGAAGATCAGATTTTGATGATGCTGGGATCCTAAAATTTGATGAAAAAAATTCTTCCACTAATGTTGGACCCAAGATTGTGTTGATATCTCCTTAAGGAGATATTTTTCCTTCATGTAAGTTGTAGTTCAGCAACACCAACAACACAACTGGATGTGAATCTCTATTGCTCAGATTGAAGACTGCTCAGGATGAAGATATCAAACTTCTTCACACCAAAGGTGATATTGAGCTGATGGTTTGTTAGGAGTTTGATGCTAACAATCAAAACATGTGTTGGACTGAACCAACAAAACATGAAGCTATGGTAGTGGACCATACTGCTGTACTCCAAATTCAGTAAGGAACTCTTTGCCAAGAGAGCAAGGATTTATGGTTTTCAAATTGAAGATCACATCTTGCCATGGAGCAAGAAGAGAGAGCCAAAAGGAGTGCACAAAAAATGTGATTCCTGGTGGAGAGTTCCATTCACCCATCATTGATTCTTGGGACAAAATGGTTTCCTACTAGTTTATCAGGATGAAATGCCATTTTCATTATCTCACAATGGGCAATGTCTAAATCACTTCAATTCTTAAGTATCAGATAAGTTCACCTGTACATGTGTACATCTGTATAGTCTTTAGTTCTATTTTTTGCTTTTATTTTCATTTTTTTGTGCCTTTCTTTTTTGGGTAGCATGACTCCTTAGCCCAATGGCATACTCAAGGCACTAGAGATTCTAGTTTTTACTCCCCTCAATTGTTCCAAGTTTTCAATTGAAGGAAGTTCCCCAACTGGAGCCAGCTGTTGTCCCCCAAAAATATCCCTCATTTTTGGGACAACATTTGAACTATTTTGGTCTTATAGACTAAAATCCTCTCTTCCCATTTCAAAAATTGTTTTTAGCATTCAAGTTCTTCATTTTTCAAAGCTTTCTCAGAAATCTATGAATTTTATAGGCTTGAATCTATGGACTCTATAGGCTTGAATCTATAGACTCTGTAGGAAAGAAGTAAGCTCTCAATACTTAGGCAATTTCAAGGTTGGTTCAATGATAAGGTTCAACTAAAATGTCCATCAGAAATGTTCTAAGCAAGGGTTGAACCATTGAACCATTGAACCCTTGAACCTTGAACCATTTTGGTTCAATGGGTTCAATGGGTTCAAAGGTTCAACATCATTGACAAGAGTTAAGTGCTTCACCAAAATTTCAACAAGGTCAACCACTTCAAGGTTCAATGGCTTCAAAACACTTATCAAAGAGAAGAAGGATTGAACCATTGAACCATTAAACCATTAAATCAATTTGGTTTAAAGGTTCAATGGGTTCAATGGTTCAAAGGTTCAACACACAGTTGGTTTAAGTAGACAAAGGACTTAGCCAAATAAAGGGATTAAACCATTGAGCCAAAGTTGGTTTAATTAGACGGTTCAATAAATAGGTTTAAGGGAGTGCCCCAAAGTGAAAAGACCAAGTGCCCTTGTGGAAAGCAGGGAACATTGGTTCAAAGATCAAAGGAAAGAAGTGATTGAACCAATAAATCAATTGAAGCGAGAAAGAAATTAAACCAAGGAGCTGAGAAGGCCACCCAAACCATTGAAATAGTCAACCAATGATGTCCTCGTGGATGTCAAATTTAAGGTAATGAAATATCTACTAAGTTTCAAATGTGGCATGGAACCTAAAAACAAACTCAGCGACCAGCTGAAGAAGGAGCCGAAAGAGCCAACAAAGCTAAGAATATAGCCCCAAGGGCTCAAATTTTAGGAAAATAAAAAAGTGGAAAGGGGAAAAGATAGCCCAAGAGCTTAAATTCTAGGAAGAGACAAAGCTAGAAAGGACAAAATAAAAAAGAGGAGAAGACTATAAATATTTATGTAGAAGTTATTCTGGTAGCTAGAACAGTCTGCAAAGTAGATTTCTGAGCTTGCAAACATTGAAGGCATGGCCTATTGGTCTCCTTTGAAGTAAAGACAAAATTGATAGCTACACAGACATCAGAGGGGATAGACCAGATGATCCAAGCTTAGGAGAAAACATATGGGATGAAATGACATGCCATAGTTAAGACAACCACCCTATTTTCAATGCAGTCCTTTAACAAACCTAGAAATACATTCAAGGCACTGAATGCACATCATGGGCTATTCTATGGAACAAAGAACCAAGTCTTTCTTAGTTGTTATATATTTTAATATCTTGTATCATTCTAAGGGAGATATTCCCAATATAGAAGCAAAACTCTGCCCAAATTGAAAGGTGAATACTAAGACTTTGAGCTCAGATTGTTGTTCATATTATTTTATCTAAATGAGAAATCAAGTTACTTGTAGACTTTGTGTTGTTATAGATTTTGATACTTTAGGAAATTGTTCTTATGTCTGTTTCCTAAAAGCATTCTTGTTTATTTAATCTAACAAGTAGAACTAGTGGAAGTAATCAGGAAGGTGTCCTGAAACCAGTTACTTTCAAACTTTGTGCTGATATAATTATGTCCAGTGTGTGTTTTTAGTTTCTATTTCTATGTAAAGGACCTTGGGATGAATTTTTGCCTTCATTATCCTTTGTATCTCACTCTTGGTCAGTCGAGGTGGAGAATTTGTGCTACATCTCAGGCTACTAGTTACTACATCCTTGGTTACCAGTTAGTTTTACTACCTGAAAGAACTCCTGTTGTTTCCTACAAGAACACTTCTGAAAGAAGAGAAATGCCTTCAATGTTTTAACCAAGATTTTCTCCTTTGTTTGTTAACATCATCTCTAAAAAAAGAGAGATGGATGGCTTATCCTAACCCTGAGTGTTATTTTCTACTTATATATATATATCATATAGCTCCTATATATTCATAAGGAACCTCCCCTTGATGAGAGGAGAGATTTGTCCCCTACTGATGTAGTAAACCTACACATCTGGATGACTAATCTCTCTATGTTGTGGTTGATGAGACCTATTTTTCTCACCAGTTAGATGGTTGACAAAATATTCACCCAACATACCAAAAAGGATGCAATCCTTTCATAATTCATTATAATGGGTGTATTACTTCCTAAAGGAGTCAACCCCCTTCAACTTATTTCACTTCCAACACAAACCACTTCATGTAAGTCTCCTTCTAATCCCCCATCCACTAGTCATAACCAATCATCTACCCCTTCCCCTAATAACAAAGGGAATGCAATCTTGGACACCCATCCATCCATCTAGCCACATCAAACACCATTTGATCTAAAGTATAATACTTATACATCAAATTCAAAAAGTAAAGCAAGTCTATATACTCCTCTTACTATATCCTTGGAACCCCTTTTCCATCAACTTGTCATTGATAACATGATGGTCTATCCACCTATACCACATCTTGATCCCACCAAGCCTAAGCCCTCTTGATATAAAGCAAACTGATATTATCTATATCATCAAAATTGGGGGAATTCAATTAAATGATGTCAAAACTTTAAAGATTATGTCCAAGACCTCATCAATCATCATGACATAGTGTAGAGAGGATTACAAAGCAAGTTAGTCAAACATTAGTCCATAAATAATTAATCATGCATAAATAACTAACCAAGTCTATCTATTCCTATGGGAATTATAAAGGATAACAAGAAATAAATGAAAGAAATCAAAATCATAACCTTCCCAAATGGATTCACCATACCCATGTGTCTCAAAATCATGTTCTCCCTTGATCAAGCATCCTTGTCTTTGTAAATAATGGTGGTAAGCTCCTTTAATACCTCAAGAACACTCCACAAAACCTATGCTCATGATTCTAAATCACTAAACTAGTCTATCAATAAAAATTGAAAACAAAATCTATGATCAAATTCAATAGATTTTGGAAATGATTATACATATAAATTCATAATATTAAAGCCCCTTATTCATGTCCATGGACTCTCTATTCATAGATTTTTGAGATTGGTCAGGATCAACCATGACCATCCATCTGAAGATTGAGATGTGTGGACATGGATAATCCTAATATTTGGAATTAAATACATAATTATCTTCATCATGACCTTGGAATAAAGGGCATTGAAAAGACATGAGAAGCATTAAATAGGCATGGGTGACCCATAATCCTGATATTTGTGGCATTTATGACCTAGGGATGTCTTCCCAAGAAATGATGTCACCTAATGATGTAGTCAATAGGAATCAATTTAAAAAAATAAATATTCAACAAATCTCATGGAAAATCCACTTAAGTTCTTGATTTTGATTGATTAGCCTTAAATAAGGTTAATCAATATTTATGTAATTATTTGAAAACTGGCCCTTAATTAATCAAAATGGTCAAATAGTCATATTACTAGGTCATAATTTGATTAAAAAGGAATTAGAAGTTGATGTTAGATGCATTAGATTTGTATTCCCATTTAGGATCTTACCAACATCAAATAATAAAAGTATGTGATGTGTACCAATGAATTAGAAGAAAAGAGTGATCCAGACCACTAAATGGCAAAATTGTCATTTTGACTCAAAATGATTTGATCAAACTTAGCTGGCCCATAAAAGGAATTGCCCTATTTAGGGATAATTTGATGTAAACTAGAACTTGTAAGTTATAATTTCAAACCATTTAGGGAGTTTTATGGATTTTGACCTAAAATGTGCATTTGAGTGCAATTTGAGTAAGATTGATAATTTCAACACAAATGGTGTTAGGAATTGGATGTCTACATTTTACCCCTATTTGAGAAGGTGTAGTGAGACATTCAGGTGAAGCAACATCTTTTCAAAGAAAATATTTATCAAGAATAAATTGGAACAGAGCCATGATGCCCCCTCGAGAGGACATACTAGGATGAAAGAAAAAGATGGACTCTCAAAAAGAGAGAGAAAGTGAGAGATTAACCCATGGAATAGATCACATCCAGATGAGATAATTATTGCATACATGATTACCATCAATGATAAAAATATAATTAGAGGTATAATAAGCCCCAAAGACAGGGGGAATGGGAAAGATATAATCCATAAATTTAAGGGACACACTATAAATGTACCCAATTTTAGAGTACAAGCTATGTGCTTATAATATTGATTAATCCTAAGACAAGTTATACACTAAAATGTTACCATCGTGGGTATTAATTTGGAGAGATTGAAATTAGAGGAAAAGAGAGAGCATTCTGATTCGAGAACGGAAGCACCACTAGAACAAGGTCTCCAAAGAGAATATAATAAGTACTCCAATAGAGCATATTTGATCATGATAAAATAGTTTTTCCCCAATAAGGAAAATTTTGATCATTGAGAAAGAATAAAAAATGATTTTCCCCTATAGAGCTGATTTGATTCAGACATGGTTTAGATGTTGTGCCCCAACATGGGAAATTGGAAAGTAAAATAACTCAAGGATATAATCAAAAATATAGGTTAAAGTGATCAGATGAAAACGTACATGTGATGGTGTAATGGCTTAGAAATCCATATAAAACCAAGCATATGAGAATGCATAAAGTGATGAGAGAGATGAAAATAAAAATGGAGATAGCTGAGCTGACCTCAATAGAAATGAGTATTGCCTACATAGTTCCATGGACTCATGTTCTAACATGAACTTTAGTCCAATGTAGTTCACCTAAGTTTGGGAGAGAATGAAATGAGGAATGATGAAAAATGACCAAGAACTGATTAGACTTATAATGTATGTAAAGAGATGCACATCTAAGCATAGACAAAGAAGTCTGAAATGCATGGTACCTAGAATCCTAATTTTATATCATGAGCCTAGGTTGTGCAAAGTGTTCTTGAGAATCATTAATTAGAGCTAATGTTGATGTTAAGATGTTGAGACCTGAGAACAAAGTGTTTGTTTTAGCAAAATAAATTAGGCATCATAAGTATGAATAACCTAGAATGACATAATATTCTAATTGACTTGAGCCAATTCAAATGTGAATATCTATAACTAAGGATAATGGTAAAATAATGACCAAAAACTAGAGTTACAGTGATTTATGTTTAAACAAAAAAGCAAAAGACAAATAAAATTATGAACATAAATGAACCTAACTTGAAATCAAGATATGACCTATCAAGACTTAAATAGGAACAAAAATGTTTAAAAATAGCAGGCAAGAACATCTTAATGACATGAGACCAAGATATGAATAATCAAGATCTATGTCAACCATAAACATATTATTGAACACAAAAGAGAAAAGAAAAATCAAATAGAAAAAACAAGACACCAACAACAATAAAATAAACATAATGGTCCAAGAACATTATAATAACATAGGATCAAGTTATAAACAATCAAGATCAAGATGTTCTGAAACACAAAAGAGATAAGCAAAAAACAAACAAAGAAACATAAGACCAAGATGAGACAAAAAGTAATAAAAAGAGAAAAGGAGAAGAAATTAAAGGAGAGGTAAAAAATCACAATAAAACACCAAGAAAACTCAAATAAAACCACACAAACAGAAAACCAAGTTAGTGTGGTTTTAAAGACAAATGTTCATACATGTGCAGTAGACGTGTTAATTTCTATCACATCATAACAAAGAACAATGACAGGATAATTATTTTCTAATTAAAGAGGAATAATGACAAAAGAAATGGGGGAAGAGAATAAAATAAAAGGGTTAGCCGAGATGACTCTAGATGTATTAGACAAGTAGATCCTACCTACATAGTTCCATGGATGCATGTTCAAACATGAACTTCAAGGAAAATGTAGTTCTCCTAGGAAATGGGATAGAAAAAAAATGATGATTAGACCAGCATGATTAATGTTATATAATAAATTAAATATATGACAAAAAAATGAGAATGGTCTAGAAAATAAGAAGCTAATGAGAAAAGAAAGAATGATCTTGTAAAATAGTAAGTGTGTAGGACAAGATGAAATGAACTAGTGTTTTTGTGCTTGCAAAAAATCAAGAGTGTAACATGGTGGAATGGGAATGTAAAAATGTATAAAATCATGAGAAAATGTTTTTGTTCTTTTTGGGATCATGTTCTAATGTTTTTTGTATTTTTTTTATAAAATATGAATAAGGTGGGACCATCTAATCAAGGAGATGCACGTCTTAAGAGTAGAGGTTCCAATAACATAGCTAAGCTGGCTAAAAAGACCTATGTTCATAAATTGGTAAGAGAAAAGTTCTTGATCAAATAAGAAAGAGCAACAAATACTTGAACTGAGAAGATGTGGATAATCACTTGTCTAAAGATGCATAAGATTGTCCTAGCTAAACTACTTTGTGGAAATGCTACTAAAGATGTTCATAATGTTCATGAGACATAATCGAGATCAAAATTGGTCAAGGGATAGTTTTTTTCAAGATTATAACATGTCCTAGATAAAACAAATAATATGCTTCTTGAAGAGAGTCATCCATAATGGGATGAAGAATGTGTTTAGAGTACCAAGGGTTCAAATCCTTTATTGTTAGGATTCATGAAAAGTGGACTAGAGTAGTATAAAATGTGTTTAAGGTAAGATAAAAGGGTGGGATAAAATTATGACAACACAAGTTTCCCCCAAGTCAGGGGTCTTATAGATGATGGTTCAAATCTGTTCATGCGTAGAACCTCTTAAGGTGTATGATGTTCATGGGATATACAAATATTTCACCATTAGGTCTATCTAATTGATATGCTCCTGATCCATAGTTTGTCATGACAATATATGGTCCTAACCAATTAGGTTAAAACTTGCCTTTATTTTTGGGTTCAATATTCATGTTCTTCTAGTTCTCTTTCAAAAATAAGTCACCAATCCAAAATTCTCGAGGGAGAATGTGATTTTTATAGCTTCTATATAATCTATTTTGATAGTCATTTAAGTTTTCTAGGATATCCAAACACTTACCATCAAGAAGCTCTAGTTCATGTAGTCATGAGGCTTTATAGTCTTCATTATCTTCAATGTGCTCTAGTGATATTCTTAATGATGGAATCTCAATCTTGACCAAGATGATGAATTTAGTGCAAAAAATAAGAGAGTATGGAGTAGCTCTAGTTGGGGTGAAATGATTTGTTCTATAAGCCCAGAGGGTAGGAAAGAGTTGCAAGTGTCAGTTACAACCAACATCATTGACAATCTTCTTTAAGATGGCTAGAATGGTTTTATTAGATGCCTCAGCTTCTGTATTGCCTTACAGGTTATATTGATTGGATTTATTGTGCTTGATCTTAAATTTTTCACAAAGAGATTTCACATCTTGGTTCACAAAGGATCCACCATTATCATATATAATATGGGTTAGGATGCCATATCGACAAATGATATGGTAATGAATGAATTTGGCTATTTGTTTCCAAGTAACATAAGTGAGAGGAATGACCTCAATCCACTTGGTAAAGTACTTGACTGTAGTCAAAATGTGCTTATGTCCATCTAAAGATGTTGAGCTAATTTTCCTAATAAGATCAAGACCTCATGTTGAGAATGGCCATGGTGTTGTAATCAACTGCAATGGTAAAGAAGGTGCATGTATCAAGTTGCCATGCTGCTGACAAGGAACACACTTATTTACATAATTACAAGCATTTTTCTCCATTTTGGGCCAATAATAATAGGTTTTGAGATTTTTCTTTATTAGGACTACACCATTGGTATGGGTCCTACACATTCCTTCATGAACCTCCTTTAGTGCAAGCTTGGATTCTCCCAAAGATAAAAAATGAAGAAGCATTCCATCATATCCTTTTAGATAAAGCATGTTTCCAAGGAGGATATAACATGTTAAATGATGAAGGAAAAGTTTTTGTTGGTTATTGGAAAGGTTGGTGAGAAATACATGACTATGGAAATAGTTATAAAAATATTGGTACCATGGTAGCTCAGGTGAGGGATTAGGATTCAAAATGGTACATATCCTCTCTAAATATGATAGAAGATGTGCCAACTGAAGAAGATTTTCAATTATGAACTAATACTCTTTATCATTATCATGCATTTGAATCATGGATCTAGTTGTTGCCATGGCATCAGTAGATCTGTTGTTGACTCAAAAAACTTACTCAAACCATAGATATTTAAAATGTGTTTTAATGTTATCAATAATTTACTTGTAAGGAACAAGCTTATCATCCTTTGTTTGATACTAGTCAGTTATCTTATTTATGATTAGCTATGAATCTCCATATACTTTTAAGCTTTCAATATCTAGCTGTTTAACAAGATGGAGCCCTGAAACCAATGCTTCATATTTGGCCATATTGTTTGTACACTAGAATTGTATATGGAATGATTTGGGTATCAAATCCCCTTTTGGTGTGATAAAACATATGCCTACTCTAGACCCTCAAGATGTGAAGGATCCAACAGAATAGAGCATCCACTATTCAAGTTCTTGTGATGCTTATTTTATCATCATGATAGAATCATTTGGAAGGTCAAAGTTGAGAGGTTGAGTGGCCATAATAGGAGCTTCTACAAGTTGGTCTATAATAACTTATCTTTTGATTGCCTTTTGATTTTGGTACTCAATATCAAACTCACTAAGGAGCATAATCCATGTAGCCATGCATCCTTGAAGATTTTCTTTAGATAAGAGAAACTTGAGAGGATCTACCTTGGTGATAAAAATAGTTTTGTTATTTATAATATAATGTCTGAGTGGCAAACACCATAGCTAAACATGCCTTCTCAATAGGCATATAATTATATTCATAGGCTACCAATGTGTCGCTTAATTAATAAACTACATGTTCCTTATCATGATCATTATGTTGAGTTAAAAGTGCCCCCAATGCATGTTATATGGCTGATGTATAAAGAAGCAGTGGCTTTCCTTACATCGGAGGTCATAAGACTGGTGGATTGGCCAAGTATGTTTTAAGCTTTACAAATGCTACTAAAAATCTTCATCCCACTGAAATGTTACCCCTTTCTTTAAGATATGGGTAAATAGGTGGCACTTATCTATCAATTTATAAATGAACTTGTGTATAAACACGTATGCTTGGGATCTTTTTACTTACTAGTACTATGTTAGAAATCCATTCAGAGTAGTCCAGTGGTTTAATAAAATTGGTTCCTAACAACTTTTTCAACTCGGCCTTAACTAAAAGGGTGATGCATGGATGCATATTTCTCAAATTTTGTTTTACTAGTTTAGCATTAGGGTGAAAACAAGATGATGCACAACTAAATATGTGTCTAAGCCTAGCATGTCAGAGTATGCCCATGTAAAGATGTAGATATAATTTTTAAGAATGGATATAATATTCTCAAATTTTTCTTTAGTAAGGGAATCTCCAAGATAAACATTTTTAGGATCCTCATAGGTTCCCAAATTCACTTTGGTTGTGCTCTCCATAAGGTGTGTGGATCCATCTTCGAAAATTGTAGCAATGTATGGTCATGATCATCTTTTCATATTATATCTTCTTATTTTTCCTCCCAAAGATCTAGATAATATGAAGAATTAGAATCTACCTTGTCAGGTCAAGGCCAATTAGCAGAAACCTCTAGAAACTCAAGAGCAAGATGCTCAAATATTTGATGGTGTTCTAAAGAGATGCTTGTACTAGCTACAAAACTTGGGCTAGATGGGCTTTCTACGTCCTGAGGGGGTGAGGAAACTTTCTTGCTTGGGAGCACCTAAAATAGGTTTTCACTCAAAAGCTTTTCTTTTTCTTTACTTTTTACCTAATCAACAAGTGCCTCAAAGAGGTTTTCACTTGAATATCTCAATGTTTGTTATTTATTATGACTAAGAAAGTTTTCCTACTCTCCAAAGTAAGTATAAGAATTCAATGAAATATCAAAACCCTTCTTATGATCACCAATGAGGAATGCATCTCATGGGCCCATGTATTCAATAGTTGAATCTTCATTTTGAAACTCATCGTGGCATATGACTAAATTTTGTTGATCCCAAACTATGATTTCAGGATGGCAAAGCCATAGGTTATAGTGATGGTTTACTCTAGGATGGGAAACACCAATGGTAAATATATAATGTCCTACTTCAAGAAGGGAAGCACCACTAGGATGAGTTTTTTCTTCAGGATGGGAAGCTCCAATAGGATGGATTTTTTCTTCAAGATGGGAAGTTCCAATAGGATGGATTTTTGCTTTAAGATGGTAAGCTCCAATAAGTATTATGGTCAATATGTAATTTGAATCAAACAAATCTATATTAAAAAGCTCATCATAAAGGCTATAATGGGATGTTGTGTCTCTACTATGAGTATTATTACTAGTCAATTTGAAAGAGTCACTAGAAAATGTTATGAGGTCATCCTCTAGAGGTTTAAATCAAAGACCATGATTCCAATTGACAACTCAAGTTGATAAGGGTTCTAAAACTCCTTGTGTTTGTGGGCCAAGGCCTTTCCCTGCATAGTCAAGATGATCCATTATCCTATTAGGGATAGGATACTCTATATTCTGAAAATAATCAATAAGGCCTTCAAAATATAACCAATCTCCCTTAGTAAAAGCCTCTTGATCTTTCTTTGATGTAATTGTAGATACAAAAACCACATGAGGTTTTGATTGCTTCTTCTTTGGTTACTAAATCTAATCGAGTCTGTTAGGAGTTTGGGAAGTTTTAGGCTTACCAAATGTTTTATGTGATTTTGGTAATTCTATAATATGGAGGACATCCTTTAGATGGTATGTGGAAATGCATGCATCTTTAATAATAACTTGTTTATCCAAATCTATAGTAAATGGATCAGTCAAAGTGGAGGCTAGATCACTAGGGTCTATATAATTAGATAGAGATGGATGAGAAATGATGTCTTTGTTATTATTTGTAATGAATTTAGAACTTGGGTAATATTTATAATTACAAAACTCTACTTCAATATGTTTGTAGTATTGGTATGAATGTTGATCAGTGGAAATAGTAACCTTGATCCCATCATGTACAAATTCAAGGGATTGATGAAGAGTAGATAGAAATGCCTATACTTCATGGATCTAAGGATGGCCAATAATTATGTTATAAGGAAGACCAATATCCACAATATGGAATAATGTGTGATGAGAAATAGACCAAACCATGACCGGCAACCAAATTGTACCAAATGACTCCCTCTTGGCATTGTTGTAAGCCTTTATTTTAATAATTTCTAGCTAAATGTATTTATCTATGTAACCCAATCATCACACTAATTTAAGAGATATTATGTTTAACCTTGAACCATTATCTATAATAACCCACTTGATCTTTTGATCCACAATGATTGTCCCAATGTACAGTGGGTTATTGTGGTTTGGGCCGAGGGTGGACATGTCCTTTTGATCAAATATGATTTGCTAAAATGAAGATAAATGTCCAACTAGGTTTTGGAATTGATCAAGGTTTATATGATTAGGCATAATAGAATCTTGTAAAATTTTGTTAAAGATGGTTCTATAGACATTAGATGTCTATAAGAGTTCTAATATGGATATTTATGTAAGGGTTTTATCTAATTGATCCATTAGACTATAAGGCCTTTGAATTATGGATTGAACTAGTTTAGTATTTTTTGGGATAGTATTTATATTTGAAACCATTGGCACAATTTTCTCATTTGTTTTTATGGAAAAAATGGGTGAAGGGCCACAGATGGTAACTCATGGGCATCTGGTTGCAACTGCATAACCTAGAGGTGGCAAGAAGTTTTTATAATTAGAAGAATAATACTATTATTTAGGATTAGTAACCTATGCAAAAAAAACAACAACATGATGATGAAAACCTAACATGGTATTACTAGGGGGAAATGGTGTTGATCCTATAATGATGGGTCCTATGTTATAAGGAGCACAAGATTGGCCACATGGTTTTACAGTAATAGTGGCAATGTGGGTTACAAAAATGTGGCCCATAGTGTTATTATAGTTGTAAGGTACATTATTATAAGACACATTATTAGTGTAGGCATTATGATCTTCATTAGGCTCATTATAATTGTGAACTTTTTATTGGTTTTGATTCTACCTCTATCCTTAATTATGACCATTTTTATTATTTCTTGGTGGTGGTGGATCGTGTCGAAGAAATGGGCCTTTATAGATTCCCATATCCTAATTTGTGTCTTGATTGGGGGCCAAATTAATTTTTAGTTCATCATTTTCAATAAATTCCTCAATAATATGTTGCAATTGAATGTAATGATATGCATCATGACCAACAACACGATGAAAGTTACACCATTCATTCTCTTTATACCAATCTAGTTTTGTCTAATCTTGAGGAAATGGTCTTGATACTGGCCATATAATTAAATTAGTTTTAATGAGATTTTGTAATATTATTTTAAATAATTCTCCTAACTTTCTAAATACTCTAAAATTGTTATGAAGTGTCTTTCATGGAGGTTATCTCTACAAATTAGATAGTGGATTGGAGGGAGTTAATTGTATATTTGGAGGAGGCATAGCCTGTACCATTTGTACATGTCTTGTTTTTATCACCTCATTTCCAACCATGTTTTTATTTTTTATAAAACCTTTAGTTTTATCTTTCATATCTATAGGAGCTAGTGATTTAGTTTGATTAGATGATTGACCTTGTGCAAAAATCTTAACAAGGACTTTAGTAATAAGAGCCTTCTCAACCTGCACTCCTTTATTAGTAATTTGTTTAAATGAGTTATCACAAGCTAACCATATATTATGCACAACTTTAGGATGCAATGTTTTTGCAAAGATATCAGCCAAATATTTATCTAGTAAATTGTGTTGAAAGCAGCCTACCAATGCTCTCCACCTTTACAGATATACAATGAAACTTTCACCATCTCGCTTCTTGGCTTTGCATAAGTCAGAAACTGTCAATTTTTGTTCTATGTTATATGAGAAATGGTTAATAAACTTTTTTGATAAGTCATTCCAATCTGCAACTAATCCCTTGGGTAGTTTAAGTAGCCAATCAAGAACTTGTCCTGTTAAACTTCATAGAAATAGTTATAGTAAGTACTCGCTACTATAAGCAACCTCTTAACACAAGATAAAGAATGATTGTATGTGTTTGCATGGATCTCCTTTCCCTTTGTATTTTTCAAATTTGGGTGCCTTAAAATAAGGTGGAAAGGGGTTTTGGAGAATAGATAATTCAAATGGATATGGGCATATCACATTGAATTTGTACTTTTTGACTCTATTATTTGTCTCTAATCTTTGGATAATTTCCTTCATATAATTCCATTCTTACATGTTTGGTGCATTTGTGGATTGGATAAGATGCTATTGGGGTGGAATGTGTCCTTAGTTTCATTGTTGTTGGGGTGGAATATGCCCCTAATTTTATTGTTATTGGGGTGGAATGTGCCCCTAGTTTTGTTGTTGTTGGGGTGGAATGTTCCTTTGGTTTTATTATTATTGGGGTGGAATTTACCCTTGGTTTTATGTGTATTTATAGGGATCGTATACCTTTCAATCCATGATTTGGTTCTGATTTGCTACTTGAGTTGAGAACATAGGCCATTGATTCTTGGATTGTAAAACATTCACTGAATTTGGATGTTTCACACTTTCTTGATTTTGGAAATTTCTATGTTATTTACCAATATTTGGGTTGGTTGAAAAGAACTAGCCAAATTTTGTTGATGGATTTACTCAATTCAAACTAATGTTTGGGATTTTGAGTTTGTAAAGTAACAAGAGGTTCCTGATGATTGAAGAATGTATGTTCTGTATCAAATGGAACACTTTGTAAGGTCTCTTATGACTTTAACTATTCATTTATATTACCTTGATCTACTATGGTAATGTCCTCATCCAATATTTGTTGTGTCCTTTTGACCACATTTCCTTGTTCTTTCGAAGCATTATTATGAATTAAAGTGGTAACTAGGGAGTTAGTTAAGTCTGTGACAAGTTGAACTACATATCGTTAACTTATTATCTTGATCTTAGCTAGAAGATCCATATTTGTGGGTTTTGACTCTATTTGTATTTATTTTCCTTTGTTATAGGAAGAAGGTATGTCTATTTTGTGTAAAATATTTCTCTTACAATCATTTTTATCCTTCTCTAATTAAGGTATACAATTAGTTTGTAGGAAACTCAGAAGGCAGTCTAACACTTGATTCTATCAATCTAAAAAGGGCTTTGTCTTGATCTTCTTGGAGTTGATATCCATTGTAATCATCTTTGGATCCTATTATTTTTGGATATCTTAAAAAAAAATTGGGTTATCTTGACCATCATAAAATTTCTCATCTTCATAACTAAGACCATAAGAGGCCCCATACAAGTGAAACTTTAAGTCATGTCTAAAAATAACCATCTCGCGTGTTTGACTAACTATGGACCAATGCTTCGGTAATCAATCAAAGTAAATTTTGGCTCTATATTAAACACATAACCAAGGCACTAATGAGACTATAAGGGAGGGTGGTTTAAAACCAAACACAATTTAGAAGATTTAGTTCACGAGTTTACTCAACCTCTGGTAAAGTTGAAATCATATAGATTGGAAGAGAGTAAGGTAACTCAAAGACCCAAGGTGAAAACTAATACACCAAAGCCTAGATCTTTTTGATATGCTCATAATGTAAAAGCTATTTTCAATCTTTGACAAGTTGAACCTAGAAGTTTAGAGGAAATATCTCCAAATTATGAAGAAGACAAAATGAACTAAGCAACTAAAGATGTAAAAACATATGTGAATCATTAAGTATAAATCTAAGACCAAATAGGTAGCACAATGCCACCACATGATTTTAGTAGGATAAAATATGTTCTAGGACTCAAAGTGTGAGCGATACGTAAGATGACTTGAGTCCACAAAGATGATAATGTGATTTTAAGTCTTAATAAAGGACCTTCAATCTAAATGGAAAATTGAACCCAAGTTAAAACAATCTTAGTGCATAAATGGCAAACCCACTTTGACACACCAATCCTTAGAACTCAGAAAGGTTCAATTTTGAATGTGGATTATAAATGAAGGATTCAAAAAAATTGGGTAAAATATCTAGAATCAATTGGGTATCATGACTATACCAAAGTGGATGACATGACTTAAAGTTTTTGATAATAATTTGAACAAGGGAAAGGTGAATTTTCCATTTGGACAGTGTAACACCTCCCTTGCTCAAGAAAATTGAGGACAATGTGCTTTGGTTAAGTTCTTTTGAGTTAAACATTAGTTTTAGACATAAATCAAGACCAAGTAAGCTAATGACTAGAAACAAATGTCTTAAGTATAAAGTAACAAGGTACATAAAAGTGGGGTCTACGAAACTAGCAAGGTTTTGATCATTCTATGGGAATCAATTGCACAATGACTTTCACATCAAATGATGTAAAAGACAAGCACAAAATATAAGAGACCATGGCAATGGCTAGTTGTAAAAAGGTGTAGTCCTTTTTATAAGCACTACATCCTACTATTAACTTAGTGTAGTGTGTTGTCTAAATGTAGATACGTCCCATGTGTAACTCCAAAGGAGTCAAATGAAGTCAATGCTAGGAGGTGAAACCCTAGGTCAAAGCTTCCCTAATGAACTCACAAGAGGTAATGGCATCCCCCTCATAATCTAAGTTTACATGAAAATAAAGAAAGCATAAAATAAAAATACTTTAGGGTCATTTTCAAGATCACCCAAACTTTAGCGAGTTTTTGGGGAGTGTTTTAGGTGACATTCTTTCTAAGCCTTGGACTAGGCTATTTGCAATAAGAATTATGTTTTTGATTCTAAGGGTTCCCTAAAGGGAACAAATGGAAGATCATACACACAACATTCCTCTTTTTTCCAAACAAAACCTAAGTAAACAACTATTGCAAACAAGAATTGACAAGTGTGTTCAATTTTAAGCCCAAATGAAATATTTGGTGGTGTTCATTTGACCCCTTGGTCTTAGTTGAAAACATTCACCAAAACATTCTAAATTCTTTTTTAAACACAAAAAAAAATTTCCTAATTGATTTTTAAGCATTTAAAAGGTGAATTAAACATGTTTTTATCAAATGTCAAGCTTGGTCATGTAGCAAAAATGTTAGCATGTCCTTTAGCTTTGAAGCTCTTTTTAGCTTGAAACAATAAACTTTGGAAAAATAGATCTTGAGTCTATGTTTTTGGAAAAACATAGTTACCAATGTTAGTTATTATAATTGATGATGGCTACTTTTTTTAACCAATGTCAGTCACCCGACTGACGTCAATTAAACTATGCAATTGATGTTGATATTTCCTATCGACATCAGTTACTATGTAAAACCGTGGAAAACAAAAATGGCAAAATAAAGTTAGAAAATAAATTTAAAAGAGTTTTGAGGGGCCAAATAAATATTTTAGAGCTGAAAAATGATCTTCTTTAGGTGTGAGATGCATTTGGTCCCACCAGGTGTGACAAGATGTAGATAGGATTACAAAGTAAGTTAGTGAAGAATTAGTCCATAAATAATGAAACATGCATAAAGAACTAAATAACCAAGCCTATCTATTCCCATGGGAATTGAAAAGGATAAAAAAACAAATGAAAGAAAGAAACATCATATTACCTTCCCAAATGGATTCACCATACCCATGGGGCTCAAAAGCATGTCCCCCCTTGATCAAGAATCTTGTCTTTGCCAACAATGGTAGTAAGCTCCTCCAATGCCTCAATAACACTCCACAAAACCTAGGCTCATGATTCAAAATCACTAAATTATTTTATCAATGAAAATTTAAAATAAAATCTATGATCAAATGCAAAACCTTGTGGAAACAATTTAACATTATAACTTTGCAATATTCAAGCCCCTTATTCATGTCCATGGCCTTTCTATTTATAGATTTTGAAGATTGGTCAAGATCAACCATGACCATCCATCTCAAGATTGAGATGTGTCACCATGGATAATCTTAATATTTGGAATTAAATCCATAATTATCTTCATCATAACCTTGGAAGAAGGGGCATTGAAAAGGCACGGGAGGAATGAACTAGGATGGGTGACCTATAATCTTGATATTTGTGGCATTTATGGCCTATGGATGTCTTCCCAAGAAATGATGTCACATGATGATGTAGTTAATAGGAATCAATTTTCAAAAATAAATATTCAACAACTCTCATGGAAAATCCACTTAAGCTCTTGATTTGGATTAATTAGCCTTAAACAAGGTTAATCAACATTTGTGTAATTATTTGAAGATTGGCCCTCAATTAATCAAAATGGTCAAAAAGTCATTACTGGGTCATAATTTGATTAGAGAGGAATTGGAAGGTTATGTTAGATGTGTTGGAACTGTATTCCCATTTAGGATGTTTCCAACATCGAATAAAAAAGGTGCATGATGTGTACCAATGAATTAGAAGAAAAGAGTGATCCAGAGCACTAAATGGAAAAATTGTCATTTTGACTCAAAATGATTTGATCAAAGTTAGCTAGTCCATAAAATGCATTTACCTATTTAGGGATACTTTGACCTAAACTGGCACTTGTAAGTGACAATTTCAAACCCTTTAGGGCATTTTATGGATTTTGACCTAAAATGTGCATTTGAGTGCAATTCGAGTAAGAATGACAATTTTAACACAAATGGTGTTAGGAATTGGATGTCTACACATAATAATCAAGGATGAATCAGATGAATTTAAATCCCTAGTTGAACAAGAAGTAAATTCCAATATTCCCTTCCCTATCATGATCAAACACTTCCCCTTCCAAGCCAAGGTCAAGACATCCTACCCATCCTCAATGATCCTCCTGTCTCTGACCATCCATCCATTCAAAACCAGTTTACTTCCCATAAACTTAGTCCTTATATATCCCATACTCCCTTTCATGTAGCTATCATTCCTTCATCCATTATTCATCTATCATTTCCCTCTCACCCATCACATCAAATACTACCCATTGAGAAGACAATCATAGGTAAACCATCTTTTACTAGCAATATAACATCATGTACATCAAAATATGCATTGGATCCATTATAAGAATCATGTATAACACCATTATCTAAATCAAATTTATCATTAGAATCATCATACCTTATCTATATTACAATAAATGATGATAATCCCTTCTCTTTTGAAGATCCCAATCTAGATGATGAAGTCATAACTAAATTCTTGAATGTTTTATCTATTAAATATTTTCAGAGTGGATCTAATCCTACCTTGGATACATGTCTTGATGATCTTTTTGAGATTCTTGAGAACACTTTTGTCAATGTTAAGGTTAGGGATCATAGTGACCTTTATGAGGATTACATTTCCCATTATCCCCTTACTTTATCACACAACATTAATCATCCACCTCACCTCCACAATATCCACATCCCACTACATGAAGGGAATAAACAAGAACATGCATCATTAGATTCCCCTTTGCATGCAATATCATGTGCCATCAAAATTGCAAGACCATATTCCAAAAGCCATAAATTATAGTAAAAATAATCTTTGATACCATCAATCAAAGTCAAGAAAAATCAAATCATCAACCTAATAAAAAATTGTCTTCCCTTAGTGAAGCCAAAAATTTGGCACTAGGGGTATATCAAAGTCAAAATAAACATTATATATCAATTAAAAAATCAATCCACTCTGGTGAAGCCCAAAAACTAGCACTTGGGGTAAATAAAGTCAAAAATCATATGGTTGGCCTTCCTCTTAATGTTTGAATCAAAGAATCAGAAAATCAAAAGGTCTTGGATCTCTTAGTCTCCTAGTGCTAATCTAAAGAATCCCCTCCACCATATCTAATAGTGTATGAAACTGTTAAACCCCCTCTCTATTCCTCATCCCATCAAATCATCCATACCAATCATATTTATCATTTACATCTGATATCCCATCATCACATTCATGGCATATCCCCATCCATATCATATCTCACATCCCTAAGTATCATTGTCCCTTGTAAGGGTCATGAAGACACCTAGTAAAATGTTCAGATGATGTTAAATCAAGAGTTAATAAAGGTCACCATCACATTGTCCTAACATCACCTTTCTTTAGAATAGGTGTCATCTAATATCTCCATCTAGCATCATCATCCTATATCTCACTTGTCATCTATAAATTGAGATGTCCTCTAGTTAAAAAAAATCATTCATCCAATGGTGAAAACTAATCTTATGGTGCCTTGGGAAAGTACCATGATGAAAACTAGTTTCTGGAATCATGGTAAAATAATCTATTGTTCACATTATTCCACAATACTTGAGGGAAAATCTCTCCATTTTATACCCTCATCCATTCATCCTACTTATCACATCCATTGTCCACCTTGTCTATATCCCTAATTTCATCATCTACCATCATGTCATGCATTATATCTCTTCTTCCTTCCCATATTAAACCTCATAAAGAAGTAGAATGTGTCTTGATAAATGTCCTCAAACCATCTTGGCATATCCTCAAATAGAAACTTGGGTAAGTAACCATCTAGTTCCTTCATGATATGGTCATTGGCTATCCTTAGTCCATTCATCCTTAGTCCCCATCATCATCATCATTTGTCATCCCATCCATCTATCCCTCCATCTTTATCCTAATTTCTAGGCTTGGTATTCCCTTTTTTAATAACCCCATTTGTACAATGTATTTACATATCCTAAAAATCCCTAAAAATTAAAATATTCCACACAAACCCTAAAAATCATAAAATTTGAAAAAGCCAAAAATAGTCCATCGTGTATTGTCTTATACCCCATCCCCTAGCCACATCCATCTCCATGTCATTCATATTTTATCACATCTTATATCCATCTCATATGTTCCTCAACCCATATTTGGATACCATATTTATTCTTGGAACCTAATCTAAGTGGTCACCCATCATTTCATCATCCTTTTGGCTAAGTATTATTGGCACACATCACTTTGTCAAGATTTTAATATGGTACCCATCACTTCTCTATAAATGCATTTTCATACCTAGCACCCATCAATCATCACTTTGTTAGTGTGAAAGGTACTTGATCCCATCACTTTCCTTATCATTTCCTCTTCATATCTAGCCCCATATAGTCACTCTTTGATAGTATAAAAGGTCTTTGATCCTATGACCTCCTAGTCTCTTTTCTAGATTGGAATCTTACAAGGCCTTTTCTATTGGTAATCCTTGGTCATAACTTGTCTAATCACCTTCCTTGACCACTTTTCAATTTGATTTCAAGACAAAGTTAGTATTCAAACACCCCATCATGTCATCTATCCTTTCATCCTAAACTAGGGGCAATATCTTATCCTTATCCTGATTATCCTATCCAAATCCTAGACTATCCTAAGTCTACAATCACATCATGATTATTCTAATACAATGCATCACCTAGTCACTCATCCTATCATTAGACAAGAAATTGTGACATTATATGTAGATACTTATATATTACTTGTTTGTTATTTGTCTATGATTTATCTCTTTTTTATATTCCATTTATCTACTATTTATTTTACATCATGTATATATCCTATTTTTCTATGTCTTGTATCATGTCTCTTTTTGTCTAGTGGGCAATGAATGAGGATTTTATGAGGATACCAAAAGTGTCCTTGAGGATAAAGAGTTTACTATTTGCCTATAAACTTTGGCATAATGTCTTCTTGGTCACATATATATCATGTGACATATTGTAAAGTGCTATATCTATTAGATTACTTAGACTATGATGAGCTTTATGACATTTGTGATGGCTTGATCATCTCATCATCCTTCTTTTCATTACTAATCCACTCCTCTCAACTCATCTAACTAACATCTCATCTTTTGTCCTTATCATCTTCCTCTCATCATCTAAATAATATCCTTAAATCACTAAAAAACTCTAATCATCCTCATCTTCATCACTTCCTAATCATTATCCATCATCATATGTGTCCCCTAATCAATCATTGTCATTATCCTATAATAAAAAATACATTAGCTTGAGGTATTTTTAGACTATGTAGGTAACACTTGGCCATTTTTTAGTTCCCAAAGATATCTCAATCACTATCTCTCTCATCTATCTTCATCCCCCAATCATTTGGTCACTTGATCATATAAATTCTTATCTATCATCACATATATCAATATTGATCAATTTTAGCCTTGAGATACACCCATCATTAATCTTATAAAATAGTATCCTAGCTTATAGCTCTCCCTTTCATACATCCTTGCTTGGGATACATCTAAATATTATGGCTCTTTAATCCTATCATCATCTTATTATGTTTGATTCCCCCTTGGGATGTGTTTACAACCATGACACCCATTATATTTCCTCCTTGTACATGTGTCCTTGATAGGGGAATCATCAATTTGTATCTCATTGTTCAAATCAAATCACTCATCTTCTTCATCTTCTATCCCACATCTAACATATCATCCCCTTATCTATCCATCTCATCCCACCCATCATTTATTCTTTTGAGTAGCCATCTAGCTCATTATTCCCCATATGTCCCCTCAAGGGGGAATCATATCCCTCAACAACATCTAATAACATTCATCCATGACATGGTTTTTATTTGAAATACCATTAATCCTTCCACTTTAATCCACTCACAATTTCATTTTAAAGAGGGGCAAAATGTATACACCTAAAATTTCTGACCTCATTACTATCAACTAATATTCCTATTAGTCGACACTAATTTTTCTTAATTAATTTTATCTCACTAATTTATCCTAATTCTAGAAATTTATCTAATATCCCTATCCATTATCCTTCATCCACTAACCTTATTCATCCCATCCCTTCATTAATTCTATTATAATCCCTATTATCCTAATCTAATTCTAGTTATCTATTATTTAGGAATTTTTAATTCCCATGACCCCACCTAACCACCTACTATCCTACTCCCTAGGCTTTCCTACACCCTTAGTTACCTAATCCTTCTATAATCCCCATATCTCTTTACTCCAATAATCATTAACTCTTAAATATATTTCTATAACTCTCCAAATCTAAAACTCTCTCTAACCTAGCCTTCCTCTCTAGAAACCTATAATTCTAGAGGTTTCCAAGGAATTTAATATTCCTTGGATAATCTACATCCATTGATATCCTCCCTTTAATTTTGAATCTTAGCCCTTGATCTTCCCTCCCTTATTCTATATAAACAAATCTCCTCCTCCATGGAATGCCATCTTATGAAGCCATAACAAATCCATGTCCAATTATCCATTGAATCCTCCATCAACAAATCCAACATCAAGCAACATCTAAATATCAATTTGAGTCAAGGTAATCCATCAATATCAATATCTTTATATATATATATTTTATCATGGCTTGAATAATTTAGGATTTATAATTTAGGTGTGGGATTTAATAGTTATTTAATCCAATTGCACTTCATTCTAATGGATTTAGGCTTTACTTATGTAGTTGGTTATTTGAGTGATTGAAGTGCATGATTTTATCCTTGAGCTCAAAAAATCACCTATAGACATAAATCAATATTTTGGATATCACAATGATTTAATATATTCTACATATTGATTATTTTCATTGAGAAATAAGATACAAGATCTAAATGATAGAAATTCCATCCAAGATATTATTACTTTACATTGATATTCATTAATAAATAAGTTACAAGATTTATTCCTAATCAATTATTTGAAATATTTATTAATCTATTTTTGAATAAATATATTAAGATACAAGATATTGTTTTCATGGATATATCTATACAATAATAAATGATTTTAATTGAGTATCTCTTCAATAATATTATAGGTATGGTTACTAATTCACAAAAACTAGCTCCATCTATCACATTCTATGACCTCATGATTCAAAAATATGATACAAATATGTCCACTCTATATACATGATTCTATTTATTCAAATCATATGATGACACATAACATTATGGTAGATAATGGTTTGAGTCAAAATTTATTTATGATGTCTTTTTTTCTAGTCGAGGGTATACTTAGTAAGACTTATTAGGAACAACCAAGGTAATTGGGAGTTATGATTGTATTATGTGGATACCCATCAGTGGTATTACATTACCAATCACCATAGTTCCTAATAACTTATTAGTATTGTAGACATTTCATTTTTACTACTTTACATGTCAAAATGGTGAAATGTAACAAGTTCCTGCATTTTCACACAAACTGATCCAACATCATTTTTTCATCCCAAACTCTTTTTAAATATAACATGTAAGTTTTAATTCACATTGGGGAATACATAATTAGATAAATACACTATATTAAACCATAAAATTTATCAAAAACATCCCAGATCAAGTTGACACTTCACAAATTTCATTGCATGACAATTAAATTAAATGTTTGACTAATAAACAATAATGAAAAAATAATTTCCTATTATGCTAGTTCAATTAATTATCTTAATTAATATCTAATGGAATATTCCATGGTTATTTATAATTTGTATTTTTCATAATTAAGATATTCCTATTATCTACACATTAATCTATGAGTGATTGTTATATTCAACCCCAATCCCTAAATGTCCCCCATTAATCTTTTATTTAATTTTATAATCCTAAATTCCCTTATTTATTCATTAATCACCCCAATCCCAAGAGAAGGTGGGAGAAAAACTCTAACCAAGTCCATTACCCAATCAAATTTTTAAGGTTATGATAAATTATGACAAACCCATGCCTTGAGCCCATCCCCCATCACATGGCCTCTTAATCCTCCTCCCTTGATATTCTAAATATATCAATGACACATAATCACTCAAGAAATATATAAATTAAGTATCACCCCTATTCATTTTATAGTGAAGCTCTTTTAGTTGATCAAGCCATTTTGTGTATCAATTCTTTTTTAGTCACCTATTATCAATCCAAACAAGCTTATCACCTAAAGGGAAATGTTTCCTAGAACATGCAACATTGCTAAAGATATTTTGGAGCTAAAATATGAGACCCATTATGTTTGCATTTGAAAATGGTAAAATATCCTCAAATTAAGGTATATCTATTCTATTTTATCTTTTCACTTATTTATTTTGCCTTACTTTGGATCATGAGGTCCTAGGCTCAAGGTTGTGTGTTTCATTTGCTTTGTTTGATTGAGATTTATCTAACATAGTGAACCTAACCCTTAATACAATCCTATTGATACATATGGCATGCTCGATGAGACTCTCACCTTGAAACATATTCTAATATCTTATTCCATTCACATTATTAATAAATTAAGCTAAATATTAGATTAATTTATCTTTTCATTCCTTCCAATTTTATAAATTTTCATCCCAAGATTTTATGTTTTATTTTAACTTTTGTTTAAAAGAAAAAATAATAAAACATGGCTATTAAAATGCCTATTTTTTTAATCTATAATTTTTTTGTCTTTTAATTTTTAGTAGCGTGGGTTGTATTTTTCTTAATATCAAGCTCTAAAACTTTCATAAAAATCTTATTTGTAGTTTAGGAGATATGGTTAATTTAGTGGTTGTCATTTTTATATCAAAAATGGTTATTGAATAGATATATTTTTTAATCTATAAAAACATTCATTCTAATTATTTAAAATTTGTTTCATGTTTTTCTTAGTTGAGATCTATCAAAATTTCAACAAAATATTATTTGTACTTTATGAGATATCGCTAAATTAATAACTATCACTTTTTATTTATTTATTCTTTTTTTTTGTTCTAACTTTCAAATTTGTAGGTTTATTATTTTTAACTTAAATTCTAACTTGATGGTTTTTGTGTTAGGAATATTTTAAATATTCTATTTGTGTTGATCCACAATCAAATTCCATAGTTTTATTAAACTTTCTAATCTCTGTTATAAGTCCTTGGTCAAAAAAGTAAATTTAAAACCTAAGGCAAAACATTCCTCTTTTCAAAAACAATTAAATTTGTTAGAGGTTTGTAAATGATGTCTCCAAGGTGACCAACGATGTTGATGAGATGTTATGTGTGATAGAATGATAATGAAAACATGTGCTTCAATGTTCTTTTATAGTTCTTCAGTGTTTAACTTGGATAAGTAAATGGTGGATGTTATTGATGGTGTGGTCATGTTAAAAATGGGGTGTTATGAGTGCTTAGAGATATTATAAAAGTGAACAAAATTCATCATATTAGTCATATGAAGGCCTATGTTCAAGTATTCATCTTGGAAGATAAGACTAATTAAGAAATTTGATGATGTCATATTTCATATGTGTGAAGGGTTCTTGAGTAGTTTAATATATGGATGGATTCCCATATATTGGGAGATATATGGTTCTACTTTTAGGTCTAGACATGGTGCATAATCTTTTTTATAAAGGTGAAAATTTATCTTCTCAATTAGAGTTCACTAAGATCCCATACTTAGTCAAATTTGCATTATCGAAGATCTACAGTAAGCATTTAATCAGGCAATGAAGATCTATGATGAGAATTTAATCTGACCATATAAGGATCTAAGAGTGTGTGATATTTTTATAAATTGATCGAATGGTCCATATTTATTCAATATGTCAAAAGATGATCAGAAGGCATGTGAGGCTACCAAGTGGTGGAAGTTCATTGGAGATTGGCATCAATGTGCTTAGAAGGCACATGAGGGTGCCAAGTATCTTAATCATAGAAGCATATATTAATGATCAATAGTGAGAGATGTAAGATAACAACTAGGATAATATTAAGGAGATAGATATATCATGTTTCTTCAATCTATGTGAGGACATGAGATGAAGAGATGTGTCTAAATATTTGCTTTACTTAGTGACTATTGGTATTTGAATTAACAAAGGAATAACTAGTCTACAATATTTTGCTAATATCATTTGATCTAGGAATAATTTATTGATGGAGTAAAAATAAAAGTTTAAGATTAATTCAAGTAACATCCATAAAATCTAGTTATAATATTTGAATGTTCTTATAATTTCATATATTGAGATCCAAAGTTGACTTTATGTTTGACCATGTTCTACAAGTGACCTAAGAAAGATAATTAAAGAGTTATTGATGGTATTTATATGTTTTAAGATGAGATAAATATTGAAGAGTGTTATAAAATATATTATAACCATCTATGTACATTATGGAAGTTTGACCAATCCATATTCAATATGAACAAAGGCTTAGAAGTTGATTGTGTTTGTTGAATGCATTGGTAGATTGAGTGACCATATTGAAAGAGAGAGTTGAAGTTGTTCTGATCAAAATTTAAGAATAAAATGAGTATGGAGATGTTATATAACTATCTAATTATTATTATAAATTATTCTATGTGATGACATTCCCTTGATCAGATATGAAGAGTCAAAATAAATTAACTATATTTTGATTGTATGTGACCAATCTGAGTGGTAATTTTGAGAGAGTTATTTTTAGTGCTTAGAGATTGTGTTAAAGTGTCTAAATAAGATGGATATGTTAGATAGGTCCTAAAAATTTCACCCATGTGATCTAATCATATGACTATGTGAAATAATTTAGGGTTGACTTCAGAAGTTTGAGACTATGTTTTTTATGTATGAAGGCCAAAAGAGCAAGGAGACCTAATTGGTAGGTTCAAGTGTTCAGTTGGTATTATAGGAGGCACAGACCCATGATGGAGTTATAAAGCGAATATTAGAGATAGGTTTGATGCATTCAAATCATTGTTAAAGGATGAAGGTTCTCCAAGTAGTCTCACATGTAATGTGTGAGTATGAAGGCCTAATTGTTTTAGGTCTCACCAAGACCTAATGGTGGTTTGGGGATAATGATTTAATGAATTACCTATGAATAAGGTTATCACATGTAATTTCTATATGAACCTATGTTAACTATGGTTCAAATAATTAAAGCATCTTAGCTGACCAATATGGGTTAAAGGAAGAGAGTGGTATAAGTACAAGGTCTAATTAGACTAATTGTGTAAGTTCAGGAAGTGTGGAGTTAAGAAAAATAGATAAATTTGAAAGATAAGGTAAAATTTAGTGAGGACCATTAGAGATAAAAGAGGATAATTAATTTTTATTTGATCAAGATGATGTAGGTGGATACATAGGTCATTGGACCTAATGAGCCTAGAAGAGGTTAGTTGAATGAATAAGCCCTAGAGGATGTTTGAGAAAGATTAAGGGGTGAAGTGTGAAAGCAAGAGGAGTACATCATTAGTTGTGTTTGCCATTATATCAGAGGTGGAGATAAGATCAAAAGTATTTGAGTTGATGCTTGGTTACCTATGGGATTGTAGCCTCCTTACTAGTTGGAGCTAGCTAAAGGTTAATTGGATGCTTGACTAAATCTAGGGGTGGGTGTTCCTTGATCAGTTGGTGCTGGCCTAAATGTTTAATCTTGTATTTATAATACTATAGTCCATCTTGAATGGTTTATTTGGTTTTATCCCCAAAGAGGGTTTCCCACATATATCATATGTTATGTGCTTGATCTTGCTATATCTTCCTTGTTCATTGTAATGGTTAATTTATATTCATCATGATTATATGTGATGAATGTTTAAGAGTTGTGAAATGAATTAGATTATCTTGCATCACCAATTCACCCCAACCCCCTCTCAATGATTATAACTCTAACAATTGGTATCATATCAGGACCTTTTATGCAATTTTAAATAATTAAAAGTGATCCAAGGTACAAACATGACTGAGTAGTTGAGGAAAGAAATTCTTGAGTTATGATCAATAGTCAAAAGTCTTGAACAACTTATTAGTCATATTGAGACTGTGAAGAGTAATTATAATTCCAAGGATGATGAACATGAGATGAGTGTTGAGAAGCCTAATGAATAGATCATAAAACATAAATAAATAATAAATCATCTTTAAACCATGTTTGAGAGATTAAGTGAAATAGTCAAAGAAGACAAGATGACCATGCAAGATATTGAAGATCAATTAAGAGTTACAAGCACTAATTTGAGTTCAAAAGAGGAAGAATGTAAACGTGTCAAAAATCAATTAGAAGAGACAAATGTTAAGTTGAGTTCAAAGAAAAGTGAGCATGATGAGTTGAATTCTAATATTGATTCTATAAAGATTACTAAAGAACAAGCATGTAGATTGAAGGATGACATGGATAAATAAGTTAAGAGGGATAATGAGACTATCCAAGTTCTCATAGTTTAGTTAGAGGCTACAAGTTCAAGTATGAGAAGTAAAGAGGTTGAGAGAATTCAATTAAAAACTAGGCTAGATTCATTGAATTATTAACATGAGCAATTTTTTGTCAAGGTAAACAAGGTTGAGAAAGAGAAAGAGAGGTCAACTCAAGACAAGAAGGATACAACCACCAAGTGATACAATAAAATATCCAACAGGTAGACAAGTTCCATGAGGTATGAAATAAATTTTAATGTTCATTATTATGCTTACTTATCATGGGTTTGGTCATAAGGCAAGAAATTGTAGAAGGAAGAGTACCTAGTCAACTGGAGGTATGGATAATATAGTCTATTATAATTGTCATGACATGGGACATATTGCTATATTTTGTCCCAAAATACATGGGAAAATAATAACCTAGGTATGTAGACCTAGGATAGTCAAGCTTGATCATAATGAACCTAAGAGACAAATTGTTATTTGTTTCAGTTGTCATCAAGTTGGTCATAATAAAAGAGATCATATAAGTAGGTTTTCAAGTGATAAGAAGGTTCATGGACATCATAGTGTGATCAAGAGAGGTCAATCTTTAGTATGGAATCCTAATAAAGTGAAGACGAAGAAAGCTAATTAGGTTGAGCTAAAATATCAAGGTGGACTATCTACTAAAGCAAAAAAGGAATCAAATATGAATAAGGTTTAGGAATGCCAAGAGAATGTGTCATTTATCTAGATAGAAGAGGAGAAATAAAAATTTAATTCATGTCAAGCTCAAGGAAAAGACCAAAGTGCTAATTGAGGCTAGTTCTAATGTATGTATGGATCCAAGAGAACATCCTACTATTATTGAGCATGTTTCATGAAAAGAACATCATTTGTCAATACCCATTGATGAGGTTATTTCTTCAGTTGAAAAGGTATGTCATAAATCTTTATTGTCTCTATATGTTGTCAATACAATCTTAGAAGAAAAGGTGAATCTTATAGTAGATTATCATGTTGATTTTCTTAAGCATAAGAAGAAGAAGAACTATAAAGATCATATGACCAAGGATTAGAAGGAATATGAGGAGTTATGGGCAACTCCTAGTTTCATATTATTTGAGGACATTGTGGGTTAGGGTGTTTCTATCTAGGCTTAAAAGAGACACTTGAAATCAAGAAGAAGCATGGAGTTAAGGAGATCTAACTCAGATAGTTTGAAAAGATTGAAGAGATGTGAATGATGTGTTGGGGAGAATATGTGAGATGCTCTAGTCATGGTGGAGATATGAATAATTCTGATATAGCTGTAAATTCAATAATATTGATATGATGACTTGATCAAATTAAGTCATATATTTTGACAAGGTATTAAATCTTCATGCATGAACAAAGGGAGCTTGTCAGTTATGTAGGTAGACACGTCTAATTATTAGAGAAGCCCAAGTTTATATTAGTGGATGTCAAAGAATAAATGACATGAGATGGATCATGATGTTAGGGGGAGATTTCTAAGCTCTATGAGTAGTTTTTCAAGGTCGTCAGGATCAAAAGATGATCCCACTTTGTCATTGTGTCAAAAGGGGAGAAAGTACATGAAGAGAGAGATAGAGTCTAAGCATAATTTTTGTATTGGTGTTTGACATCAATAACAAAGGATGATATTTTTTTAAGTCTATTAATGATGTATCCAAGGTAACCAAGGATTTTGATGAGGTGTCATGTGTGCTAGAATGACAATGACAAAGTGTGTTTTAGTGCGCTTCAATGTTATTGCATAGTTCTTCAGTGTTTGACTTGGATAAGTAGATGGTAGATGTTATTGATGATGTTTTCATGTTTTAGATACCCTATGTGGTTTTATGAGTGCTTGTAGTGCTTATGGAGGTGAATGTAATTCATCATAGTAGTCATATGAAAGCTTAGGTTCAAGTAGTCATCTTAGTAGATAAGATTGAGTAAGTAGTTTGATGACATCATATTTCACACATGTGAAGGGTTATAGAGTAGTTTGATATATGGATGGATTACACCATATGAGGAGATCATATGGTTAAAATTTTAGGTTTGGACATAGCATGTAGTAAAAGTTGTTTAGGTGAAAAATAGGCTTCTTAGGTAGAGTTTACTAAGTTCCCATACTTAGTCAAATTTACATTATCAAAGATCTATGATGAGTGTTTAATATAAATAGATAAGGATATAATAGAGATCATGGTCTTATCATAAATTGATCTAATATTACATATTTATTTAATATGTCAAAGGATTCTTGGAAGGCATGCGGGGCTACCAAGTGGTGGAAGTTTACTGGAGATTGACATCAATGTGCTCAGAAGGCACACAAGGGTGCCAAGTGTCTTAATCATGGAAGCATAGATAAATGATTAATGATGATCGATGCAAGGTAAATAATAGGATAATACTAAGGATATCTATGGAAAATGTTTTTTCAAGCTGTGAGAGGACACAAGATGAAGATATGTGTCTACAATATTTTCTTTACTTAGTGACCATTGGTATTTGAATTAATAAAAGAATAACTAGTTTATAGTATTTTGCTAATATATTTTGATTTAGGAAAAAATTATTTATTGATTAAAAATAAAAAATTAATAGGAATTAAAGGTGCATCTATGTAATATAGTTATAATATTTTAGTGTTTGTATAATTGCAGATATTGATCTCCAAAATTGACTGTGTTTGACCATGTTCTGCAAGTGACCCAAGAAGGATAATTGAAGATTTATTGATGGTATTTCAATGTTTAAAGATGAGATAAGTATTAAAAAGTGTTATATACTATATGATTACCATTTTTGTGGATTATTTAGGTTTTACCAGTCGATACTCAATATAAATAAAGGCTTAGAATTTGATTTTGTTTGTTGAATACACTAGAAGATTGAGTGACCATGTTGCAAGAGAGAGTTGAAGGTGTTATGAGAAAAAATGAAGAATGAAATGAGTATGGAGATGTTATGAAAGTATCTAAGGATTATTATAAAGTATTGGATGCCATGATATACCCCTGATCAAATATGGAGAGTCAAAATAGCTTAACTATATTTTGACTATATATGACCAGTCTGAGTGGTCATTTTGAGAGAGTTACTTTTAGTGATTAGAACTTGTGCTGAAGTTTCTAAAGAACATGGAGATTTTTTAGAGTTCATAAATATTTCATTCATTATGATCTAATCTTTTTTATATGTGAAATACTTGAGTGTTTTTTTTGGAAGTTTGAGACTATGTTTTCTATGTATGAAGGCCTAAAGAGCGAGGAGACCTAATTGGTAGGTTTAAGTGTTGAGTTGGTGTTACAGGTGGAATGGACCATGATGAAATTATAAATGACCTATTTTAGATAGGTTTGATGTGTTCAAATCATTTTTAAAATATGAAGGTGGTACAAGTAGTCTCACATGTAATGTGTGAGTATGAAGGCCTAATTATTTTAGGTTTCACCAAGACCTAATGGTGGTTTGGGGATAATGAGGTAATGAAAAACCTATGAAGAGTGTGGTTATCACATTTAATTTGTTTATGGACCTATTTTAAGTGTGGTTCAACTATGTATATCATCTTGGCCATCCAAGATGGATTAAAGGAAGAGAGTGGTATAAGTATAAGGTCTAATTGGACTAATTATGTAAGTTAAGGAAGTGTGGAGTTAAGAGAAGTAGATAAAATTTGAAAGACAAGGTATAGGTTAGTGAGGACCATCAGATGGAAAAGAGGATTAGTCATGTTTATCTAAACAAGATGATGCAGGTGGATATAAAAGTCATTGGACCTAATTAGCCTAGAAGAGGCTAGTTGAGAGAATAATCCCTGGAGGCTATTTGAGAAAGATTGAGGGGTGAAGTGTGAAATTAAGATGAGTCCATCATCAAGTGTTTTTGACATCAGATCATAGGTGGAGATTAGATCATAGGTATCTAATTTGGTGTTTGGTTACCTAGGGGGTTGCATACTCCTTTCTAGTTGGAGCTAGCTAAAGGTCAAGTGGGTGCATAACTAAATTCAAGGGCAGGTGATCCTTGATCATTTGATGCTAGTCTAAATTTTGAATCTTATATTTATAAGACTATTCCATATTATAGTATTAAATTGGTTTTATCACCCAATAGGGTTTCCCACATTTATTATGTGTTATCTGATTGATCTTTCTATATCTTCCTTGTTCATTATAATGGTTAATTTGTATGCATCATGATTGTATGTGCTAAATTTTTAAGAGTTATGAACTGAATTGGATTATATTTCATCACTAATTCAAATACCCCCTCTTAGTGATTGTACCTCTAATAAAATTTGGCTTTAAAACAAAAAAATACCTCAACTTGGGTTTAGAAAGAAACACACACTTTTAATTTAGGGTTTAAAAAATCTTCTTATTTTCAATTTGTTTCCATTTTGATTGATTATTTGTTTCTTTGTAATTTTTCCCACACATATACTCTCCCCTCATTTTTTGAAACTTAGGTTAGCCAAAAACATGGAGACAAACATCTATTTTTATCCTGAATATTTGCCTAAGTATGCTCTTTGTTTTCTCCTAATGGGATTACTAAAAATAAAAAATGAAAATACCTTCTATTTTTATTTTTGGGTTATGAAATTATGATTTCATCACCTTATCATGGGTTTTTAGGGCATGGTGACTTAGGGTGATATCTTAACATTTTTATAACCCAAAACATTTGACAAGTTATATAAATGGTGGATCAAATATCGTAAAAGAATATATTAATTCTTCATATAGGGTTTCATGAAAGAAAAGGGTTTATCACTAATGATAAGACATTTAAACACAATCCATGAAGAATACATTATCCAATAAAGTGATTATTGATATGTGATGGGACTAGACCCTCTCATGAATTATCGATTTTATATGTCTTATTAGATGAATATTTTATGCCCATATACCAAAAGGTATATTGGGATCATATAAATAAGCTTGTATAAAGATAATCCTAGGAAATTCAATTTATCATCTAACTTGTGGTGTGTCTAAGAGGATTGAATCACCTAGAGAAGATAATTTACACATATCCTTGAAATCGGGTTTAGTGGGATATAGTAATGGTAAGATCCTTCATTTTTAGTGATATAAAAATTTGGGTCAACACTATCTAATGGAAAAATAAGTAATAAGGAAAAAATACAAGTCATTTAGATCCTTTTTCCTAATTTTATCCCTTTTTGTGTATTACTTGTTTGTTTAAAGTGGGGACTTATTTGTTTTCCTCATTATGATTACCATGTAATTGATGTTTATGTTTGTAACCAAGATTTATATTTTAAATAGCCAAATCAAGTCCAAAAAAATACTTGGTCAAAAAATATCCTATGCACCTATATAGTAAGGCATTACTCTCAAAAATTTAAACCTTTCAACCTGTCATATTATCCAAATTGAATGGCATTCTATTCACATAGTACCACTATGATGCCCATTTATCTATCCAATCCATTTTAATTATATTCTAATTCTATTCCAAATCAATTATAATTATATTACAATCCAGTTCCAATTATATTCCAAGTAAATTTCATATCAATTCTAAGTCTAAGACAAATTCAATGGTTAAAACCTAATTCAAGCTTTTTAAAGTTCAAAATGTAAAGTCAAAATGTCAAGGTTAAAGGCCAAATTTTTATAATTCAACCTTAAATTCAATATAATACAACCTTATTTTATTTTCATGTCAAATTTTAAAAAAAAACATTCCCTTTTCACTTTCCAATCATACTTCAATTCATGTTTAAGTCCAAATCTATCCTAGGTTAAATTTGTAAGTCAAATGTTATGTTCTTAAATTCAAACACTTGAGTATCTCAAATCATGTTAAATAGTCTAATATTATTTCAATCCAAGTCCAAATTTTCTAAAACATTTTCAAGACATTTGTGATATAGATACACATGTTTGGATATCAACCTTGACTTCATTTTTTCTTTATCCTTTGTATTCATAGGTTTACCTTGAGTATTTCAATTTGGTTTAAAAGACTTACATTTACAAACCCTAGGTTACTTCAAAACATAGTTTATAACCTAGATAGTTTAATATTTTGAGTTTAAATCCAATTCAACCACTTATTTTTCAATAAGTATCCAACATACCTTGGTATACAATATGTGGTGCGACTTACAACTTTTCTTATGAAGATGATTGGATGACTAATCCCATAGGGTAAGACTATGAATATTAAAATCAAGGTGAGATAAAATTCCATCAACCTAAGTATGATGAGGTACCACCTAGCTATGAACCAATCCAATTTAATTTGATAACTTGTTTTACAATAAGGATGGGGATATTATGGGCTTATTATATATGGGTGCTAAAGTTACTAATTGTTATCCCATATAAAACTTGCCTAATATTTTATAACATCAACCTTCACCTAATAACACTATGGAAATCATAGTGTGGGATGATAATGAGGATCTATCCTCTTCTATACAAGGTCTATCACTTGTCTAAATAAAGTCAATTACAAAAAAATCTAAAAAGGGGGAAGGAACCATTTATTACCACACTAAAGTTTCACTAGACATTGTCTCCCAATTGTAGCAAACTATTCAATCCTTGGATACTATTGTATCTACATTAATCAATATTTTAGTTTTTGATCCTCTATTAACATAGAGTTTATTATCATCTTAAAAAGCATGGTCAAGATCCATTGGCTAATCCATTCCCTCTTCCATAAGCATCAACTAATATAGAACATAATGTTCATTTGGATTCCTCATAACAATTTTTTGAAACTCTAAAATAACTATTTCTTAATCCCCATCAAGTTTTGGCTAATCCCTCTATTCAAATTATAGCTCAACAAATGTTGGAAATATTGTCATTGATGTCAAAGGTTTAATATTATTGGTGATAAAGGCCCCATTGCATTTAATGTTATTTATCTTGGCTAATATGAGTTAATATTTATTTAATATTAACGAATATATTTTTGGTTGCATATGAGACAAAATAAGGGCCCATGGAGAAGTCGAAGAGTCATGGGATAAAGACAAAAGAAGGATGGGACACATTTTACCATGAAGAGTCATCTTGGGAAATACCAAGAGTCACCAAGTGAAGACAAAAGAGTAAAGGGCGAATTTCTCATGAAGGGACACTTAAAGGAATATGAAAAGTCACCAAAGATAAAGACAAAAGTGGGAAAGACATTTTTGGTCATGAAGGGTCACCACATGACTTTTCAAATGCTTGGATATGAAGGGTCATCCAAGATTGGTGCCATTTTCCATGAGGAATGAAAGGTCACAAAGGAGGAAGGCCAAAGGTAATTTGGAAAGCTATAAATAAAGGCTTGAGTAGCCATTTGTAAATGTGGAAGTGAGAGGTTGATTTGATATTGTAATATCTAGCTTAAAAGAGAAATTATGAGAGATGATTTGTATTCGTTATATCTAGCTTAGAAGAGAAAAAGTGAGAGAGAGGAAGGTGATGTTGTATTGATCTATCATTTGTTGAGATAGAAACATTAAGAGATAGGTGTGTGGTATACACAAAGGGGTTGGTGCTCCTATGGGTTGGTGCTCACAAATTGTTGCTGAGTTGGTGCTTGGAAAAGGGGTTGGTGCTCCTATGGGTTGGTTCTCATGAATTGTTGTTGGGTTGGTGCTCGGCAAAGGGGTTGGTGCTCTTGTGGGTTGGTGCTCACGAATGACAGCTGGGTTGGTGCTCGGCAAAGGGGTTTGAAGCTCCTGTGGGGTGGTGCTCACAAATTAAAGTTGAGGTTTACACTTGGCAAAGGGGTATGGTGCTCAGGCCAGGTTTTTCTCATGAATATATTTGAGATTGATTCTCCATGGTTTTTCCCACATTGGGTTTCCACATTATATCTAGTGTCTCTCTCTGTCTTGTGTGATATTTATTGTTTAAGTTTTATTGCATATCTTGAATGATTGATTAAGTGGAATTCGGTTAAAGGAAAGTTTTATAAGATATATAATATACTGATTCACCCCCCCCCTCTTAGTATATTTTGTGCTTAACAATTTGTATCAGAGCAAGTTCCTTTTTGAAAAGTTTTACAGCTTGAAGGTAGATCGGGAAAGCACGATGGCTGGGTCACAGGAAGGATTTTCTACAAATAAGGCACCTTTGTTTGATGGGATGAATTATGCTTTTTGGAGCATGAGAATGAAGGTTTATTTTATGGCCCTTGGATTTGACATATGGAAATTAGTGGTGGAGGAATATGAAGAGCCACAAACATCTACAATTACTCCAGTAGAAAAGAAGGCAAGTGAATGTAATGCTAAAGCTTTAAATGCTATTTTATGTGGTTTATGTGAATCTAAATTTGTTAAAGTTATGCAATGTAAATCTGCTCATGAAACCTGGGTAAAACTTGAGAATATTTACAAAGGTGATGGAAAGGTTCAGCAAGCTAAGTTGCAGACTTTTAGAAGGTAGTTTGAAAGTTTGAAAATGGAAGAAGAAGAAGATATATCAAGTTCTCTCTTGCGAGTTGATCAGATAGTAAATCAGATTTAAGGTCTTGGAGAAACATTGGAAGAGTAAATGGTGGTACAAAAGGTTTTGAGATCTCTACCAATGAGATATGATGCAAAGGTTTCAGTAATTGAGGAGTTGAAGAATTTAGTCAAGCTGAAGATGGATGAGCTTCATGGTATTCTCATGGCATATGAGATGCAGACAGAACAAGATAAACCCTCAAATAGAGAAGTGGCTTTCAAGACATCAGATAAGGAGAAAGCTAAGATTCAAGAATCAAGTGATAGTTCTAGTGATGATGAAGATGACAATGAAGCACTTTTCATTCGCAGGCCAAAAAGAGGAACAGGTAAATATCAAGGAAAATTACCTTTTAAATGTTTTAATTGTGGAAAGATTGGACATTTTTCAGCTAGATGCCCAGATAAGGTTAAATATGATGAAGAAGAAAAGCCTACATACAAGAATAATTTCAAAGTCAAATCCAAGAAGGGATTTGAGAAGAAGAGCCTGTATTCTAAGGACCCTAGCTCAGTTGAAGATAGTGGAGTCAACAATTCAGAAGATGAAGAGATTCTATTCATGGCCATACATGATGATGATCAAGAAGAAAAAGAGGAGGAAGCTGAAGTAGATATGGAAGGAGAACTCAATTGTGCCTTAGAAGAGTTAGAAGCTATTCAGAAGAAGAATCAAAGGTTAAAGTGCCAAAATGAGAAAAATGAACAAGAGTCAAAGGAAATGATTGAAGATCTACAAGCACACTTTGAAGAGGCCAAGAAGAATGAAGAAGATCTCACAACAGAGTTGGAAATAGAAAGAAAAGATTGTGAAAGGTGTGTTATTGAAATTGCCTCTTTAAAAGAAGATATTGAGAAAGCAGTCAGTGATAAAGCAGTCGGTGATTCAAAATTTGAAGATAGCACTAACATGCTGAATAAGATGTTGGAAAGTCAAAAAGCATATACAGACAAGACAGGGATCGGTTTTGAAAATAAAAAGAGCTATGTTGAAGCTCTGACACAAGAGGAAATAGAAAGGGGAGAAGTGAAGAATACAGAGGACATTCCAAACAAAGAAGGCTGGTAGAACAAAGCTACAAAAGGAAATCAGGTCAAAGATATACAGACAGGTCTCATTTTTATGGCTATTATTTTTATTATAATGGATATGGTCACAAGAAATTAGAATGTAGAAAAAGAGCTAACAATTTCAAAAATAAGGAGAAGGAAAGACAAGTAGAGTCAAGCAGAAGCCACAACTCTTTTGCTCCTCTATCAAGCTTTGATGAAGAGACCATAGTATGTTACAAGTGCAACAACTATGGACACATAGCTCGGTATTTTAGAAGTGTGTTCGAGTTAGTCAAGAAGTATTAGAGGTTCAAAGCTCCATTCATCGAGAAGAAGAATTAGAGTGTCAAAGATCCATTCATCAGGAAAAAGGTTCAAACATGTACATGGTAGAAGAAACAACATGAAGATTCTATGATGGTGCAGACAGCTCTGCATGTCAGAGGTAAAGATCAGCCATGGTTAATTAATAGCAGATGTTTGAGGTATATGATAGGAGATAAAAGTAAGTTCATTTCTCTAAAGAATATTAATGGTGGTACAGTCAGGTTCAAAGATAAAACCACTACCAGGATAGCTAGAAAAGGTACTTTGAGTTTGGATTATGGTAGAACTAAGACAAAAAATTTTGTATGTAAAAGGTCTTAAGTATAATCTGTTGAGTGTTAGTCAAATTTGTGATCAAGGATACACATTAAGGTTTCATGCTGAAGGTTGTGAGATTAGATGAAAAGATTCAAATGAGTTGATTACCGATGCTTAAAAGATAGGGAACAATGTATATGTTTTGTCAGATATCTTCTCAAAGGCACAATCAAAGGATACATATAAAAATCAGCGAGAGGAGTTGGGAGTAATTTCTATTACTTCCTACCATTGATGTTTAGCATCAAGTAAGGGGGAGCTAAGTGTTAGCTCCAGGTAGGCCCTTTGCCATTGATGTCAAAGGGGGAGAATAACAAGTATAGGTACAGGTGCAAAAAATAGGTACAAGGAATAGGTACAGGTTACTACAATAAGGGGGAGTTACTGTATGTTTTCAGATGATGGTATGTGTAGGTGACAGGATGTGGTAGTTTCAGGATTGAGGTTGCCATCAATGACAAAGGGGGAGATTGTTAGAAATATTATCATTGATGTCAAAGGTTTAGTATTATTGGTGATAAAGGCCCCATTGCATTTAATGTTATTTATCTTGGCTAATATGAGTTAATATTTATTTAGTATTAATGAATATATTTTTGGTTGAATATGAGACAAAATAAGGGCCCATGGAGAAGTCGAAGAGTCACGGGATAAAGACAAAAGAAGGATGGGATGCATTTTCCCATGAAGAGTCATCTTGGGGAATACCAAGAGTCACCAAGTGAAGACAAATGAGTAAAGGGAAAATTTCTCATGAAGGGACACTTAAAGGAATACGAAAAGTCACCAAAGATAAACACAAAAGTGGGAAAGACATTTTTGGTCATGAAGGGTCACCACATGACTTTTCAAATGCTTGGATATGAAGGGTCATCCAAGATTGGCGCCATTTTCCATGAGGAATGAAAGTTCACAAAGGGGGAAGGCCAAAGGTCATTTGGAAAGCTATAAATAAAGGCTTGAGTAACCATTTGTAAATGTGGAAGTGAGAGGTTGATTTGATATTGTAATATCTAGCTTAGAAGAGCAATTATGACAGATGATTTGTATTTGTTATATCTAGCTTAGAAGAGCAAAAGTGAGAGAGAGGAAGGTGATGTTGTATTGATCTATCATTTGTTGAGATAACAACATTAAGAGATAGGTATGTGGTATACACAAAGGGGTTGGTGCTCCTGTGGGTTGGTGCTCATGAATTGTTGCTGAGTTGGTGCTTGGTAAAGGGGTTCGTGCTCCTGTGGGTTGGTGCTCACGAATTGTTTTTGGTTTGGTGCTCAGCAAAGGGGTTGGTGATCCTGTGGGTTGGTGATCATTAATGACAGCTGGGTTGGTGCTTAGCAAAGGGGTTTGAAGCTCTTGTGGGGTGGTGCTCACAAATTAAAGCTGAGGTTTGTACTTGGCAAAGGGGTATGGTGCTCCTGTGGGGTTGTTCTCATGAATATATTTGAGATTGATTCTCCATGGTTTTTCCCACATTGGGTTTCCATGTTATATCTGGTGTCTCTCTCTATCTTGTGTGATGTTTATTGTTTAAGTTTTATTGCATATCTTGAATGATTGATTAAGTGGAATTTGGTTAAAGGAAAGTTTTATAAGATATATAATATACTGATTCACCCCCCCCTCTCAGTATATTCCGTGCTTAACAAAAAATTCCTCCTAGTCCTCATAAAAATTATTTTAATACCTAAATCCCCTCATCAACAATAAAATTCAATTCATTCCCAACAAGCTCCTACATAGTATTATCATGTTCCATCTAGCCCACATCCTTCCTAGCATAACCCTTTTAGGGTTAATCAAATTAATTATAATACCCAACAAGTCTCTTTCAATATCCAACAACAATTTCTAGTTAGACAATGGGTTGTTTCTAGTTTTTAATGCATTCTTATCTCTCAATAGCAAGTTAACCCTCAAACACAAAAACTTATTCCTACTAAAAAATGAGTTACATTCTCACTTCAAATCCTAGTAAACACCAAGTTTCATACCCAAAATACAATATTGGGAATGGGAATACTAATCATAATAGGTGAATACAAAGGGTAATTATCCCTATAAATCTAACTAATATACAATTCTACTCTCAGAAATACAATCCACCACCTACATCCCAAAACATTCCTTTTCATCAGGAGTGGAAGGCTATCAAGGATGCAATTTTAGGATAGTAAACACGGAAGTAGGGCTAAAAATACAAGTTGGATCAAATTTTCTCTTATCCATTTCACGCTACCATATTCTAGACACACTTTCCACGTCATTTTGAGATCCCTAAATTTCACAAATATAATGTAAATGGTGACCTAATAAGTCATCTAAAATAATTATTTGTTGTATGACAATAATCAAGCTATGACATCAATTTAATTCTTCATCTATTTTCACAAAGTTTGGCTAGTCAAGCTTTAGATTGGTTTATCCTACTCTTGAAAGGTTTCATCATTGATTTTTATGATTTTATCAAAGAAGTTTGTTAGAAACTTTTCATATAATATCAAACATGAGTTGATCATGGTTGAAATGTTTATTATCAAACAATGAGGTGGAGAGATCTTTACAGTTTATCTCCAAAGATGGAGAGAATTGGCTAGTAGGTTTACACATTCTCTTCTTAACAAAGATCTAGAAAACATATTCATGACTAATTTGAATTCAAAACTAGCTCTTAACTTTAGATTACATTATCCAGATAACTTTGATGAATTCATTGATAAAGGATTTAAAATATAAAAGGCCCTAATTCATAATGGATTAATCAAAATTTATTATAAAAATCAATCTTAGAATCAAAATCAAAGCAAAATCAGACTCAAGCTTTAACATAAAATCTAATAAGTGTGGTTGAAAATCCTAAAGCCTTTAATGATAACAAAAATGTGTTTGGTAATGGAGTAATAGAATCAATACACATTTAAATGGTGTATTTTCCACTAGTAAAAATGCTCTTCCACCCCAAACTCTTACTTTTCAAAGGCCACATCCTCAAAGGAATAATTCTAATAGAAGACACTTCTAATCTTGGAGAACCTATTTAGGTAGTGTTTTAGATGCTACTTGCTACAAACATGATTAATTGGTCTAATACTAAAACATGTGATGAGAGTCCACATAAGATTAGATGATATCATTATAATTAGTATTATGATTATCATTGTGTAGAAATTCATGGCATTCAACAATGTATTCAACTTCAATGCCTCATTTAAGACATGCTTGAGAGAGGTGAGATTGAATTAAATAATGAACCATCCAATTCTAACCAGAACATGATGATCTATAAAGACTAATTTCCTAAGAATAATACTAATCAAAATAAGTAACAACATCATTAGTAGTAACATCAATAGGATAATAATTGTAATCAAAATCAAGGTTTTTAGGCTAACAATATTGATTATTGTGTTGTTCCCTATGATTAAAACATGGTGGGATGTATCATGAGATATCATTTGGACACAATTAAAATTATTAAACATCCCAATTTAAATAATTCCTATCATGGAAACTTGGTTATTCTAGGATCAAGTCCATCTATCCTAAGAGCTCCTCCTCCAAATTATCCTTATCTAAGAATTATTATCCTAGGACCTAACTATTATTCCTCTAATTCCCATAATCTTATTCTATATCAATATTATGTTGTTACAACTCAATTTAATAAAGTTACCCTTCAAGGGATTTTATCTTATTTGTAAAATCATAATCCACCATCCAATTCCAATCTTACTTAAAATCATAAAAAATCTGAACGTTCTTCTCTTATTGACAAGCAATATGATATTGTAAATCAATTAAACCAAATTTTGATGTAGATATCCATATTGGATGTTTTGTGTATGTCACAAGTCCACAAGGATATTTCATATGATTTTTTTATCCAATCTAAGGTTCTTATAAATATTTCACCTAATAAATTCCAAGCATTGGTAGGACATTTATCTCCTAGCCCATAACTTAAATTTGATTAGATTGACATGTCAACCCTTGGATATCAATACACAAACTACCTATACATTTAATTCACTATCATATTCCATAAAATCAAGAGGGTAATCATAGACAATGGTTCTAGTCTTAATATTATTTCATTAAAAATAGTCAAACATTTAGGATACACTATAGTGGATTTAAATAATGAGATCATCACCATTAAGGGCCATGATAATACTAAAAGAGACTCATAAAGTATAATTTTAATATCCCATAGAGTTTGGGTTTGTCATTCATAGAACCCTATATTATGTTATTAACCTTGAATTTTAGTACAATCTCTTCTTTAGATGTCCTTGGATTTATGTGATGTGTACAGTCTCCTCTAATTTACATCAATGCATAAAATTCCCTTATGCTAAAATGGAGGTTAATATTCTTGGGTAAATACAACCTTTAAAATATTGTAAACATTTGGAAGAAGAGGGTGACCAATACACTTATTATCCTAGGGTAAAGCATGGTATAAAAAATGACAAATAAGTGTTATCTGACCCACCCAAATCCAAATATCTTGATCCTAGTAACCTCACTTACTCTTCCAAATCATATATTCTCCCTAAAATTTATTCCCATTTCATTTTTAAATAAAAATGCATTAGTAGATACAATATAAAAAATGCTTTTTATATTGCCAAACTCCATAAATCACCTAATTTCTATGGCACACCCAAGATGGAATGGCATAAAAAGAAGACAAAATCTCACCAAAGAGGGTATATACCATTTGTATTAGGAAATAAATTTAATCAATAATGTTTAAAACAACCAAATGATTAATGATTATACAGTGATGGTTTTTCTTCCTATTTAAAAAAAAAAGTACCCCATTCCAAACAAAACTATGGTCAATCAGGAAGATAAATCCTATACTTCTAGCTAAATAAAATAAATATTGAGGTCTTAGATATAAATTTCATAATGATGTCTCCTTAGATATCAAAAGTGATTCAACCTCTACATTTAATGACAATTTTCTTGGGAGTGACATTTAGTCCTTTATAAGTATCAATGATGATATTTCCAATACCAATATGTTTGTTTCTCATTCAATCCTTAACATTTTTGTTTTTCTAAAATTTATCCTTACTCTCCATTACCCTAATCTCATTTATTGGGATCAAAAAGATCAAGATATGGCACTAGATAAGTTTTAAAATGAAGAATCCATATCATAATTCTTGGGCTTAATAAATAGTTTACCAATTAGTGACCAAAAGCTAGGATTTATCTATACTTTGGACCCTATTTCCTACTTATGGGATCAATAAAACTTCCTTTGTCATGATAAAAATTAAAATTAAACATTGATGTTTGTAAGTGAAAATCTCTCTGAGGCATTTTTAGACCAAGGAAATAATAAATAAAAAGGCAACTTCAGGTGGAAACCTATTTTAGGTGCCCTTAGATATGTAAGTTTTATCTCCTTCATAGGAACTAAAAGGTTATATTAGGATCATAAATTAATCCTAATGATCATGAAACATTTGATAAAATGGTCCTTAAAAATACACAACTAGTTTCTAATTGGCCATTACCTAACATGGATGACTCTAAGCCTTCATACATGGGTGGGCCTAATAACCCACCTCTTGATCAAAAATATTACTTATCTCCATTGCCAATCATTATTTAAGATAGTCCCACTTTGTTCATGTAATAAACTAGTGAATTGATTATTAACACACATAACAATCCCAAAATATTCAAACTTGGTGCATGCCTCACTCTAGAGGAACATGAATTCATTCTTGTCATTTTGAAATAATTTAGTGATATATTTTAATGGTTCTATAATGATATGAATGGTTTAGATCATTATTTGGTGGTGCATCATCTTATTTTACACCCATATGCTAATCCCATTAATCATAAATTGTGGGAGATACATCTACAAATTACCATCATGGTTAAGAAGGAACTAGAAAAGTTACTTGAGATAGTTTCACAATTTTATTGATTATTCATATTGGAATTATAATATTATGCTAGTCATTAATAATCTCATGGGCATCAAGATATTCATATATTTTAGGGATATCAACAAATCTTGTCCAAAGGATGATTTTTCCCCACTCAACATAGATATGATTATTCATTCCATAGTAGGTTATGAAATGTTATCTCTTTGGATAACTTCTCAAGATATATTTAAATCAAAATTAATTCATAATATGAACAAAAAATAACATTCACAACTCTATGGGGAAAATTTTATTACCAATTCATACAATTTGGCTTGAAAAATGTTGGAGCTAAATATCAACATGAAATCACAGTTATATTTCATGATTTGATGCATAAATTATTAAGGATTATGTAGATGATATCATGGGTAAATAAAGAACCTATGCATAACATCATGAAGTATTGAGATGATTATTTTAAATTATTTGTAATTATAAAGTGTATCTAAAACTTAAGAAATGTTTTTTTGGGGTTACATCTAGCAAAATGTTAGGTTTTAAAATTTCTCATAAGGGAATTGAAGTCAATCTATGAAAAGTTAAGGCCACTACTGATATGCCACCTTCCAATATGAATCAAATTCACAATTTTCAAGGTAATATCTAGTCTGTTTTCCACTTCATTTTCAACTTGTTGATTGATACCACGCATTCACATGCCTTCTAAATAAAGGCATTATATTCAATAGAATCCCAAATTTTAGGCCTTTGCATAACTCAATAGATATCTAGAAAATATTCTAGTGATTGTTACACCAATGCCTGGTAATTTATTCTTATTATATATTTTAGCCACTAAAAATTCCATGGGGGCCTTCTTGCTCAACATGATGATCAAGACAAGGAACGGGTAGTCTATTATCTGAGTAGAACACTAGTTTCTTATGAGCACAACTACACTCTAATTGAGAAATATTATCTTAAATTATTTTTTTATTCTTAAAATATAATACATTACATGTTTAACAAAGATATAATTTGGATCATAAAATTTTACCCTTTAAAATACCTATTATCAAAAGTAGCTTTGAACGATCAAATGGCTAAGTGTGTGATGTTACTCAATGAGTTTAACATCAAGTACTCCCATCATAAAGATATAAAATGGTAGGTATTATCCAATTTTAATTTTTTTAATCACATATTACATATTATAAACCTTTCACAATTCACTTTTTTTATTAGTCCATCTTGATTCTAGATGAATCTAAGCATTAGGAGCTCTATTTTGATGGTTATTTCACATCTCACATTTTCGGAATAGTGATGTAGGTGTATATATATAGATGATTAAATTTTGTTTATTTTTGGTATTATGATGTTTAAGAGGTAATTATTTATAAATAATAGTCCTTTTTTAGGATTCATTGCTCAGTTTTAGGTCATTTAGAGGTGTTATTTATTTTCTTGCCAAAAGAAAGAAATTTAAAATTTTGAATTTATTTATAAATTTTTAATGGGATTGTCACCCTTTTGGTGTATGTAAAAGGAATAGATAATTTTATAATGGGTCCTAAGGGTCAAAATACATATTTTAATATTTTTTAAACCTATAACTCATCCTCAACTTGCCTAAACCCAATCAAGGTTTATGTAACGTAGGAAAATGACCAAATTAAGTATGATGAGATGAGTTTCAAGTTTGTTGAGAGATATTTGGATCATGAAAAAATAAGTAAATAATATTATAAATATATCAATAAATTTTTAATTTTTTAACCATCAAAGGAGGATCTAAGAAAATTAACAAAGAAAGGACACACTCTATAGTTACATGTGTTTTAAGAGGTGTTTGTGTAGAGTGATGATAATTTGTAAGGTTTTTTTATTAGTTTCTAGAATATATTAATAAAAGGAGTATTTTTATGATTTTGGATGAAATATAATATTTTATACAGATGTGAGTGAATACTTTGTATGTTATTTAATCTTTTTATCACTCTTATTGATGGTTCTTAAGTTTTAGGGTCTGAAAACACAATTTTAAGGGTTACAATCTAGGAAAGAAGACATATTATTTGTGTTTTTAAGTTTTTTCAAAGTATAAAATTATATTTAAGGGTATATAATGATGTAATATACCTTATAAAATTGAAATTTTTTATAAACATATCATACAATTCAAATTATCTATTTTTAGTGCTCTCCGCCTATGTGTAAGCCTACTAGGGTTTTGATCACTAAAACCTTATTCACTTGAAAATTAACCTTCAAAATATTATTAAATTTTTTTAATCTACGTTTATGTTTATTTTTGTGATTCTTTTAACTAGTTTTATTAGTTTATATTTCCTATAGAAAGAGATATTTCCAAAATACAATCAACAAGTTTGTAGGTGAGGGTTTTAGAAGGGTTTAGGGAGACTAAAAAGTGTATAACTTTAAAATGAATGATTAAAATAAGATTAAAATTTATGTAAATTTTTAATATTATGTTTATTACCTATAAAATTTTATATAAATTACTATAGATAAAGATATAGATAAAACTAAGATTGTAATTCTATAAAGAAGGTCGAAAACCTTGTTTTAGCATTATAATAACCTCAATATCTCAAAATATAAGCATGAAAATGACCTTAAAATATTGTATATGTTTTTAATACTTATAAGTGTTTTTATAATTTTTTGACATATATACAAAGAGTTATGGTCAAAACTCAAACTTGTAGTCATAGAATAATGTCTAAAAACCCCTGTTTACAACACTAAAATCACCACTACAAGAAATGACTTGCATAAATGAATTGAAAAGTTTTAGGTAGGAATAATAAAATATTTTTATTTGATAAAATTTATTTCATGATTAAAATAAGCCTAAAAAATTAAATATGATTGAAATTCAATTTGTAGGTCTAGTTGTCAAGGCCTAAAAGGATTGTTTGGTGATTGTTTGAAAAAATCAAGTCTAAAGAAAAAAATTAGATACATTAAAGTATAAATCATTATTTAGAGTATAAAATTCTCTCAATAATCTTAATAATACATAATAATCTATATTTTATTGGTCAAAATCAAGGAATAAGGCTAGTACAAGCCTAGTACCACTCAAAAAAGACCTAGTAAAAAAGGCTACTTACATCAATTTGGTATCAAAGAACAAAAAAAGATATTGGGAAGAGTGTGTGAAAGAAATAAATATAATATTGAATAATTTTGAATGTGATTTGATAAAAAAAAAGTTTAAAAAGGTTTTCCAGTCTTATGGCCCATTAAAGCTTAATAAGGTAATAAGAGGAGTTCATTAAGGCTCAAGAGGATGGAATCCATGGTGAAATATACTTAGAGGTAAAATCCAATGTGAAATAAATTTTGAGGTGTAAAATAACTAATTAAATACTTTGGGTGAGGCACAATAATAAGAAGCATAAAATAAATGGAAGGACTGAAAAGAGAAAATAACTAAAGGGACATAGAGAAAGAGATAGATGAGATAAAAAAAACCTTATAATGTTTAATTAAATGTTTAGAATAATGTAATCAATCATTAAAATGGTTATTCATAAAAATTAAGAAGGTGCTAAAGTGACCAATTAAGTAGATTATATAAAAGAGAAGGAGACAACAAGAATTCAGAAGTTGGAAAAAGATGATAAGGATGCCAAAAGAGTAACCCAAATAAGAAATTAAAGATGGAATCATACCTAAATGTTTTTATTCTAATATTATGTTTAATTGTGTGATTTTATGTATGCATGTTATTTAAGAGAGTGCCCAATTTGAGGCCTAAAAACTTTAAAAGGACAAGGAAGATAAAGTGTCAATAAACCACAAGGAGTTGGTTATGGATGTGAAATATGAAGAACAAAAGAAAAGAGTGATCCTCAACCAAGAGGATGAGAGTAGAATAAACAAATATGAAGTTGAAAAATAAAAATATAAAGAGAAGGTAAATAATATTAAAGAGGTATATTATAGGTTACATGATGGTTATGAGGAAATCAAAAAAGATGATGACTATGAAGAAGGTTCACAATAACATCGTAACCAGGTAAAAGAATAAGTAATAGGGAAGGAAGGAGATAGACAAGTTTATGTGAAAAAGGGAACAACTAAAGTTATGGGAATATGTATATCTAATACTAGAAACAAAACATGCATAAAACCATGCAAGAAGATGAAAAGACAAGTATGGGCAGCTAATAAGTCAAAAGAATAAAAAAATGATGGTAAGGTCATTATATTGAGCATCAACCTCAAGAAAATCAAAAAGGAAAGTTATAAGTTCTTAAGCCAACATAAGGACCAAAGGATAAGGATGGCATAATTAATCAAACCTTGGATGAAAAAATGTCAATGAATGATGAAGAGCTTATAAGGATGAAAAGAGTATCAATAAATTATTATAAGGAACTTAAGATAATTATGGAAAATAAAGAATATGTGGAGAATTATAAGATAATAAAAGTTACCATTGAGTCTCATAAATATGAGTTTATTTGTGATAAACATGTTTTTGAAATGGAGAGCAATCACATTTCATATGAAAAATACCACTTGGTGAATAAAACAAGCTTGATGGAGAGAAATCCTAGTCCAATAATAGGAAATTTCAAATCTTAAATATAAGAGAAAAAAGAGTCAACCTATATAGAGAGAAAACTACAAAGCAATAAGTCACAAGAAGATAAATCAATAAGGCAAAGGCAAGGTACAACATTGAAAAATGAGCTTAAAGAGGTTTTGGTAAATTTTAAGGTTTTAAATTAGTCCTTTTGTGAAGATAAAAATATAATTACTATCAAATAAGATTTTAAGTCTCAAGTCAACTGTATCAATACACAATTAGATGAATGTGCATCTGAAGACAATTCAAGTTTATATAACACCTTATCCATTCTGAGAAGGATATATGATCCAAGAGTGTATAAGACAAAATTTTTAATCAAAAAAAAATTAAGAGTATTTAATATAATAACAAGATACATCATAAACATCTAAAACTGATAATGATATGTATAAAAGTAGTAATAAATATCTCATGAGCAGGAGCTCATGAATACTTTTTTATTTTTGGGAATCTGATGTAGGTGCATATATATAAATGATTAATTTTTTCATGTTTTTAATCTTTTGAGGTATAATAGGCCATTATTTATCAATAAAAATCCTTATACGTGATTTATTATTCATTTTTAGGTCAATTAGAAGTGTTTTTAATTTTCCTGCTAAAAGTAGGAAATTCAAAAAAATTAATTTGTTAGTAAAGTTTTAATGGAATTGTCACCATTTTGGAGTATGTAAAAGATATATATATATATATATATATATATATATATATATGAAATGGTTCATAAAGGTCAAAATAGAAGTTTTAATGGTTTTTAAACCTTCAAATCAGACTCCACCTACCTAAACCCAATCAATATTTATGAAACATAGGAAAATAACCAAATTAAGCATGATAGGATGAGTTTCAAGTTTTTGGAGAGATATTTGCTCGTAAAACAAGAATAAAAGAATATTATACATATATAAAAGAATTATAAATTTATAACCATTAGAGGAGGATCCAATAAAAGGAACAAAGAAAGGATAAAGTCTAAATTTGTAGGCTTTTTGAGAGGTTGTTGTGTAGAGTGGTGATAGTCTATAGGGGTTTTTGAATTCGTTTCCAGCATATATTAATAAAAGGAGGATTATTATGATTTTGTATGAATTATGATATTTTATACACATATTATTGAACTTTTATTTTATTTTATCTAAACTTGTTTAGCACTCTTATTGATTGTTTTGAAGTTTTAGGATATGAAAACACAATCTTTAGGGTTACCGTCCAAGAAATAAGACATTTTATTTATTTATTTTTAATTTTAAAAAGTATAAAATTATATACAAGTGTATTAATAATGGTATAGAACTTATATAATTTAAATGTTTCAAAAATATATCATAAAATTAAAATTATCTATTTTTGAGTACTCTTAGTCTATGTGCATGTTTGTTAGGGTTTTGAGCACCAAAATTTCATAATTTGACAACAACCCCTTAAAATATTATTAAAATGTGTGTGTGTGTGTGTGTGTGTGTGTAAAATATTCATACAAATTTTTATCTCATTTTAATCATTCATTTCAAAGTTATGCACTTTTTAGTCTTCTTAAACTCTTCTAAAACCCTCACCTACAAGCTCGATGACTCTATTTTGGAAATATATATATCTTTATGAACCATAATATCATTAAAATAATTTAAAACATTCTAAAACATCATGATACATACATAAATACACACACACACACACACACACACACACACACACACACACACACACACACACACACACACACACACACACACACACACACACACACACACACACACACACACATGTATGTATGTATGTATCATGATGTTTGAGAATTTTTTAAATTATTTTAATGATATTATGGTTCATAAAGAGATATATATTTCCAAAATAGAGTCATCGAGCTTGTAGGTGAGGGTTTTAGAAGAGTTTAAGAAGACTAAAAAGTGCATAACTTTGAAATGAATGATTAAAATGAGATAAAAATTTGTATGAATATTTTATAAGATGTTTATGAAATTTAAAGGGTTATTTAAATTTCAATAAATTATATATATATAATTCAGACTGTAGTCTTATAAAGAAGGTCAAAACCCTTATTTTAGTAATACAAAAACTTTAATATGTCAAACATTAATATTTAAAATGACCTAATTTTATTAGAAAGGTTGGTTAAGATGTTTAAATCATTAAAAGTGGTTTTATAGTTTTTGTATATATATATATATATATATATATATATATATATATATATAGAGAGAGAGAGAGAGAGAGAGTTATGCCAAAACTCAAACTTGTAGTCTTAAAACAAGACCTAAAACCCCTATTTACAACAATATAATCACCATTGCAAGAAAAAAAACACATCCAAAGGACATGAAAATTTTTAGGGATGAATAATACACTATTTTTGATGTTTTAAATTTTATTTAATAATTAAAATAATCCTAAAAATAAAATATCATTGAAATTCAGTTTGCAAGTCTAGTTGTCAAGGCCTAAAAGGATTGTCTAGTGATTGTTTGAAAGAATCAAGTCTAAAGAGGAAAATTTTAGTTACATTGAAGTGAAAATAATTCAACAGAGTATAAAATTATCTCAAAACTATTAATAATACATAATAATCTATGTTTTGTTTGTCACAATCAAGGAAGAAGGCTAGTACAAGCTTAGTGCTACACAAAACAAGACCTAGTAAGAAAGGCCAACCGTATTGAAAATATTTTTAAGGATATATATTTATTGGAAAATTTATTCCCATATATATTACATCCTATTTTAAAATATTCATATATTCCATTCAAAAAAATAAAAATAAACATTAAAATAGTCCAAAAATTCCAAAACTACACTCAAATATCCTCTCAAAAATCCCAAAACTATTCCCAAATTAGGCCCATCTCAAGTGAGATATTGTGCCATAAGTCATTACATAATTTTAATCTTGTCATTTGATTGGATTTACCTTAGATTGAAATTAGGTGGCACATATTGAAGTAAATCATGGTTGATTCACTCTCCTCTTGAGTCTAATATTTCATGGGTGAGACCCATTTATTCCCCATTGTATGCTTTCACTATTTTATGAGTTTATCATTGTACGCTCTCACCATTTTGTGAGATTATCATTGTATTCTATCACAATTTTTTTTTATTATCATTATAAACTATTGAATTTTTTTTAGCTTATCATTACAAGCTCCCACTATTTTGTGAGCTTACCATTATACACTTTCATCATTTTGTGATCATATTTTCTCCTCCACACACTCACCATTTTGTGAGTTAATTCAATCATCTCACATTCCTTGGTATTATTCATCACATTTATCCCATTTTTAGAGAAATAAATTATACTAAGGTCCATTTTGACTATGTATGTAGTGATCAATTCATGAGATCAGCTTGGAAACTAACAACTAATTACCACCACCATTTTCATCATTTCTCCTCACTGATTGTCCATTGCTAACAAATCCCTCTTGAGTGGGCATCTTCCATCAGGGTAACTCTAAAGTTTTCTCAACCTATTTATGATTTAACATTGCCTAATCATCCCTATTTATTTTCCTCCCTCTTTAAGAAAATGAAATTGGCTCAAGGTGTTTTTGGACTATGTAGGTAGTGCTTAGTTATTGAGCTCATCTCGGCTACTCATTATCATCAACTATTTTCATTTCAATCCTATTTATCCTCCATTTCTCCACCATTTATCAAACACCTCATCCATTTTATCTTATCAATCTCTTTTAATCACCCATCCAACTTATCAATCTCTTTTAAAAAGATGATTAACATCCCTCCTTATCTTCCTCCCTTACCATCCCTAAAACCACCATCTAATTCATTTTTTTGTTCATCTCCTCACTTTTCATTTCATTTATTATCAATAGTTTATTCCTCATCATAATACCCACCTCTTAATCCTATTACCCCTCTATCCACTTATTCGTATCCCTTTCTTCCATCTCCTTTGTCTTATTACATCACCCTTATCATCTCTCATTTTCCTCAACTTATTTTCATGCCATATTCATCACTCTCCTCTTCTTCCACATACCCCATCATGTTGTTCCCTTACACAACTATGGCCATGTATATTAGTTACCCAATATCCCACTTCATCACTACCACCTTATTAGCTTCATCTTCTACACTTTCTCTCATAGGGATTATCATAGTTAAACTTATGGTGAATCAATGAGTTTCATTCCAATTTTTCATTCTATTTTGTTTTTTCCACCTCTTTCATCTTACATTTTTATTCCACTACTAACTCCTATAAGGATATTTATCCTTTGAGAATCCTTACATAATTTCATTTTATTCTCATTTTTGAAAGCATTTATGTTGAGTAATCCTCTTATCTTCTTATTTGTGCTAGCATTTATGCTTTTCATTTCTCATTTCTTCTTATCTCTATAAGAACTCATGCTTAACATTGCTCATTTCCTATTTTCTATATCAACAGTCATGATTTGTATCCTTTATTTTTCTTATCTATATAATCACTCATGTTTTGTTATTCTTGTTTTCCTTTTCTCTATGTCAATACTCATATTTGACACTACCCTTTTATTCTTATTTGAGTAAGAACTTGTACTTAGTCCTCAATTTTCTTCTTATCATCCCTTATCTTCATATTCATCCTTATCATTGTCTTCATCTATACCTTAATTGTCTTTTACATCCTCTTTCATCCATCTCCACATCGACATCAACATTAGTTGATGGTTGTGCACAACATTCTTATAGTGGTAATCAAGCTCCTCACCCATAAGGGTGCAATCACCAATTTATACTGCTCTTATATGCATCTCCATGAATTTTTACCCACAATTTTTTTTATCTTGATTTAATGCATGTAGTATCTAGATCATAGATTAAAGTACACCCATTTATTCTTATAATGTCTCTACATGTTGTGCATGGGAACTCCTTTTCCTTATTCCTCTTTAGATACTTCCCTAACATCAAAACTAATTCCCATCCCTTTTTTCTAGTCTGGGACCACATCTAAAGGTGGCATGATCACATATCCCTCAACACATCATCCTCATCATCCAACCTATCTAAATTTTCCTATACCTCAACATAATCACTCTTCATGCTTACAATCACATATATCCCTATCCCATATTTGTCATGCCATATTTCATTATAGCATATATGAAAAACCTAATGCTATATTTTTGGGTTCATATCATCTCTAGGTTCATCACCTATATTCATTGATTATCATAGAAAACCTAGTGTTAGTTGTTTAAGTTAGTGTCATATATAGGTTAACATTGTTTCATCCTTGACTAATGGCACACATGTATTCATTATTTATGCTAGTTTCATATCTAGGTTAATATTATCCTTTCATTCATTACAATTTTTCATCCTTCCTCCTCCATATATATATTCATCTTCATTTCTTCATATCATTTATTATCATATTACCCTCCCATTATAAGAGAACTATATTGGGTTGAGGGTTATTTGGAATATATAGGTAGTACTTGGAGACATGGGGTATCTAAGGTTAGTTTAGTTTCCTTTCTTCTTCACCACCCCTTTTTTTATTTTTTACCTACTCTTATCCTTTCTAATATGTGACTACTCATATTTATTATTTTCCCTCATCCACAATCTCATCATTTTGTGAGTTAAATTTATATATTTCAATCACTTTTAAAGATATTTTTTTATATGATCTAGCCATATTTAAGAGATATTTTTTCCTTAAAATATTACTCTATGCTACCACCATTTTGTGAGCAATCCCACTTTTGAACCCTTACTTCAGGTTGTTTTTCCTTTTCTAGATGGTTCCATATATATTTGTTTATACCCCTTGTATATCCTACTTGTATAATATTCTTGCACATATATTATTCCAAAAACCTAAAAACATTCAAAAAATTTCAAAGAACAACCAAAAACCCTTGAAAAATCTTAAAAAATCAAAAAATTAGAACATGGCTCAAATCTCCAATAGATATATAAAGTCCCAAAAGATTTTTACATTCTCTCATCTTATTCACCAAGTCAATTAATCCTTAATGTTATAATTAATGACATAATTTACATTTGAAACAAGTGAAATCCCCTTTGATAATTGAATATTTCATATGTGGGAAACATGACTTCTCCATCAAATCCAATCCAATTGATTTAACTTATTTAGGAATAATGGAGTTTTATTCATATTTTAGTTAAGGGTCTAGATTAATAAATTAGAACAAAATATAGAAATAAATATAGTCCTAATTTGTGTAATTATTTGTCTTTTTCCCCTTTCTAAAAATAGAAATAAATAAGATGAAATATAACTTATCTAGAAAACAAACTAAGATGGTTGATACAATGGTTGAAAATGGCTTTACAATACTGGGAAGGTGTCATAAACCTAAATATGTATTTCATTCAGTGAAAGGATAAGAGTGTTGAAAAGTGGATGCTTTGGTGTCTAGTGTTGTTGTCCATTCCTACCTCTATTATCCAAATTGGTCACAGAGACTTGAAACTTTTTGGATAGTTACGTTATTCCTATGTGAGTATTCTTATGAAAAATCGAGCACTAGTTATTGATGGAATTTATTGTGGATTTTATTTTATCTTCAAACCCTAACCCTCCATCATGATTGATAAAATTATATTTGAGTCACTTGAGAAAGAGGGAGGTTAGTGTGTAAGATGTACTAAACATGCAATCCACACCCCTTGTGTGGACATGCTTCTTACATACCAATACTTCAAAGAGGGATCAAGCCATATGTAATTCTTCCACCTAGTGTGCTTTGTGTAATAGTGTGATATAGATGTAAATACTAATTTGATAGTGTTTGAGGTGGCTAGGAAATGGTATGAGGATTTGAGTATGTTTGTAGTTGTATTGGGTGATTGTGTGTAAAGAATATGGAAGTTTTCCTTAGTTCTTTGTTTGTATTCTTGCTTGCTTTGTAAGTCTTATCACCTCCCTATTAAATGAGATTTGAGTTGGATTTTATAGGGAATAATTGGTCATGGATCAGATGTATTCATGATAGGATGACATAATTAAGGATAAGAACTAGATAAAGATGACCTTTAGGGCTTACAATTCAAATGGATAAGACCACCAAAAACTATACACTTTGGTGTTTGACGCTACATTGCAAATGGGGTTCTCCTATATTATAGGCTCAAGACCTAAGATAATAGGATTAGCATGGGGGATACTATTTTGATGAGGTGTAATGACTATTCAAAAGGTTTTGGATGATTGGTAATGAGCAAAAAGGTGTCTAAAAGGGTCACAAGAGCATGCAAAAAGGACCTATGGATGGGATATTACAAACCACACTCAAACTATCAATTTAGACATTTAATATTATTATATTCTCCCCCCACCTTTATTCTAATGATGAAGCAAAATGAAATACTAAAATAAAGGAAAAATAGATAGTTTACCTACACTTACCTGTAAGGGTGAATCCCACGAAGATGTGTGATGTTGAGTATGCATAGAGAGAGAACAATGTGAAGTATAAATCTATAAGAGAAAATAAGGAGTAGATCAATTTTTATTAGACACACTATGTCTAAAATAATAGCATATAAAGGTTAGGTAAAAGAGAGAAGAAGAGAAAGGAATGAATACACCTCACCAGGTATGTGAACCAATACAAAACTTGTTATGATGTTGAGTGATGTTGAGTGTTATTTTACCAAGAGTAATATCATGAATGAAACTGTGTGTTCAATTCCTCAAGGGTGTCCCTTTGGCTCCATCATCACCCACTATGTATTAAATCTATGTGATCATGCATATATTAATCGATGTTTGGACTATGTGTCCAATCCCTCTAAGTAGGTCAAGAATACAAGGGTTATCTAGTCATTTGGCTCCATCATTTCTCACTAAGTGTGAACTATGAACTGATACTAGTATGAATGTGTATCATATGAGATGGCTCATAAAGCCCATGGATGCTCTATAATCTAATAATGTGGCATGGATAGCTAAATGTGTATTAAAAACTAGGCCAATCTTGGCTACTCTGAAAGGTGGAGATTATGATTATATGAAAACCACTCCAAAACTAAGAACTAGGCTTATATAAAATCCACTCTAAAATTATTCCAACCACTTGTAGATGGAATAAGGCACACAACTACTAAGAATACCTGAGTAATACAATGAACTAGAAAAAAAAGAAGGAAAATGTGCCATGCACATTGCCCCTAATAATTGTTGTCTGTAACATGGATTCTAATCTAGAAGTTGTACCAACTATTTAATCTAAACTAAACTATATCTAAAAAAAATTGTAATTGACCTTACCTTTCTATTTGTTTCTAAAAATTCTAGGTTTTTAGCTATTTGGATAAGAACACCAAAAAGTAGACACTTTTATGTCTAAAATTGTAGTTTAAATGGTGCACTCTTGTCCTTTACTATTTTTGATGACTGCTATATGTTTGTCACTATTTTTTTAGTCTATTTAATGTGTTTTTAACTCTAATTATTTTTTTGAATGTTTTTGAAAATTAATTTTTGATTGATAAAGGGCTCTGATCTCTATGATAAAACCCCTATTTATTTCCCCCTCTTCTAAGGGTAAAAATGAAGACCTTATAGTGTATTCCATCAAAATAAAGATCCCTGAAAGTGTATTATGCTATGAAATACATGATATAACAATGGTGATCAAAAATATGTCTCAAGATATAACATAGTTTATATTGGAGATTGTTAGATTAATAGGGGTATGTCTAGATAAATGTAACAATGAAATAACATGTGTAGTATGCTAAAATAAAACAATAAATTTGGTTAGTTGTCAAGTATGGATGGAGTATGATGTCCATCATGACATCTAAGAAGGAAAGATAATGCATGATGTGGATCATGGCATTGCAAACAACTGAGAAGAAAATGAGCAAACAAGAACATAAGGAAAGAAGTAAGAATCATACAAAAGAGGCCATGGGGCCAATAAAATAAGGGACATGGGTACATGTCACTCAAAATGGGAAAGAAAGCATACAAGGCATGTTAAAATGCCCACACACACATACAATTGAAAACAAGCAAGATTGGCATGAGGGCCACAAGAACATACAAGAGTACAAGCAAAGGACATTGGAAAATGTCATAAGGAATACACAAGTAACAAAATATAAACTAAAAAATTCAATCATATCTATATACTAAAAGCAAGAAAGGAAGGCATGTAAATTCTATAAATGCTATTGCATCTAACTAATCAAAGAAAGAAGTGAAAGTATGCAAAACATGCAATACAAGACTAGGTAGATGTTAAGAAATACACAAGTGCTATATACTAGTGAGTGTTGATAGAATAAACTATTTAAGCTAGTAAGTAATGTACATCAACATGATAACTAGAGTGTGTGGTATAGGAATGACATAATCTAGATGGTGTAATCATGTAAAATATGCCCTTGATGGGTAGATATATTGATGTATGTCTCAAATGTATAAGTACAATGCCCCCTCAATGGGTAGATTAAAGTGATCAAAGATATGGATGTCACCACACACACTCAAAAAATATTAAGTGAAGCATGGTAATATAGATAAATTGAAAAATAATATCATAGAACAATAAAATGTAAGTTTAGCATGGTAGTAGAAATGTAAAGCATGGATAATGTGTATAATTGAAAAGTTTTTGGTGTTTTGAATTATTTGAATGTTTTTATATTTTGACATGTTATATTGTTTTTTTTATTTTGAAATATGCTATGTATAAGCAATCATAAGGAAACTATGTATAAGTAAGCTAAGAAATTATGTACAAGTAAGTAGAAAGAAACTATGTACAAGAAAGACTGAGAATAAATGATACTAACTGATGAGTCTCATAAGAGACTCCATATCATGTTATCTTGTATCAAGGAAAGGGATCATGTGTGATCATGAAGCATGATGGAAGGGTTGAGACTATGATTTTAAAAGCTATGTATGTTATAAGTGCTCTAAAATCTCTATAGTAGAAACCAATTATGGGGTCCCCTTATAACTCTAAGAAGTGGATGTAACTATGGGGCTCTTAGGGACCCATCTGGTATTATAAGAATATCTTTAAAAATTTTCTCTATGTGTAGAGGCATGATACCTCAATGATATTACCTTGGGTGTGAATACTATAGATGAAAACTATCTAGAGTCTTGAAATTGTTGATGATGTAGTGGTCTTGCTAAGAGAGGCCTCTATAGAAGCTTATGAACTCTCTATACCAATGAGGGAGGCCTCACATGTCTATTAATATTAACTATATGGAGAATTGTAACTGGTGGAGGAGATAAAACTATATCAGAAGGGGTGCTAACCTGAGTGACAAAGCTATAGCCATGGGTGTAATCAACCTACCTATCTTAGTAAACTTGGGTGATAGCATGTACCATATCATATACTATAGGCATAGATATGGTAGTAGGTGTGGGATAAGATCTAGGTGAACCAAGTTTGAAGGGAAGAGGAATAGATATAACTGTAAGTTTTTCCTTATGTCTAGTAATCATAGGGAGATACTCAAAAGTAGCCAAAGAGTTCTATACATCTAGGTAGAAACTTGTATGTGGGATGAAATGCATGTAATTGGAGTTATAAGTTGTATATTAATATGATTATAAAGGATATTCCACATGAGAGATAACAAACAAGGGATAGAGATCATGGAAATTTGCACTAATGCATTAAAAACTTTGACTTGTAACATGACATTTCTAACATGTTTAGCAAGATAGAGTTAAAAATTATTATGTAAAAAAATAATGAAACCTTGTATTAAATAAAATTAAATATTGATTTTAAGGAAAGGGATATTAACATGTTTATCAATACATTTCTTATTATCATCCCATATTATAAAAAGTAAGCATGAAAGGGAAAGAATGAAGCTTTGCATTAACATATAGTAAACTTCATCATTCATATACATGATAGGACTGAGTATGGACTCCTTATTATTTTCAAGAAATGTTTTGAAATAAGTGAGATACATTTTTTATTTTATGTGAAATATGATTTAATTAAAAAAAATTTAGAAACATATTGCTAAAAATTAGTAAGGAATCTTTTATAGGGTTTCTAGGGTTTTTATGCACAAACAAAGTAAGTCAAGTTCACCAAATGATTTAACTTATTTGGGGATAATGGATTTTAATTCCTATTTTAGTTAAGGTTATGGATTAATAAATTAGTACAAAATATAGCAATAAATATAGTCCTGATTTATGCAATTGTTTGTCTTTTTCACCTTTTTAAACATAGCAATAAATAAGAAGAAATATAACTTAGCTAGAAAATAGACTGAGACGGTTGATATAGAGGTTGAAAATGGTTGTACAGGATTGGGTAGGTGTCATAAACTTGAATCTAGCTTTCATTTAATGAAATAACATGAGCATCAATAAGTGGACACTTTGGTGTCTGATGTTAATGTCCATTCATATCACTATTGTCCAAACTGATCATAAAGACCTAAAAAAATTTGGGTAGTTGTGTTGTACTTGTGTGAGTATGCTTGTGAAAAATAGACCATTGGTTATTGATATAATTAGCTATGGATCTTATTTTATCTTCAAACCCTAACCTTCCATCATGATTGATAAAATGATATTTGAGTCACTGGAGAAAGAGGGGGGGTTAGTGTGTAAGATGTACTAAATATGTAATCCACACCCCTTATGTGGGCATGCTACCTACATACAAATAATATAAAGAGGGATTAAGCCACATGTAGTTCTCCCACCTAGTGTGCTTTGTGTAATAGTCTAATGTAGATGCAAATGTCAATTTGATAGTGTTTGAGGTGGCTAGGGACTGGTATGAGGATTTGAGTATGCTTGTAGCTATATTGGGTGATTATGTGCAAAAAATAGGGAAGTTTGCATTATCACTTTATTTATATTCTTGATTGATTTTTAAGTTTTTTCACATCCCTTTTAAATGAGATTTGAGTGGGCTTTTATAGGGAATAATTAGTCATGGGTCAAATGTATTCACACTAGGCTAACCTAATTAAGGATAGGGACCAAATGAAAATTACTATTGGGGCTCAGAATACAAATAGATAGGACTATTAAAAATTGGAAACTTTGGTTCTCAATTCTATATTCCAAATGGGACACTCTTATCCTATAGGTTTAGGACTTGGGGAAATAAGATTGATATGGGGAATACTATCTGGCTGAGGTGGAATGACTATTCATAAGGTTCTAAATGATTGGTAATGAGAAAAATGATGTCAAGAAGGGTCATAATAACATGCAAAAAGGACCTATGTATGGGGTGTCACAAACCACACTCAAACTACCATTTTATATGACTACACCAATCGAGTTATCATTTCATATTTGTCAATGCTATCACTATTTTGTGAGTGACTCTTAACCAATATATTGTGGGCATTGTGAATGTTAAATAATTACACAAGTGAACACTTGTATTTTAACATTATTTAACACCAAATTTACTCTCTCATTATTCTACGAATTTATTTCCATTTTTTCTATCTATCTCATCTTAGTCACAACCATAAATTTTTTACTTTCCCCTTTATAGGAGAACTACATTTGGCTTGAAGTCCACAATGGACTATGTAGGTAGCACTTAGGTGCATTGGGGCATCTAGGGTTAATTCTTTCACTTCCTTATTATTTTTATATTTTCCCTTCTTCAATATTTTCTTGTCTCATCCATAGATTCAAGAGTAGCACCTTATTTCCATGCACACTAATTTACCAATTGAGAGTTTATTTTCTTTTGATTGTGTGTTTGTGTACTTGTTTACTTATTATTTGTTTTCTTTTTATTATGTTATTTTTATTATTTAGTTTAATTAATTACAATATGTTTTACAATTAATTATTGATTATTTATATCAGTCCTTTAAGTTGTACACATTTGTATATGAGCTCATATTAATTTAATTACATTTTGTTTTACACTTAACTCTTGATCTACTATATCTTGATTTTAACTTATATACATTTTCATTTGAATTAAATTTTATGAAATTTTAAAAATCTTATAATCATTATTCATTTATATATTATGATGCATTAAATTAATTTTCAATATCAAAAATCAAGCACCAAAGGTCTATTTACAAGCAAGGTCAAATTGATTGCTCTCATATCTAATCAAATCATCATTATAGTTATCTAAATGCTACTCTTGATACATATATAACAATGTACATGTTGATCAAATGAATTTCAAGCATTCTGATCAAATCATTTTCTACTCTAATAAAATCAAATCAAATCCCATCAATCACATCTATTCCCATTTTTCTTCTATTTTCGTCATATTTCAACTTTTCCTCCCATTCTAAGATTTATTTCATCCTCTTGAAGGCTCATTTGTTTAATTTTTTTTTGCACAACCTTTCAAGGGGACATATAGGGATTACTATGTTTCATTTGGGGAATTAATTTTAAATTATTTATTAGTAAATTTATTAAATCATCAATTTGGCACCTACTAATTTTCTTCTAATTATTTTGAGCACCTTTTGCACTCATTTTTAACTCTTTTTCTCGATGTTTGAGAAGAGATTACTTCTTAAGTGTCTCAAAATGGCTCATAAAACTAGGATAAAATTTAGAAACTTAATTTTTACCACCTTACATGTCAAAATGATGAAATGGAACAACTTATCAGATTTTCACACAAACTATTCCAAAATCATACGATCATCCCAAACTCTTCTGCACATCTAAAATTTAAGTCTGAATTCATCTTGGGGCATCCCTAATTGGATAAACACACTATATCAAACTATCAATTTTGTTAGGAAAAATATCTTACTATGTAATAAAATAATGTGAAATAAATAAGTTAAAAATAAACAATGAACAAATAATATCACCAAATAACATGAGATATATATGAAAACCCTTAACAAAAAGCAAGGAAAAAACCACAAGGAAAATGGAAGTGTATAGTCTTATATTAAATTCAAAAACTAAACCTCTCCACAAATAGATATTCCTCACACAATCTCCTATTTTATAATTATTTCATACACATGAAGCATGCAAGGTTATACAAAGCCTTCAAAATCACAAGCTAGTTATAACACCAACATACAAGAGTTCCAAGTATGATTAGAAGGATACTACACCAAGATTATACAATATTCTCTTATCAATATTCACACACTTAATCTCCCTTAATTATATAAAGTGATATTTATACATATATAGGAATACAAATGGAGAAATGGAGGTAAAGGAACTTCATGAAGAAGGAAAAAAATGCACCGCACTCATCATGGGCTCACTATTGATCAATAGTGAAATTTATCTTTCACATGTGTAAGGTAAAAATTTAAATGGCATATTCATGATGAAATTTAAACTTCTTCATGTGCATCAAAATTTTATGACACACCTTTCATGTGACCTCAATCTGGAATAGTAGACAATGTTCCCCATTTTCCCATGTGAATACTTATGAGTCACAATATTCCTCAAATTTTGATTTCTATCAAAATAACCCATAGACAAACTACACTCCAAAAGCACATGCTTATGTGTAATGATGAGATCCACTTTCCTTTTATCTCCCACATGCATCCAAAATTTATCCCATGTGACTAATTGGAGAAATGTGCCCCACTTCTTTCTCCTCATCTTTTCAAAAATGAAAGATTCCTTATGGGCCATGCCACATCACCAAGGTTTCACCTCATAAACAAAATTACTAAAAACTCACCACTGCCACCTCTCAAGCACAGTCACTACCAAATCACCACTATGAATAATAACTACCACATCATCACATGAATAGTGACCATGAATAATGACTATGAATAGTGGATGTGAATAATGACTTTACATCCTAAAAGTATCCCACTTTAATTTAATATATATATGATTTTCCACACTTGTATATTCTTTCATCTAGGTACTAACCATTTCCACTACTACCTTATCACAACTCTAACAATCTTGGTAGATGTTTTGATGTATTACTTAAACTTCTCTACCATGACTAGATTTGTCAATATATTTGCAATATTGTGTTTGTTGTCTATCTTCTATAACAAGATTATGCCATCCTTATCACCACCAAAAATCCAAATCTACAAAACCTTTTATCTAGATATCTATTCTTCCATAGCATAGTACAACATCTAAAGTGATAACTCATTTTTCCACATAGCCAATCCTCCTATTAGGATTCTACCATGAACTACTCATAAATCCCGCTACTTAGAAGTATATGGTTTAGTGTTCACCATTTCATCATAAGACTTCATACTCCTGATGAATTAATTACACATGAAAATAATATGTCTTCTCCTCCATTATAAGATGCTCTTGGGAAGACAACTCGCAATGCAATAAGTGTTTTACTTCCTTATTTTCCTATCTTTGTACATTTCCATCCTTGGTTTGCTCATCATACCACCTTCATCATGTCTTTATCACTAAGCCATCACACCAGTGACTATGTTGGGGCCAACATCCAACATGAAATCAACACATAGGAGAAACATATTCTAAAAAACTTGGATATCCATGAAGGTACCATTGTAATCCCATCTACACCTTTACTTCAGCTCATATAATATCTAATAGGAAAACCATCAACTCTTTACCTCATCCCTATAGACCTATGGATACTCCATCTCTTCTAGAGATATCACCATGTAAGAATCAAGTTGATCCAACTTTGAATAACAACTAGTGCATGCAACACTCTTGATATTAGTTAAGAGAGAAGATCACATATAAGTCAATACTTGAATTTTTCACATATCCCTCTGGCTATCAACCATACCCCAACATGGCACAAGTAGACCAATCAAAATTATAAATAAGTCATCATGTTACTTAGTGCATAAATTCACCTAACAATTTTTTGAGCCTCAAGAATGCATCTAAAATGCATCATACTTTATCATATGTCTAAAAACATGTCCTTTTCCTTCCTTGAACACTATGTCTCACTTGGTTTTCTTCATCTTCTCCTTTTACTACTTCAATAGGTACACTTTCAAGTTCTTATACCATTTCCTTTACATGGATTTTATATATCTATGACATCTCAACTAACAACATGTGATTATTAGGATACCACATCATATATGCCTTCTTCTTTGTTTCTAAGAACTATACTTGATTTATTTTAATCAAGCTTAGAATTTAATTTGTGATTTTAAATTAACCCTCTTATAGGACTTATTTCTAGATAGTATCACATTACCCTGATCAATCTATGATGTTGGTGTTACTACAATACTTATAACTAAATATTCACTTAATTGATACAAGGATATATAACATTATCATTTTGCTACTACTAGGTATCCTTTAGAAATTATGAATTTACCATTCCCAAAGATACAAGAATACCATCACTCATCCATCATCTTGATGGACATCAAATTCTTCTTTAAAATAGGAACATGACACACAGCCTTCAACATTTTGATTCTACCATCATGTAGCCTAATCCTTATATCCCCTCTTCCCATAATATTTGATGGATTATCATCACCCATATAGACAGGATCTCCACTACATGGATGGTAACCCACAAACCAATCTCTATGTGGAGACATTTGAAAACATGTTCCTTATTCCAACACCTAGGCATTATCAAATGATCTGTTGTCACTAAGGCAAAAAGCCTTATGAGTTGTCACTTCATCTAAATATATTATGGTAGCCTCTACTAAAGGTGGATTTTAATTTCCATCCTTTTCCTCATTCTTCAAATGCCAAAAATCCTTCTATAAGTGTCCTAGCTTTCCATAGTGTAAACACCTAGTCTTTCACTTGAGTCCTCTAGACTTTGATCTAGACAATGATCTCCATTGTGTGTTCTTGTCACTAGATCTCCCTCTCATAGACAAGGCTTAATTAATAAATGATTCACTATAATACATTCTTATTATATCCTCTCCAAGTAATTATACTACCAAATCATCAATTTTAAAAATCTCCAGATGATGAATTATTTATGGTCATCACCACATGATCCCAACTATCAAGGAGAGAACACAACAAGGTGATAGCCTTGTCCACATCCTACATCTTCACACTGATGGAGATTAACTTGATGAAAATTATTTTTAAATCATGCAATTGAGTAGTAATGGAAGAATTTCCCTTCATCCTAAAAGTATAAGATTGATTTTTCAAGAATATATTTTTTTTTGCTAACTTTGTCTAGTATAGGTTGTTCAACTCATCCCATAACTCTTCTATAGTATTCTCTTCAGTAATACTAAAGATCATAAAACTCTCAAGACAAAGATGGATTGCATAAACCACCTTCCTATCCATCTTGACCCAATATTAATCTATCATACTATTAGTTTTAATTTCAAAATCCTTCAAAGATATAGCTTTGTTATTCTACACCAAGATATCCTCCACCTTCAACTTCCATATGGAGAAATCTCTACCATTAAATTTCTCTACTTAAAATTTGGTTATTCCTCTTATCATAGTAACATCTCCCACTTGCATACAACTCCATTATAACATATAAAAACTCAAACACAATAGGTTTTCATTAGAGCCTAGCTATGAACTAGATGTTAAGAAAAATATCCTAATGTGTAATAAAACAATGTAGAATAAACAAGCTAAAAATAAATAATGATCAAAAAATATCACCAAATAACATGAGATATACGAGGAAAACATTGACAATAAGCAATGGTAAAATGATGGGTAAAATGGCAGTGTCCAAGATTTTATTATATTCAAACAATCAGACTTTCCAAAAATCAAGCTTGCTCACACACTCTCCTCTTTTACAATGCTTTAATACACATGATGCATACAAATTTATGCAAATCTTTAAAACTCTTTACCTAGTTACAATAATAACATATAATCTTTCTAATAATCCTCACAAGGATACTACACCAAGCTTTTATAAACTTGTCTTATCAAGCTTCACACACTTTCTCTCCTTTAATTAAATAAAGGGAGAGTCATACATATATAGGAATAAAAATGTAGAAAGGGAGGTAAGGAAACTTCATGAAGAAGGCAAAAAAAGTGCCTCACTCATCATCAGATCACTATTGATCAATAGTGAAATTTATATTTCACATGTGTAAGGTCTAACTTTGAATGGTATATTCATGATGCACTTTGAACTTATTCATGTGCACCATAATGTTATTCCCCACATTTCATGTTACCTCAATGTGGAATAGTAGACAATTTTTCTCACATTCCCATGTGTATACTCATGAGTCAAAAGATTACTTAACTTTTAACTTCAATCAAAGGAGCCCACAAACAAATTACACTCCATAAGCACATGTTTATGTGGAATGATGAGTCCACTTTACTTTTTTCTCCCATATTCATCCAAAAGTCATCCCATGTGCATTTATCTCTTCTCATATTTCCAATAATGAAAGATTCTTTGTGGGCCATGCCATATGATGAAAGTGTCACCTCATAAGCACAGTCACCACCAACTCAACACTACCACATCTTAATCATAGTCACTAACAACTCACTGATGTGAATAATAACTATCATCCCATCACATGAATAGTGTCCATGAATAGTGATTGTGAATAGCTACATGTGAATAGTGGTTATGAATAATGACTTCACATCCTAAAAAATTTGATCAACAACATCCTAGATCACATTGAAACTTTACAAATGTCTATTTTTCATAATTCAAATATTTCTAATATCTAAAAATTCCTCTATGAGTGAATTTTATATTTACCCCCAATCCCCAAATGTCCCCCATTAGTCTTTTCTTCTATTTTATAATTTTAGATTCCCTTATTTATCTCCAACTCACCCCACTCCCAAGATAATGTGGGAGATAAAATATAACCAAGGACACTACCCAATTAATTTCCCAAGGCTATGAAAATTTATGATAAACCCATGCCTTGAGCCCATACCCCATAACATGGCCTCTTAATCATCCTCCCTTGATCTTCTAAAGAGATCAATAACCATCAATAACTAAATAAATCTATTAATGAAGCATCACCTCTCTTCATTCTAAGGCTAGGGATTTTACAATGAAGATCTGTTAGTTCATTAAGCCATTTGTTGCATCAATTCCCTTCCAGTCACCCCTTATCAAACCAAATCAAGTTTAACACCTAAAGGGAAATGATACCTATGAAAAATTGATATTGCTAAAGATATTTTAGAGATACAATTTTATCCCCCTTCTTGTTTAATTATACAATGGTAAAATATCTTGAAACTAAGGTATATATATTCTTATTTATCTTGCATTTATTTATTTTACCTTACCTTGGCTCATGAGGCCCTAGGCTCAAGGTTATCTATTTCATTTGATTTTTTTGATTATGATTTATCTAACATAGTGAAACTAACCCTTGTTGTAATCCTAGCAATACAATTATGTTTATAACTATTTATAGATTATGGGATATGTAATTTTTGAAGTGGATGCCCATGGATAAATTAAATGAGAGAAATCCCTTCTATATTACATCACATCCTTACATTATATTGAAAACAATATGCCATTTATGGCATACCTTATGAGTTACCTATATTACTACGGAACTACTATTTTATATTATTATATAGAGGGATTATTAAAATTTTAATCATTTAACCTCTTGTGGTATCTGTTGGCCATTTTTTGGCCCACATACAAAAGTTTACCTAAGTATGGAAAAGGGAGCTTTTAGGCAAGAAAATGGTAAGCCTTTGGGAGGAATTTGGGTTTTCCAGCAGTGACAACTTCAGGTTTTTTGAAGGCATAGTGTAAATAAAGTTTCCAAAAGTGCTTAGATTATAAATGTTTCATAAGTAGAAATAATTTAGGTTTATAAACCTGAATTACTCATAAACAGTGTATTTTGGGTTCTTTAAGGAGCATTACTTGATTACTTCATAAGTTGTGAGTAGTCAAAAACCTGAAATGAGTAAATGTGCTCAACAAACCCGATGTGGTCTTAAAAAGTAATACTTCTTAGGTTCTTCAAGAGATGAGTCTTTTTCAAAAATACGAAGGGCATTTTCAAAATTTCAAAGGGTCTTTTTAGGGGAAAATGGACCAGTTAACTTTCTTGAAGGTACACTTAAACTTTTTTGAGGGATTTTTCTTCTCCAAGTGGATAGTTGGAATTTTCCTGAAGGGTATGTTACCCTTTGGGAGGACCATTTAAAAATTCATGAAGAGTATCTTTCCCTTTAAGAGGATCATTTATGAAAATCTGAGGGGACATGTAGAAATCCTAAAGGGTCTCTTACCCTTTGGGAAAGTCCATTATGAAAAGTTTGAAAGAATACCTTTAGATAGATTGTCTAAAGAAATTCCTTTGAGAGATTTTATAGAAAGAAATAAGCCAAGAGGGAAGCCCAAGACCAAGTCTCTAAAGGAAATGATGGACCAATAGACGTCAAAATTAGGTTAAGTGACTACCTGTTGGAAGTAACCGAGTTTAAAAAGCCTAAATTCTTAAGTCTTGAGAAGACTTCAAGATTGACAAGCCTGAAGTAAGTAGGCATAGATTAAATTAGCTTTCTTAAATTAATCTACTTAAAAGGCTTTATAATCAAAGGATCTATGAAAGTCTAAAGTTGAAGAGGCCAAACAACTCAAATTACTCTACATAGAGTAAATTAGGATTTTCCAAGGGCTTGACTTAAGCTCGGTCTAGCAATGTTAGAATCATGATGCAACGAATGGAAGGATATCACATGGTAAAATTAGAGTAGAAAGGGCCAATCAGTAAAGGAAAAGTTATACAAGGATGTTCAATAAACATGGGAGAGTCTGAGTGGCTAGTAGCTAGAATTTATGAAGGCTCCCATCTACCATGGTTCATTGCCCATAATTATCATTCAACATTTAAATGCATCACACCAAGAAGAAACAACCTAGCTACTCATAGCATGACTTTTTAAATGTGCCAAATAAACTCTTAAAGATGGGAAGGGCTTGAGAGTATTGGGGAGTGATCTGGAATGAAACATTTATGATCATAAAAGAAGGACAATAGGAGGTTCCAACCATCTATAAATTCTTCTTTCCTCCCTTTCTCTCTTCCCCCTTTTCTTTATAAATAGATGCCTTAGAGCCTAGAAATATATCCCCAAACTAAGAATAAAATCATTCAACAAAAATCATTTGTAATGGACCTTTGAAGTAATAAAGATTAATTTTACTTATTTCTCTATCTAAAAATTGCATTGACTTAGCTTGTGCACTAATAACATTGTGAAGAAGCATCCTTATAACATTATTGCCCTTCTTTCTTACTTATTTTTAGGTACTTTCTAGTTAATTATAGGTTTGAACTCATGCTTTTTGGCCATTAATGGATGCTTGGTGTGAATTTTGAAATTCCTCTATACCTCATGTGTGGTTCAGTAAGCATAGCTTAATAAATACTTATTTAAGTTAGATGGTTAGGAGGTTGTGTAAGACAACTTATCTTATGTTGAATTAGTGTCTTTTCTAGGCTAAGTGGATCACTTAATTTTAGTGCATCACCTCCCTTAGCTTAGTTTTCTTTTCAAGTAATCTCTCTCCCATTTTCATTGGCCATTAGTAGATTTTAGTGTAGAAACCCAAAGAGTTGAAGTGAAGCACCTAAGGAACTAGCCTCATAAAAAAGTCTAGAGGTTCAACCTCAACATAGGATACCCACATCCTAAGGTTGTTCCCATTATTATTCCTAGAAGTGAGAGATCCTGAAAAACTCTCTCACGAAGGTGCAAATCTAGTCTATAAAAGTTTTGGCATACCTAGTAGGACAACTACAATTTCACTTCCATTTTTATGGAAAATTTTATCAAATTTTATGCTATTTTGATCAGTTTATAGTAGTGGTAGATTTCATCTTTTAGCATCTGGTAACTCCAAATAACACCCAACTATCTAGTGGTAGAGTAGTAGCTATCTTTCATGCCAAAGGTGACTACAAGATCAACTTCTATAGATATTCATTTTGAATTTATTGAATTACCTTTAAAATTAGTAAGAAGGTTAAGGTTTACCCATACTCACCCTTACATAAGAACCTATCCTCCTAAACCTGTCATAAAGTATACCTACGCAAGAAGATCTTTATCAACCCCTCTTACTACCATGATTCCCCAATGAGATTTTGTGGACTTCAATGGAAAAATCCCTTTGAACTTAACAAAATATGATCCTATGCCAATATAATCCTTTAAAAGGGTCCCTTATTATATAGGAGACCAATCTGTAACTCTTACTAAGCACATAACAGACATAGCCAGCTTTTGCAACATTCACAATATCATAGTGGAAAACATGGCTATTAGGATATTGGTTATGTCCTTAAAAGAAAAGGCATTAGACTAGTATAGGGGCCTAGCTCCTAATTATATCCATTTATGGGATGAGCTAGGAATAACCCTATGTAAAAGGTTTAAAAATAAGAATGATCATAGCTAAAAAATAGCTGACCACCATCAGAGAGTTCCTCATGAAGTCATGCAAGACTTCAATAAAAGATTTCAAAAGTCATGGGATAGAATCCCAGTACATATTGGACCATTTCCAAAATTGTCTTTATTTTATTACTTGAAGTCTCTCAATAGTGACATAGTTGTAATGATCCAATCTATGGGAGGAGATATACTGCTAGATGCATATGAAGTGGCTATCAAGGCATAAAATTGCCTAGTTTAGGCAGACAAGCTTACTCCCAGACCCCTAATGCCTCTTTTTCTATATATCAAACCACTTATTACAATCATTCCTCCACTCAATGTTATACTTCCAATGCTAAAAATTATTGTTGTACATTCACCTAAGTAAGAAAAGGCCTCTACTAGTGGATCTAATGACTCCTAAGAGTATAAGAATTACTTGTAGTTGAATAACATGATCCAATCCTTGAGAAATGATGTGGTTAATGTCAAGAGGCAAGCTTAAAACAAGCCTTATAAGTTATATATTAACCTCAATAGCAACCTTATCAAGAAAATAGGCCAACATAAAAAGGAGGTTTCTAAAGATAGGGGAAACCTAACTATGATAGATAGTATAATTACAATCCGAATGCCATAGGCCCTTCCAACTCCTTGGTCCCAGTTCAAAATAATGTGGCTCAAGAAGCTGAGGGGACAATCCCATGGAATAATTCTTTTAGGAAATCCATTGTCTCAACTAATGGCTTCAATTAGGAATTTAATGATCAATGGTAGTAGGTTGTCGCTTATGGATAAAACCAAGCTCTTATGGTCCAAAACACAGAGGTACCCACAATGATGAGACAAGAGTATCCTCCATAAGAGAAAGGCTCAAATCAAGGATTAAAGTAGCTAGAATCCTCAATGGTAATTAGTGAGTAAGAGGAGTGTTATGCATCTAATCAGTAGGTCACTCCCAGTCTAGCTCACACCCCCATCTTAGCAAATATAAGTTTCAAGAGAAGGAATGTGGGTAATCAGTAAGCTTTCAAAGAACCTATTATCATCACTCCTTCATTGACAAATCCAAAAATAGTAGCTCCCAAAATTTAGGTAAAATTTGTTGGTATGACAATCAACATTGTGGATCAAATGAAGAAATATAGCATGAGTGTGCTAATGTGGGACATGTTTTCCCTTTCTAGCCAAGTAGACATTCTACAAGAAGGATTATCCAACTTGGGTGTTACTATAGCTACAAGTAAGTAACCAATCAAAGTAGTTGAATTCCTCACTAATGCAGTCAAGAGTCATGTGAGAGAAGGGTTAAGTATTATGACCAATCCCCCCTTTTTATGTCTCTTTTATCATTGGAAATTTATTGGTTCACAACTGCTTGGTGGATAGTGGGGCTAGCACCTCAGTCACTCCAAAGTCTATTACTAACTAGTTGAACCTCAAGTATGAGCCTCACACTAAATAAATCTTGAAACTTGATGATTTTTCCACAAATCCATTAGGAATCATCAAGAATTTGAGCATAAACTTGCATTCTTGTCCTTGTGTATTCATGGTGCAAGATGTGCTAATTCTAGTTATCACTCCTCACTTTTTTTTATATATTTCTAGAGAATTCATAGCCACGATTGGGGGCTACCTTGTAGTAGATTGGTCTTACATGGCATTTAGAACAAGGTACAATACTAGGGTCTCAATCAAGGCTAAACCCATGGCATAATTCCATATTGAACCCCATCAATTAGATAATATAAGCCTTAATTATACCATCCTTGATGAGGATGAGTTTACAATTAGCCAAGAGCTGAACACTCATCCTAAAGAAGTTCTAGACTTGTTCTTGGATGAGTTATGGGGAGATAACCAATTTTTAAACCCTTTGGAAGGTGTCGAGGAAAATGACATGGGTGTTTACCTAATGCATGAAGAGAATCAACCCATGCCATCACTCATCAGACCTAAATAAGACCCCAATGGTTTATGGAAGTTATTATTTGATGGCTCAAGTTGCAAGAATGGCATAGGTGTTGGGGCAATGTTGGTTTCACCCTCAGGTAACAATTTTTTTTCTTCTTATAGGTTTCATTTTAGCTACTCTTTAAATATAGTAGAATATGAAGGTTTGATCTGTGGCCTTCAATGGGCCACCAAAAGAAGAATCAAACTACTACAAGCTTATGAAGATAGTAAGCTTATAGTTAACTAATTCAGAGGCTTGAACATCACTAAGAATGATTTGATGAGGTCCTAAAAAAATAGAGTATGGGACTTGATTGAATATTTTGAAGCCTTTAACATTTAAGCTATCCCAAGAGATCAAAACCAACATTCTAATAGGTTGGCAGCCATAAGAACTCAGTTTGACATTCCAAGTGAGTTGAAGGAAGCCAAGGTTCAACCACATGTCAAGGTGGCAGTGAGACCGTCAGTATGATAATGAAGACCATTGGCATGTTTTTGAGAGTGACGAGAAAATTATTTATTTATTTTAGTAGGAAGCCAAGTTATCCTCCTCTAACCAAGCTAAATTTCAAAATTAGTATGAGGATCAAATTGTTTAGCTGAAGTCAAAAAAACTTCTTGAGGGGATGGTTACACTTGAGGGCCTTTTTCATAAAGGAGATAGTATGAGTAAATAGAAGGAAATAATGCCTACTAAGGAGGAAAACTATGAAAGAGTCCTCACTTTCAAGGACAAACTTCTCAAGTTGGGGAAGGTAAGTAGCAAGGCTGAGAGGCATACTTTCATAGCACTTTACCAAGAGTATGTAGATATTGTTTCTTGGGAGTACAGTGACGTAAAAGGTTTTGATCCTAAACTATCCTAACACACCATAGAGTTGGAGGCTAATGCTAATAATGTAAGGCAAAAGCAAAGGTCGGTTAACCCCAAGATTGAGGAGCTAATGAGGAAGGAACTAACCAAGTTGATGGAGTCCAAGATCATATTTCCCATCAAGCACTCATCATGGATAGCCAACTTGGTGCCTATAAGAAAAAAGAGTGGGGATATTAAGCTTTGCATGGATTTTAGATATTTGAACAAAGTCTCCTTGAAAGATCAGTATCCCCTACTATCCATGGAATAACTTCTTCAAGTAGTTACTGGTTTAGAACACTTTTTCTTATTGGATGGTTTTTCTGGCTACAACCAAGTCTAGGTGAAGGATGAGGATCAGTACAAGACTACCTTCACCACCAAATGGGGCATGTATGCATACCAAAATATGCCTTTTCATTTTTTAAATGCTAGCGCTACCTTCCAAAGAGCCATGGACATGGCTTTCTATGGGTTGTTGAACCAAATGATGTCGGTATACTTGGATGACATCATAGTTTTATCTAAGAATGCTAGAAAACACATGGATCACTTAAGGCTAATTTTTGAAAGGTACATAGAGTATGGGATTTCATTTAATCCCAAGAATTACATGTTTTTTGTGCATGAAGGTAAGTTTTTGGGCCACATCACCTCAAAGGAAGGGCTATCCATTGATTATGAGAGAATAAGTGCCATCTTGGCCTTATCCTTGCCTAAGCATAAGAAGGGACTCTAGAGTTTCCTTGGAAAGATAAACTTCATGAGAATATTTATCCCTAGTTTTGTAAGTTTAGTCAAGCCCATCATTATTATGCTGAAAAAGAACCAAGTGTTCACTTCGTCAAATAAGGGTAAGTCAATGTTTGAAGCTATCAAGCAAGCTATTGCTCAAACACCCACACTTATGAATCCTAATTTCTCAAGGGATTTCATTTTGTATGATTTTGCCAATATTGATAATATATCAGCTATGCTAATGCAAAAAAATGGTGAAGGACTTGAGACCATTAACATTTTTTAGTCAGTAGCTTGAAGAGTATGAGGTGAGGTATACCTTTATAGAAAAGCAAGTCCTTACAATATTAAGGAGCCTAAGAAGTTTAGGCCAATACTATCCAATAGAAAAATCCACCTTATGGTGTCTCATCCTAGGGTAAGATACTTCCTTCTTAACAAGGACTTGAGCAAAAAAGGAGTTGGTTGGATTAATAAAGTCATGGAGTATGATGTGGAGATCAAGGTCACTAAGATAGTAAGAGGTAAAGGATTATGTGAGTATATGGCTGAGGAACTTCATGAATACAAAGAGGTCATCTTGGTGATACAAGATAACCTACAAGAAGATGCACCTCCACCTCACACTAGCTAGCTCCATGATATGACTCACTTTCTACTAATAGGTGAGTGCCCTTAAGGTATGGACAAAGCAAAAAGAAGGTATTTTAGAATTTATTCCATACCTAATGTTTTAGTTGATGGGGTTTTGTTTAAAAGAGACCTCAATGGAGTGATCCTAAGGTATGTAGATGATGATAAAGTTTCCAAGTTTTTGGAGCATTTCCATAATGGGCTGGCAGGAGGTCATTTTGCTCTAAGGACTACTATAGCAAAGATTATGAGGGCTGGTTACTACTAGCCTAGCCTCTTTAAGGATGCTTATGCATGGGGGAGAAGTTGTCAAAAATGCACTCTTTTCACAAGAAAGCAAAGGTTATCAACTTTCCCTCTTAACCTGATTCAAGTGGAGTAACCATTCATATAGTAGGGTTTGGATTTCATTGGTATGATCAACCCCCCATCAAGTTTAGGGCATAAGTGTGTATTTACTACAAATAATTACTTTACCATGTGAGTGGAAGCCATTATATTAAAGGAAGTTAATGAAAGTGCAATCTTAGACTTCTACGATAGCATTGTGACTAGGTTTGGTGTTCCAACCACTATCATATCTGATAATGCTTTGGCTTTCCTTAGCTTGAAAACAAGTGAATGGGCTCTCAAGATGGGCATCTACCTCAGCACTTCCTCAAACTATTATCCTCAAGGTAATAGGTTGGTTGAGTCCACAAATAATAATTTATTGAGGATCATTAGGACTATGGATGAGAACCAAAAGATGTGGCATATCAAGTTAAAGATAGCCTTGTGGGTTGACTAGGTAGCTCTTAAAGCTGTTGTTGACAATTCTCCATATGTCCTAATATATGGAAGGGAGGCTAGGTTACCCATTTCTCTTGAGTTTCCTACATTAGATCCAACCCATTAGCTAGAGCTACTAGAAGATGAACCTATGAATGTGAGATTGGTAGAGCTCACAGAGCTTGATGAGACAAGGGACCTTGTAATGAAAACATTAGAGGCACATCAAGCTCAAGTCAAGAAGGATTTTAACAAGAGAGCTACAACAAGGACTTTTAAGTAAGGATACCTAGTTTTCAAAAGAGACTCAAACAAGGCCAAACTAGGAAACTATACCAAGTTTGATAGCTTGTAGAGTGGTCCTTACTTAATCCATAAATGCAAATAGCATAATGCCTTCTAGCTTGATCAATTAGACAATGAAATATTACCAATCCCATTCAATGGGATTCATCTAAAACTTTGATATTAAGATTTTATATCTATTTTATATATTTCTATATGCTTCTTCTAGTTTTCTTTTATGTTTTCATCTAAGTTCCAAGTGCACATCTTTTTTAGTTATGTGTTTTTTCCCTTCCCTAAGGTACCATGGGCATAGTTTGTTTTATTTTGGTTGTCCTTGTTGCTTTAAGGGAGATTTCTAGAAAGAGTCATCTTTGTGCAAAAGTAGTGATGCCACACCCAATGGATCAAACAAAGAAAATGAGTTGGGTTCTCAAGCATAATAGGCATGCTTCCATGTGAATTTCTAAAAATGTTGGCCATTTTTTGGCCTACATATCAAATTTTACCTAAGTATGAAAAAGGGAGATTTTAGGAAAGAAAATGGTAATCCTTTGAAAGGAATTTAGGTTTTCCAATAATGTTAACTTTGAATTTTTTGAAGGCACAATACAAATTAGGTTTCCAATAGTGCTTAGCTTCTAAATGTTTCATAAGTAGAAGTAATCTGGGTTTACAAACCTGATTTACTCATAGATAGTGTATTTTAGGTTCTCTAAGGAGCACCACTTGATTACTTCATAATTTGTGAGCAAACATAAGCCTGAAATGAGTAAAGGTGCTCAACAAACCTGATGTGGTCTTGAAAAGTAATACTTCTTGAGTTCTTTAAGAGATGATTCTTTTTAAAAAATCTGAAGGGCATTTTCAAAATGTTGAAGGGCAAAAGGAACCAATGAAAATTTTCAAAGGTACAGTTCAACTTTTTTGAAGGTCTTTTTCTTCTCCAAGTGGACAATTGTAATTTTTCTAAAGGTTATGTTACCCTTCTAGAAGACCATTTCAAAATTATTTAAGGGTATCTTTCCCTTCGGGAGGATCATTTTTCAAAATCTGAGGGGACATGTAGAAATCTTGAAGGGTCTCTTACCCTTCAAAAAAGTCCATTATGAAAATTTTGAAGGAATTCCTTTGAATAAATTATCTAAATAAATTACTTTGAGATATTTTATCAAAATAAATAAGCTGAGAGGGAATCTCAAGACTAAGTGTTTGAAGGAAATGATAGGCCAATGGATGTCAAAATTAGGATGACTAGCCATTGGGAGTAATTAGGTTTAACAATATTGAAGTCTTAAGGCTTAAAAAGAAGTAAAGTGAGAAGACTTCAAGATGGACAAGCTGAAAGTAAGTAGGATTAAAGAACCCAAATTAATCTGCATAGATTAAATTAGGTTATCAAAGTACTCTACTTAAAAGGCTTTATAAGAAAAGGATCTAAGAAAGTCTAAATTTGAAGAGGCCAAAGAACCCAAATTACTCTGCATATAGTAAATCAATATTTTCCAAGGGCTCGACTTAAGCTTGGTTTAACAATTCTAGAATCATGATGCAACGAATGGAAGGTTTCCACATGGTGAAACTAAAGCAAAAGGGACAATAGATAAAGGATAAGTGGCACAAGGATTTTCAATAAACATGAGAGAGTTTGAGAGATTGGTAGCTAGAAGTTATGAAGGCTCCCATCCACCATGGTTAATTTCCTACAATTATCATTCAACGCTTAAATGCATCATGCCAAGAAGAAACATTCTAGCTACTCACAACATGACATTTCAGATGTGCCAAAGAAAGTCTTAAAAATGTGAGGGACTCAAGAGTATTTGGTGGTAATTTGGAAAGGCACATTTATGAACATCAAGGAAGGACAACAAGAGGTTCCAACAATCTACAACTTCTTTCCTCCCTTTCTCTATTCCCCCTTTTCTTTATAAATAGAGGCCTTGGAGCCTAGACATATATCCCTAGACTACTGATAAAATCACTCTAAAAAAATCATTGTGTAATGGACCTTTAAAATAATAAATATTGTTTTTACTTATCTCTCTATCTAAATATTGCATTGAGTTATCTTGTGCACTAATAGCATTTTGAATAAGCATCCTTCCAACCTTGTTGCCCTTCTTTCTTGCTTGTTTTTACGTACTTTCTAGTTAATTGTAGGTTTGAAATCATGATTTTTGACCATTAATGGATGCTTGGTGTGAATTTTTAAATTCCTCTTCACCTCATGTGTGGTTCAGTAAGCCTAGCTTAAGAAATACTTATGCAAGTTAGCTATTTAGGAGGTTGTGTAAGCCAACTTATCTTATGTTGAATTAGTGTCTTTCCCAAGCCAAGTGGATCACTTAATTTTAGTGCATCACCTCCCTTAGATTAGTTTTCTTTTCAAGTAATATCTCTCCCCTTTTCCTTAGCCATTAATAGATTTTAACATAGAAACCTAGAGTTAAATTGAAGCACCTGAGAAACTAGCCTCATAATAAAGTCTAGAGGTTCAACATCACCATAGGATACCTACATCCTGAGGTTATTCCCATGATTATAGATGGAAGCAAGAGAGCCTAAATAAATCTCTCATATGGGTGTAAATATAGTCTATAATATTACCTATACTATTTCACCTCCTATAATCATGGTACTATAATGTTTTCATCTATATTTCTAAATTTTCTAGTCACAAACGCTAGATTTAAGACTCCCATAGTTACACCACAACATATAATACCTACTCATCTATATCCCAAGATTGATCTAAAATATATTTCATCATTTCATACCAAATCACCTATTAAGATTTCAACATATATAAAAAACATTAAAAACTACTAAGTGTGCATTTTAATAGGTTAAAGTAGTTCCTCGAGCCTGTTACCACCATATCTCTCTTTGGGATGATAATTTAGGTTATCATACAACTCTTAACCATATTTTTTATAATTATAATGATGTTTTTTACTCACCACACTCACAACCCATTACTCTATATAATAATTTTTGGACCTAATATGATGTCTTCAATGAACACTTAGATAGTATCATTTGTTTGGCCATGTGAGATTATCTCATGCTTCATTGATACATATGAATATGCCATAATTATTATTTTCATTTATTTTATATGTTGTAAATTTCATGTGTGTTACTCCCTTGAGATTTTTCCTTGCCCCATCTTCTTCTAGATTTAACATTTATGTATGTATTTGTATTAACATCATTGTTGGATAATTAATCTTAATTTGGGTCCTTCCTAGGTTTATAGACCTATCCTAAGTATTAAAGTGTGTGTGAAATTTTTATTTATGTGAATTATAAATTCACATAAATATGGATTCCATGATTTATCACTCACCTCTTTATTACCCTTTAGGATTTTGAAGTTACTTTCATAAGTAACTCCTTCCTCCATTCAGCACACACTTCCCTCCACTCTCTAATGGAATAGGTTATAAATGACAAACATAAAGTACACTTGTAAGAAAATAATGGTATTCCTTATAAATTCTATTATTTTATTCTTTCTCTATAAAATATACTCCCTCTCCTTATTTGTTCATTAGAAACTTGAAGCTCTCTCTCTTCTTCTTGAATTCACCTTGATTTTAAAGTTGTAATTATTGATATTCTTGGTGACAAACCTTATTATTATATCACATGGGTTTTTTTTTTATCATATGTTCATTTTACCAATTTAAAATATTTGTCTCAATATTTTGGATTGATATCTTCAAGGTGATATTATTCTTTAGCATTCATTTTTTCATTTATTTCAATGTTTAAATCGATCTTTGGGAATATTTCTATAATGGTTTAGAGCTAATGGTTTCTAAAATTGATATTTGAGTGGTTTTGATATTTTTAGAGGTGAAATGAATTTTTTTCTTGCCTTATAACCTTTCTTTGGTGGAAAAACCAAAAAAATAACATCTTTTGTGATAATAATCTAATTGGTTTGTGTCATAATCTACTACATCTATTTTTTCTCTTATACATGCACTATATTTTACAATATTTATCTAGTGTTATAATTATATTATTTGGAAATGTATTTCCTTTATAACTCTATGATTGTTAATAATAAAAATTAGTTTTTATGATATTCTATTGTTAATTTTTTTTGCCACTTTGGCATGCTTCCCCTTAGTTTTTTAAATCCATTTTTCATGGTATTTTATATCATCTTTACCATCTTATTCAATATAGAAATAAATCAACCCTCTTTCATCTTTGAGATCTCTTTTCTTGGCATTTTGATTATGGCATATTAGGATTTTAATAATTTAATTCTTATTGTGATTTATTTTTTCATGGTAATACATTTTTAATCTCTTCCTAATAGGGGAGGATTTAAATTCTTCTCTGTTTGGCATATCCAATTAATTTATGTTCTCCTATTTCAATACCTTTTTTTTTAGCATTATCTTTACCAGCTTATGCATTGTGTCTTCATCAATTTTTGGCATATCACTGAATTTAAAATAATAGCTTCAGATTGTTTTATCACAATAATACATAACTGTAATGTGTATTTAGATATGACATCTAAACTATTTTTCTAGGGTAATGTATTTATTTTTATTCTCTTCATTTTCCTTTAGTAATATGTGGAATGAAATATTACCACTCAATTAGAATTTTTGAATAATAAAAAACATGAAATGTTTCTTATTAGACCTCTAAAGAGTGTATTAATTTATGATTTGATGACTCTAAACATGGTTTTAAAATAATGCAATCCATGAGGTATTTTGGAGGTGACCTTGGTAAGTGTGAAAATGGTATTATTTCACCCCTTTTGCTTGATTCTAATGATCATTATAAAGGTCTTAGTTTTGATTATTTTAAGGCTTCTAATGGAAATTTACATCTTATTTTCCTCCTCACCTTAGGACTTATAATATAACTTCTTTTGATTATATTTATTCTAATGTTCATGCTTTTGTTAAATTTTCTAAATCTTATACATATTATGAAAAACACATGCATCATATATCTAAATGATGGAAATTACACCTATGCAAATATTATGGTAAATCCATGCACAATACTTTACATTATTTAAAAACAACAAAATATCCTATGTATAAGGGTAAAACTATTTGGATTTATAAATAAAATGAATCTTCTAAAAGCTTTGAAATGTCTTCTTGCAATAATTCTTCTAATGTTTTATGCAGAATATCTTTTTCAAGTGACACATCTTCTTTGTATCCACTGATTATTTAAATATATGTTTTCATTCATTTATTATTATGTCATAAGATATATGATTTAATTATTTTAACTAAATTTTTTTCATACAAATTTATGTAATTTATGATGGAAGTTATCTTTACTCAAATTTACCTAGTTATACATCTACTTTTATTACATTATGTATGTAGATTGTATTTTTGGCATATTAGTTACTCAGCTTGAAAGATTGGTTTTAACTTGATTGTTTTGTAGGTTTTTGGATCATTAATCCTTATTTTTTTGTCTTTGTTCCATTATGGTTTGACCACATTGTCCGAAGAGGATTCTTGGAGATTCTTGGTGATCACTTTCTTCCTTGAAAATTTTGGAAATAACTTCTCTTCTTTCTTCACAAAATTTTTATAATTACTCTTGAAGGAAGTTTCTATTAAGGGGGTTTATTATGTAATTTCAACTCCCTTATTTATTCATAAATTTTTTTCTCCATTTTTTGTGACTACAAATTGAAGCTTAAGGGGGAATTTTGGAGAATTATTATTAATTTAGGTCCTTCCTAGATTTATAGGCCTATCCTAAGTCTTAATGTGTGTGTAGAATTTTTATTTATGTGAATTATAAATTCACATAAATATAGATTCCATGAGGTGTCGCTCACCTCTTTGTTCCCCTTTAAGAATTGGGAGTTACTTTCACAAGCAATGCCTTCCCCCATTTGTCACACACTTCCCTCCACTCTCTAAAGGAATAGGCCACAAGTGGCACACACAAAGGAGGCTTGTAAGGTAATGATGGAATTACTTTTAACTCCTAGTAGTTTCTTATTTATGTTTAAAATAGCCTTCCTTTCTTTATTTATTCACTAAAAACTTGAATCTCTCTCTCTTCTTCTTGAATTAATCTTACTTTAAAAGTTGTAATTGTGGAAATTTTTGGTGACAAGTCTTCTTATAAGATCATGTGAGTTTTTATCTAATGCATTCAGTTTCCGAATTTAAAATATTTATCTTAATATTTTAGCTTGATCTCTTCAAGTTGATATTATTATTTTGAATTCATTTTCTCATTTATCTGAATGTTTAAATCAATCTTTTACAATATTTATATCTATCCTCTTGGTTTATTTTGGTTGCTATGTTTTGTTGAATCTTTTCTCTTTATTTTTTTATCAAATTCCAAACACCTATGTAGATTACCTGATGATGATAGTATACATATGTAATCCTTTTGTCTTATCATGTATGAATATTTGAGGAAAGTTGTATGATGTTTGGAGTCTTCTTCTTTATCCTTATAATGATTTTATTTAACTCCTTGGTTTGTATTTATTTTTCCCCTTAATTTCTTTTCTTTCTTGATTGGTATATATTCTATTCTATATTTTACCCCTTGTCTTACTCATTGTTTGACTTCACTCTTCTGTAAAAATCATATATTACAAAATTATGGAAAAAAATAAAACATTGAAAAAATATTTTCCTTTATCTTTATTGATGGAAACATATCATGATTATCTACCTAAGAAAAAGGTTAACGTATACATTTTACACATGTTTCTCATGGTATTATTTGAGTTGGTTGAGATGCATGAATAGATATAACATATAATCACATGAATTAAACACTCAAACAAGACTCTAATCAGTGATTCTCTCACACTTTCATGCTGTCTTATTACTCAACCCTTCTATTATTTTGTTATACATCTATATAAATCTCACTATCTATTCCAAACTTACTAAATATCCTACTTAGATATCTCCAGACTCTCGATTCATTTTTACTATACATAGGCCAGTTCTGCCATATTTGGTCAATATCACCACTTAATAATGTCTTAATCTAGTCAATACAAACCCACTCCCAAAAATGGAAATTTTTTAAAATTAATTCTCTCCTTAGGTTTGGTTAATTTTCCTATTGTGTTGATGGCATAATAAATTATTCAATTAGATCCATTTATAAACAAATAGAGGTATCATTCAAAAGGGACTTCACACTTATATGTTATACATGTGTACACTTTTTCACATTGATAATATATTCCATATTATTTCTATATTTCAAACCTATCACTAGCATTAATCATAACATAATACTGAAGCACTCAAAATACAAGTCAAAACAAGCATTGTCAAGTATCAAATCCAAAACATTAGTTGAATACATATAGAAAAGGAGCAAAATTACACAATCACACTAGGGGGGATAACTAAATGTGTGGATATATTTCCCTCTTTAGAGTATTATATAAGTAGGAAAAATTAAATCATCATACATACATGATTAGGGTTAGTTCAACCCATTACACTTTCCTCCTTTTTGTAGGTTTCTATCTCTCATAAACACACCTAGGGGTTTTAGGAAAAGTAGACTAATTTTTGGAGTTAAGTTTATCATCAGAGTTTGGAATAATAACATAGAGAAATAAAAACAATAACAGATGACCATAAAATCATTTTTCCCTACTTCCATTTAGGTCAATAGTTGACCAACAGGTTAGTGTTGATTGCAAAAATCATATTTGTTAATTTGAGCCATTACAAGCAATGAATTTGTTCTAAAATTAATTAAATCACATGTTTTATTTATACAAATTTTCAATTTTATAATATAATCACACTTATACATTGAACCAAAAAAATTGAGTATCATGACCTCCTTAATACTTTCAATATTTAACATATAACTTATCAAATTAGAAGAATGAATCTCAACATTTTACACTCAAATGTATGATTGAATTCCATATTTTAGATCTAAATTACATTTAAAAATATATCTTAATTAAAATTATCTTACCCATTAATACAAATTAGAATAAAATATATTGGTGATGTCAACATATTCATATATATTTACATATCAACATAGGAACAAGATCCATAAAATTATGAAGTACTAAATGAATATCCCATGATCCATATTTTCCAAGTTAGAATCTAGGCCATTCTATGTACTTGATTATAACACATTATATCCTTACGCACACATGACAACATGAAATGGATAACTAAATAAGTTTGAGGCCCTCTTCAAAGTATTAGATATATAATTAATTCCGATTGAAAAATGGCTCCTTGAGGCATCTTTACACCATGTGACCACTAAACCATTTTTCCCATAATCACTCTAAAGGTGAATAAGTTAGGGTTTTATAATTTGACATAGAGTGATATATTATGCATGTGATTTATATACACTAGAAGAAAGGCAATAAAAATTATAGAAGTCTCTAGGTGGTTACATATATATCCAATCATTATTTTGTATTTCACACCTACGTCTAACTTAGACATTAACATCAACACAATCATCTAGATCTGACACAATCATTTAAGGACACAAAATGAAACATTCCAAAATGTAGCAATTATTACATAATCCTTATACAATGCACTTCTAACCTATTCCATCCTAGATCTACATATGCATAGTGAACTAGATCAGTACTCTTGTTTTTAATTTATTCCAATATCAATCAATAGTTTTAATTTCTATATTTGGCATATATCAGTATTTTAAATTCAAAATATTGGTTATCTAAGTTTATAAATTAATTAGCCTTGTATAGATATATTTATCACCCTTGTGCTTATTTATTTATATATTATTAACCCTATTTACACATATACCATTAAATTTAGGGTTAAACATTTGGTCAACCCAACCTATGTGTCTTTGTATGTAAAATCTAATTTATCTTAATGTTTTCTTTTTTATGATTGATGTAATTTGAATCAAATTCTAAATCTTTCATTTATAAGCAATGCAAAATGTTAATCAAAAAATGCATTTTCAAATGGAAGAAAAATAACCATTATTTACTCATACTAATAAAAATAATGGTTTAGTGTATGCATTTGTTTATGTTATAAGAGATAAAATTAGTAAGCATGCTAAGGCTAAGGCTTCCCCACCTAGTGATGGTGAATCCTTGAGTGGTACTATAATTGATTCTATGTGAATAACCCTCCCCTTGATCACATAATCACTTCATACTTATAATGGGGGCATGGATTATGTGTTTACACCATTGTGCCCCAAAATAAATCTTATTTTTACTACATCCTGTATGGAAAACATTAACACTTCAACCTAATTACTAGTTTCAATGCCTACATACACTCAAACCATGGGTACACCTCATTTGGTGACTTCTCACATTAGTGAAAAAAAATGTACAATTTCTAGTACAAACTATAAAACTTTTACAAGACAAAGTTAAAAATATCAAACAAAATTATATGAAATCACCTTATTATATTGATTCACAAGAGGTTTTCATAACCCTCTTGCACCTAAAATATCTTTACACCCTTATCAACTAGTTTTATTATACCTAATTTCTCATTTTATGATGGAAAGGTTGATCATGAATAAAATATTTAATATTTATATGTGACATGTCTTGATTATGCCTCCAATGATAAAATTTTTACTAAACTATTTACAAGGAGTCTTAAGGATTATGCTCTAAGGTAGTTATATGATTTACCAGTCCAATTAGTAAAAGTATCCAAACCACTTGTAGATCAGGTTTTGGCACACTTATCTATCAAAATTATATGAAATGTTTCTTATGTCCAAATTTTAAAAATGTTTCTTATGACCAAAAAATTATATTTGATGATCCTCCAAAAGAATCAAGTTCACAACCTGATGATCAATAGAATCATAAAATATTTAACAACCCTTTGTAAGACCATTATAACAAGGACCCATCTAAGGTAAAAATGACATATAATTCACATCCTCCACCATATTATGGGCACCAATTATATGAGATTATTATAACTTATACACAACATACACCTCATATGATCCAGAGACCTTATATTAATTTTGATGATAGTAATATTATGAATGATGATTTAAATCTTCATTTAATATTTATTCAAGAATACATTAACCACCATCCTATACATAATATTATTATTGATAATGGTGCTAGTGAGAATGTTTACACCATGACATTACTTACATATTTGGGATATATATGTAATGATTTACAACCTTTTGACCAAAGTGGTCAGAGTATTTAATGGAACCTCATAATAGGTCTTTGGTTAAATTTACTTACCTTTATAGGTTGGCCCATCACATGTGATCACTACATTCTAAGTTATACCATACACATGAGTCTTTGATATGTTATTAGGATTACCTTGGATACATACATTAGGTTTCATAATTTATATAGTGCATGAGTGTGTTAAATACATTCATACCAATAGGGTAACTATAGTTTGTATAATTTCATATGAATATATACTTGAATAAAATAAATTTATACTAGGCAATTAATTACCAAATCTACCAAGGTTAAACCTACTAGTAAATTTTAGTATGAACTTTGATTATAATTTTAATATATGTAATGAATAAATAAAACTTGTAAGATATCTATTGTGAGAGAGTCTTAAGGATAAATTGAGAGATTGTGGGAGAGGTTGAGAAATATGAAGAATGAGGATAATTTTGAATCCTGACTTTGAGGATCACTCTATCCTATTTATTTTACTCTTGTATAGTGAATTAATCATTTGAATAAAATATATGTTGTATTTTTTCTATACATATGGGTTAAAGCATATAATGAACATATTATATCATTAAATAATGCATCTATCACATTTATAAACCAATGTTTTAGTTATACAATGTTGTCATCTTGCTATGATTTATGTTTTATTGTCCACTTTTGTGTTGAAAATTTAGAAGTTTTTTACATAAAGGTCATTGATTTAGATCATATCTATTTTGGTTTGGTATATCATCTATTCATGATGTTTTAAATCTCCTTATTACATATTCAGATCATGATATAGATCATATCTATTTTGGTTTGGTATATCATCTATTCATGATGTTTTAAATCTCCTTATTACATATTCAGATCATGATATAGATTGGTCTATCATCTATTCATGATGATTCTACTATAGTCTTGTTATTCTACACAGTTGACAATTTGACCTCATATAAATCTCTACCAAAGATTCATGCTTCACCTAGATTTCTACCAAGTTTAATTATTTTGATCAGCCTCAGTTATCTATGTGTCATACATCAAAATATCTCAATGGAAAAACCATACAAAAGGAAAAACCATGCAACAAACTTGTAGTATTTAGTTGCTATTATTTTTAAGTCTTAGCACTATCTTTTTAGAGTGGTTTGATTTTAGGTTTATAGTTATTATTTTTTTGATTTTGAATGAGTTGGTTCTATAAATTCAAAACACTTTTATGTCAAAAAAATATATTTTAAATTATTTTTATGACATGCATCTTTAGTTTTTCTATCAATTTTTTGTGTTTCATGGTATTAATGGTTTCTACATTTTTATATAGTTTTTTTTCAAAGTCTTGTTATGTCTTAAAGTTTTTATAGTTTATAATTTATATTTTCAAAAAGGTAAAAGTGTCAAAGTATTTTTTTAAATTATATTTTGTATAAAATTCAAGTCAAAATTATTTTTTTCCAAAAAAAATTCAATCTTGATCATTGTTACCTCAAATGTAACAAGATGCATTTTCAATTGAACATGATGCATAGATTATGTGGAGTCAAAATGGAAAAATTAAGTTATATTGAAAAAATTGAAGGAAAATATTTTCATAACTAGCTATTTAGGACATAATTGCATTTGATTTATAAAGACTTGTGGGAGATTACGAGTCATAAAATACCAAAAATGACTAATGTAGATGAAGCTGTCAAGTGGGAAATCAAGGACCGAAGAGAAATCAGAATCATTATTCTAGGTTTATCTAACGTGTAATTTAATCATATAGACCTATCAGATACTTCAAATGTTATTTGGGAAACATTAAACAAACTATTTGGATCATAAATAGGAAGTGCAATAGTGAACTTGAAGCAAAATCTATTTGGACTCAAAAAAGAAGAAGGTGATAATATGGTGCAGCATATATGTAAGTTTCGATCCATTCTAAATTAGATAAAAGGATAAAATTAGATTTTCTAGATGATGATGAAAAGTATATCTTACTAAATAGCATGCTAGCTAGTTATTCAAACATTGTTTTTACTCTAAGCAAAGTGAATCTTAGCTTAGAAAATCTAATTTATTCATTGATAGATGAATAAAATAAGAATATTGGTCTAGATGAAAGTGTTATGTATGTGAAAAATTAAAAAAAATCCACTTCTAAGCTATAAAAACACTATGTAAAAGATAGATCTCAGAGTTCAAGGAAAATTTTTCTTTTTCATTACTGTAACAATCATGGACATGTTTTTAAATATTGTAGATAAAGATCACAAGATATCCTTGAAGGGAAAATAAAAGAGAAGGCTCTCATTTTTTAAAAAAGAGATGAAGAAAACAATTGAGAAGTGAAAACTACTTATTCAAATGATTCAATTGATAAATAACTAGTTGGTCAAAATAGTGATGAAGAATTTTTGTACTAGACAAACTATACACGAGGTTGGAGGATAATGAAGGATGGAGGACACTTGTACCTCTAATTATCCACTAATGATGGGGTACCATTTTTTAGTAGTGTCACTTTGTATTTTTAACATGTTTTCTATAGTGTGAAATAGGAACAAGAGTGTATCCATGTTCATGTAATTTCCAAATATAATCCCATAAAAGTGTGATAATATAAGAGATTCAGACCATTAGTACTAAAGTAGGAGATTTTATTGATAGAATTAGTTGGTAGGTGTGTTCCCACTACTTTTTTATTTGTTTGATTTATGTTCCTATATTTGGTTGATTTAATTCCCTTTGCATGGTTGGTATGTTTTCACCTTAGAGGAGGTTCTCATTATTGGTTTATATTGTTCCCATTTCTTGGTTGATTAGTTCCCACAATAAAAGTGCAAGGAAGTATCACATACGAAGTCAAGACATGCGTATATTACTTAGATAGAGGATGGTTTTTTTCCCCTTGTTCATATTAAAGGGGGAATATTAGAAAATTATATTATGAACTTTGATTGTAATGTTAATATATGTAATGAATAAATAAAACTCATAAGATATCTCTTATGAGATAGTATTAAGCACAAATTGAGAAATTTTGAGAGAGGTTGAGAGATATGAAGAATGAGTATAATGTTGAATCCTCTCTTTTAGGATAATTCTCTCTTATTTATTGTAATATCCCCAACCAAATAGGGAATATAGCAAGACAAAATCTCTGATACCACTGTAATGTCCCTTTCTTAGGGCCTCCTTTTTTTAACAAAGGCTCTGATACCACTGTAATATCCCCTTCAAATAGGGAATATATATAGACAAAAGCTCTGAATTGCTTTTCTGATTATTCTAAAATTTTGTATGAAATAAGAAAAAATTGTGATTTTTGCAAAATATCTTCAAATAAACAAATCAACCACAATATAATCTCTCAATAGAAAATCAAAGATCTTATCACTTGTTCAGATGATTACAATTACAGTCCTCTCTTATGCATATAAAAGAATATGAAAATATAGTCTTAAAAACTTGGGCTCTTACAAATCTGGGAATAAAATCTGGTTCTTGTCCATCTCGAGTTGCTGTGTCGACACACAGTCACCATCATCAATTGATATACTGTCGATGTTAGTCACTGACTGTCAGCTTCTCTATCGACATCGGTCCTCAGTCGATCGATATCGGTCACTGGGGTGCTGATGTCAGTTCTTGTATCCCCTACGGCTCTGTCTAGCTCATGGCAGAACAATATAGAATTGTGTAGACTAGTACAAATTCTGTACAAAAGCCAAATACTATACTGTGGCCTGTATTCTAGATCCCTAATATGGAAATCTCTATCTGTATAAATTATTAAAGCAAAACATAAAGAAATAAATACCTGAAATCCTTGTGATAAATTTTGTGTGAAGTTATCTCCCAAACCTTAACCTCTGTGATAACTTCTGTATGAAGCTATCTCTCAAATCAGCAATAGATCAGCTGATATTTCATAGCCTCTGAATCGCACACACTAAAGAGTGGATGTTCTCCAATGTAAATGGAATCCTAGAACCCTTGGCTCAGTCTTCACAGAAGAATTCTTCAATATCAAAATCAATAATCAATTCATAATTCACAATGGCCTCCATGAGAAACCCTTATACCCTCAAAAAGATGTGCTTTCCCTAATTAGGGTTTATTAAATTAGAATTAGGGTTTCATAATTAAAAATAGGCTAAATAATTAATATTTGATTAAATCAATCAAATATTAATATCTCCCTCAATATATGTCTGATCCTCAAACCGACTAAAGCTGGTGAATTAGGGAGTGATTCTGCACATGACCATACCAAAATAAAGGCACTTCACTACATGTCAAATATCCATAAATAATAGGAGCTCATGTAAACATGTCCAAAAGAGCCTGAATGAAAGCCAACTATAGGAATTCTGCTAATCAAAGCCAAGCCAATCTCCATCATGACCCTCTATCCATCCTATCAACCTACGAAGGTCGTATAATAGGCTAATCCTCAATTTTGAGTGATGTCACCTAAAAAGGGGACATGACAATTCACCCCTCTTAAAATTGCTTGTCCCCAAGCAATGTCAGAACAACAAACCAATCAATCCACCTAGATCCCAAATGTAGTCATGATCTATACTGATGATAATCAACACAAGTTTCTACAATATCCTCTCAAATAGAAAAAAGAGGAATCCATAACCAAATTGTGGAATGCAACTCAACCAAACTCCAAGAGCACAACTGCCATAGTCAGGAACACATGAGAAACAAACTCTTGAAGTATCATAACCCAAGTAGCATGGACAACTCAACATGTCAATTCCATCTACAAAAGATGGTGCCAATCCATCCCATAACTGATCCCTCTGTAAAGGTGGCACAACCAACTATACCACACTGTCATCTATGTGAGAAAAATCAATCTGGAAACTCAACTCCACTGGTATGCCAAACTCATCAAGATTAGGTACTCCCAAATCCTGAACATGTGTATCAGCTCCCACATGTTCCTCAGCAACCACTATAGGAATGTACTCACCACCAACTATCTCAATATACAAATGGATTGGGTCTGATGCTGGTGAAGACTGCAAATGCTCCAACTCCGCAGTCACCTCAGCCAAATGAAACTGTGACTCTTCATAAGCCAACTGTGTACTCTCAAGAATCTCAGAAGTCACCTCAATTTATTGAGTAATCTCACTCACCTTATCTTCCTTGACCAATAATACATCATACACTGTGCTGCCCCACTCCATAAGATAATCTCTATTGGCTACCAACTGCATATAATCTTGTCTCAAAATTTGGATAGCCTCCCATAAAGAGTGGATCTCTGTCAAGGACAAATAACTACCTCCCTGCTCAATGCTAGTAGGAGAACCCCATCCATAAACTACTAATAATTGATGAGCAGCATCGAAATGCTTGCAAGTGGTAGCAATGTCTCACTCACTAACTCTCAGCTGACTAGACACATGATGGCACTGGCTAGTTTGTCTCCTACAATCCTCCACTGATGCACGGTCCAAAAGAGTAGACTCAAAATCACTGACCTCTATAATACTACCATCCATAATCTATGAATCAACTCCAAATATCATATCAACATATAGAGTGTCAACAACTGTAGCATCACTATCTAACTCCTTCATACTGATAGAAACTATCGAGGAAACTAAGTCCTCAAAACTGTCCACTGCATCCTCCTAGGTGTCATCTGCAATAATCGGATCTTGGGATTCTTCTACAATCTCTACCATATTTGAGAGATCATCAACACTCAGAGTATTAACATCTAAGCACACCTCCACACTCTGAATGCAAGCATCAGACTCATCCTCATCTAACTCTAAAGAGGCTACTGCTGAAACTATCTCATCATCACTATCTTCTATCTCATAAGGATCATGGAACATGCTATTGCCCTGTCTAAGTGATCTTTAGTGCTCTCTCCTCAACTTAACAAAGCAATCAAAATATATCCTCTTCTAAACTTGAGGTGTTAATAACTCCCACTCATCATTTGCTATCATATACCATGTGGATTTGTCTTTGAATGTAGGGTATGAAAGAAATTCATTTAACCTCTTCAAACTTTGTTCCAGCTTCTCCATATCCTTGTCCCACTATTTCTGAGTACTTGAAGTCATCATGATTTACTGACTGATTCAATTTCCAATCTACCCAAACTACCCAACAGGTTGGCAGGAATTTAGCTCTAGTCTACCCAAACTACCCAACAGGATGGCAGGAATTTGGCTCTGATACCACTGTAATATCCCCAACCAAATAGGGAATATAGCAAGACAAAAGCTCTGATACCACTGTAATGTCCCTTTCTTAGGGCCTCCTTTTTTTAACAAAATCTCTGATACCACTATAATATCCCCTTCAAATAGGGAATATATATAGACAAAAGCTCTGAATTGCTTTTTTGATTATTCTAAAATTTTGTATGAAATAAGAACAAATTGTGATTTTTGCAAAATATATTCAAATAAATAAATCAACCATAATATAATCTCTCAATATCAAATCAAAGATCTTATCACTTTTTCAGATGATTACAATTACATTCCTCTCTTATGCATATAAAAGAATATGAAAATACAATCTTGAAAACCTAGGCTCTTGCAAATCTGGGAATAAAATCTAGTTCTTATCCATCTCGAGTTGCTGTGTCGACACACAGTCGCCATCGTCAGTCAATATACTATCGATGTCAATCACTAACTGTCAGCTTCTCTACCGATGTCAGTCCTTAGTCAGCTGATGTTGGTCACTGGGGTGTCGATATCAGTTCTTGTATCCCCTACGGCTCTATCTGGCTCATGGCAGAACAATATAGAATTGTGTAGATTGGTACGGATTCTGTAAAAAAGCCAAATACTATGCTGCGGCCTATATTTTGGATCCCTGATCTGGAAATCTCTATCTATATAAATTATTAAAGCAAAACATAAAGAAATAAATACCTAAAATCCCTGTGATAACATTTTTGTGAAGTTATCTCCCAAACCTTAACCTCTGTGATAACTTCAATATGAAGCTATCTCTCAAATCGGCAATAGATCAGTTGATATTTCATAGCCTCTAAATCACACACACTAAAGAGTGGACGTTCTCCAATGCAAATGGAATCCTAGAACCCTTGGCTCAGTCTTCACAAAAGAATTCTTCAATATCAAAATCAATAATCAATTCATAATTCACAATGGCCTCCATGAGAAACCCTTATACCCTCAAAAATATGTGCTTGCCCTAATTAGGGTTTCTTAAAGTTATAATTAGGGTTTTATAATTAAAAATAGGCTAATTAATTAATATTTGATTAAATCAATCAAATATTAATATCTCCCTCAATATATGTCCGATCTTCGAACCGACTGAAGCTGGTGAATCAGGGAGTGATTCTACACATGACCATACCAAAATAAGGGCACTCTGCTGCATGTCAAATATCCATAAATAATGGGAGCTCATGTAAATGTGTCCAAAAGAGCATGAATGAAAGCCAACTGTAGGAATTCTTCTAATCGAAGCCAAGCCAATCTCTATCATGACCCTCTATCCATCCTATCAGCCTACGAAGATCGTATAATAGGCTAATCCTCAAGTTTGAGTGATGTCACCTAAAAAGGGGACATGACATTTATTTTACTCCCATATGATGAATTAATCATATGAATAAAATATATGTTAGTATGTTTTATAGAAATATAGGTTAGCTATGTATAAATTATGATCAACCTCATTAAAACCTCCATGAAAGGGTAAGTAATAATCAATTACCTTTATTAGGTGGCCATTACTTGAGAGACCATTGCATCAATGATCCATATTAGATTTCATAGAATCCCCATAAAATAATACAGAGTATATTCAATTACCTAGAGAAAATAAACATGTTCCTATTTCTACTATTCCAAATAAACCATAAAGAAATCAATGATGGGTTCCAAAAACCACTATTCCTTCTATTTTTATTCATGACAACATAATCCTATATACAAAATTAGAGCATCACATATCCTAGAGTGTTAGATATTACACCTATACATGATCCTTGGAAATATCACCAATTTATTGCACTAGGTTCCAAGTGTGGATATACCTATGGCCATCATTGGATGAGATCATATAATAGCCTTTTTCTTTCAAGTACACCAAAAATACCAAAAAAAATTTAAATTATAATTTTTTTAGCATTTCTATGTTTTTTTATCTCCTTGGCATCTATGTTATTAGTTCTACATTTGTAGATGGCATATAATTTCTTTATATACACACACATATGTTTCATGTATCTTTTGAGTGTGATAAAGGCATACTTAGGCACATGATATATGTAGATATAGATGTTTAGCCTTCCCTCTACTCACATCACCATTATATTGGGGGAATCTAATTTTTTGATCATGATATACCCAAGTTACATTATTATATGATCATTTTCCATTATCAAGTTTGATCTTATGTACTTGAAAATTCCTTTATCCATGTTTATATCATTTGAAATATACTTGATATTCTATGTACTTATCATTTTTTTATAACACATATATTCAAGAATAATTATGACATGCTTATGTTGGTTGCATATTATTATATTCTTTCCCTTTTTAAATTCCTTGAGTCTATTATTTGTTTTGTATTATCTTGCATTGTATTTCTTGTTTGATCATTTGAATATGATCCATTACTTTTTACCCCTGTGCCTTTGTTACCTATTGTGACATTTAAACATGTCATAATTTGTTGTGTGTGGACATTTGAACATACCAGTCTATGTTTTTTTAACCTTTGACTAAGTCATGTCCCTTAGATTTTGTGGCATTTTAATATGCCCCTTGTATGAGGTCTCTTTAGATCATTGCCTTTTATCTTACTTTTGAGGGTTCTTGTGTGTGTTCTTGATTGATTTATGAACTTGTATTATTAATATCTAGACATTTTCATGGTGTATATCATGCATATTAGGACTTGATTTGATCACACACTATGTACCTCATTATTATATCTACCTATACATGTTGTTCATATATGTTACATGATCCATACACAAATTATACAATTATCTTATCCTTTTGAGGTAAGGTAACTATGATTTTCTACTTACCCTCAACGAAAAAGGTGGGACTATTGGTAGGAGCATGTTAATAGAGGCATGACTTCCACATTTTAAAATTTTAATATTAAATTAGGGTCATGTTATGGAAACATGTTCTCCACACTTACACCAATTCTTATATTCTCAAGATTTAGTGGGGACATATCATGGGAACATATCTTCCACACTTGAAAATATCAAAATTTGGACAAATTTCATAGTTATATGATTAAGATACACATTTTGGTAGAATTATATACATTGGTACCTTTATTATACCCATAGTTTAGCTTGAGACATATATGAACTGCATATGCCATGTAAAAGAGCACTTTAAATTGTAAAATCAATTCAGATTTAATACTAAAATACCACTATGAATTTTTATCATATCTAGGATGGAATTTTATGTAATTTTATTAAGCCAATATACTATAATAGTTGGTTTACCTTTTGGCAATGTTGAGGTGATAAAATCACTAAATTTAAACAATTTTATAAGTTATATTTAATTTAATCATCTAACTTCACCAAATTTAAAAGATGGAGTGATTAAATCATCCACCCTCACTATATATGTAGTGTGATTTGATTGGATCACTCACACTCGCTAGATTATATGTATGATTGGGTTACAATATTGAGAAAATATTAATGGTTGCATGTCAACTCACCTTTTCACTAAGGTTTGGGACATGGTGTCCTCATATATATATATACACACACACACACACACACACACACACACACACACACACACACACACATATACATATATATATATATATATATATATATATATATATATATATATATATATATATATATATATATATATATATATATATATATATATATATATATCTGTGTGTGTGTGTGTGTGTGTGTGTGTGTGTGTGTGTGTGTGTGTGTGTGTGTGTATATATATATATATATATATATATATATATATATATATATATATATTAGAGGACACCATGTCCCAAACCTTAGTGAAAAGGTGAGTTGACATGTAACCAACACTTTCAGTTTTATAAATTATCTTAATCTCATCTCCAAAGCTTCATAATAAATCATCTCTTCAAATCATATTACCGAAAATACAATATGGTTACATCATAACATAGGTGTAGTCCTAACCTTGATCTTTTTAATTTAAATAATTTAAAATGATTTAAATTTCATATTATATGCACTAAATATATACTATAAAATGCTCTTGGTTGCATTTTAATCACTAAAAATCACTCAATTTGGACTCACACAAAGGCAAGGTGTTATATACATACTAAGGTACACATTTCATTTATATTAAACTATAAATTTCATTACTAGATTAAAGGGGTAAAATGTAGACAATAAGTCTAAACTATATAACACCTCAATATTGTACGCTTGACAAATACCTATCATGTCTATACCCTTAAGTTCTAATACCTTTCCACTATCAAAAGGTTCATGCTCACTATTTCTTTATGCCAAATTACTAATCTCTTAGTTTGACCACTATTATTATGATGACTAGGCCTTCAGTACTATGTAGAATACTTAAAAGTTATTTATTATCTTCTTCTGCTAGTTTTTGATATGTAAATAATTTCTAGATTTTCAAACACTTACATCTAATCCATAGGATTTTGTCAATGTAGGTGTCCATTTTTTAAGTGTCTAAAACAAGTTCTAATGGTCAGCTTAAGTGATTTAGTGTGATATATTTTCAAAATGGATTGGGTTATATACAAAATCAACCCTCATTCATTCCTCACCTATCAAATACTAGGAACTCACAAGGAAACCTATAAATAGCACTCAATCAAGCATTCATGTGAGGAAACCTACCATAGTCATACATATTTCCATATTAGGCATAGGAACAATATCTCCATAGGTCTAAAGTACTAAATGATCATCGTATGAGCCATATTTTCCAAGTTAAAATCTAGGTCATTCTATGTACTTTATTATCACACATTGCATCCTTATGCACACATAAGCAACTTATAAAGATCACTCAATCAATCATTCAAGTGAAAAAACCTACCTTATTCATCCCTATTTCCACATCAAGCATAGGATTAGTATCCCCATAGGTTTGAATTATTAAAGGAGCATTCCATGATCCATATTTTCCAAGTTACAATCTAGGTCATTCTATTTACTTTATTATCAAACATTTCATCCTTATGCACACATTACTAGATTATCTATTTCTAATGTTTGCTAGTCTATTAGCTAGGTCTTTCATCTTTTTATTAGTTTGTCTTATGTGAATATTTATCCCACATTACTTATATATACTAGTTTTTTGTTTTACCTTGCCTACTTATTCAAGGGCTTGCCATTCTACTACCATATCATTTCTAAATAATCATTTGACTTTCTTTGTTTTTCATCTCATTTGTTTGCATCTTCATGTGTGATGTTATTTTTGCTAACTCTTCATATCTTGGCTTCTTGTAATGTTTTCTACCATTCATAAAATGGTACTATAGCTTTAATGGTTATAACCATCTTCATTGCTAAAAATTTCAAGATAATTTTACTTATACTTCCCTTGTCAGAGCTGTTACTTCCTATTCTAGACTACAATGATGCTTTCATTGAAATTTTGAAGAAATTGAGTTCATTGAAGTTTTAAATAAACTAAGTTTAAATCAGCATAGAGGAGAATTTGGTCCGCTATTGAAGCATTATAATTCATCTTATCTATCATTGTTAGAAGGAGGTCTTAGAGGTTTGAGTGTGGTGAATGAAGGTGGCATTGTAAATTTGAGTTGAATCATCATCTACTAGCTAAGACTTGTAGAGGTGTCATCTATTTACCAACTAAGCTTTGGAATTTTTATAGAGGTGCTGGTAGTAAGAACCCTCCCAGATATGTGTTGAAGTTGTTTTTTGGTCTGACATGCACTTGTAAGGTGGATGGCATGGCTGGACATATTCAATGTGGTCAAGCATTTGGAATTAGAAGGATCTTGTTGTGGATCACTAGAAGCATTTTCATCCCTTAAAATAGCATATCAACTCTATATCTACATTGGAAATCATGGTCAAGAGGAAGTTTTAGCATGGGAAATACCTAGTGCATTGAAGGACAATTAGAACATTGATTCAGATCATTATAAGAGGAATCCATTTTCTTTATCCATTCTTATTATGTAGAAGCTGCATTAGAAAATTCCATACACATTGATTTGAGTTAAAGGCCTACATGGTGTTATAAATACATTGGGATATTGAAAATAAGGTGTGTGGGACCTACATATTTTCCCTTATCTTCCTAGAATCTCATCCTTTTCATAGACTAGGAGTTTCTTTGGAAACGTGAATTCACTTCTTTTCCTCTAGAAAATAATGCGTTATTTCATTATTTTTCTTTTATAAGCTATATTTTTTCCTCAAGAGGAATTACAATTCACTTACGTAAGAATAAGGGTCATTTGATAGATATTTTATCACTTTGGTTAGATTTCTAAATCTATGGTTTAATTTTGGTTCCAATGAGTGGTTGGACTCCTACCTTCAATTCCATTTTGGTCACTAATTTTTTTTTCTAATGTAATTTTTATTGCTTTTGGACCCATTTACAAAAATTCCTAAAGCCTCTAAATTTTGAACTATAACTCAAATTTGAGTTATGTTTTTTTTTCCAAAATTGTATGGTTTTCAATTATCTATCCATTGGTGTCATTAATTTATAAAAATGCACCACTTTAATAAAGTGATAAATTAGGGGTGGTCCTTAATACAATCTTTTGGTATTGATCATTATGAGCCTTTAAATATACAAAATTACCATACATGGAGAGCTAGAATGGAAACAACCATAAAATGCAAATGATTATGGTCCCTAATGAATGAAACTCAACCATATTTCACAAGAGAGTTTGAAAAAATTTAGAACCAATTTAAGTTTGAAGAGTGTATGGGTATGATAGGGAACTATCTGAGTGCTAGTTTATGTTAGAGATAAAATCACTGAGGGGGGGTTGAATCAATGAGCCCAGATATTTCAATTATAATTAAAGTATTTTTAAAGTATTAATCAATCAAAATATATCAACTTGATCAATAAATATTAACAAGAGAGCTCATCCATTCAAATAATACACAAGATCAAACACATAACACATATTACCTGTGGGAAACCCTCATGGGGAATAAAACCCACTCTGAATCCAACAACACATGAACTATTTTCCTATAAAAAATTACAAACAAGATACTAATCAACTGATTTAGACAATAAAACCTTGATCATGTTATCATAACCAAAGGTATTTAGTGAAACACCTATTTCACAAGGAACAACTACCTCTAAGTAGGACCAAGTCCTTTAGACCCTCCTTTGAACACCTTTACCTTAGAAATTATGTCTTCAACACTTGATGATGGATATCTATTTATATAACCCCTATACATGTCAAGAATAAATAAGAAATTAATGCAAAAATAAATTCATAGAATTGTAATAATAAGATATATAAACATAGATTCATAAAGAATAGAAATAAACATGCATAACAAGACTAAATTTAATGTGGATCACCCAATGTGGGATACATCCACCAAGAAAGACTTGATAATATTTTATTACAAGCCACAAGAGTAAAATTCACTCTATGATCTATCTTCTCATTATTACAATGCACAAGATATTGTTTGGAGCTGCACTCAACAAACCCTCCTAAATTTACACTTGAATCCACATACTCTATTCTTCCTTTTCAAATCCTTGTTATCATGATATATTACCTAATGAATATCCATATATACATAATACATTAACATAGTAGTTTTACAAAACAATGGGTACCAAAACCATGCATAAAGTCAACCCAAAAGGGTTCCCCTAAAGGGGGTCCAAAAAACATTTTAGGGGCTACCACCCCCCAACCCTTGCTCAAGGCTTGGCCTGGTCTTAAACCCCAATGAGAATACATAAAGAGTGTATATTAAATTTTAAAATAATAGTATTTTAAATACATTTTAATTTATAAATAGTCTCCACAACATAACAATTTCCCACTTGGAGACCAATTTCCTCTGAGTAGGTTTCGCAACCCTTCACTATCAATTGTCAAGGCCAACAAAAACTGAACATAGCTTTGGTTTCTCTGTTAGACCCATCTTGGTCATCATGTATGTAGGATTATAAATGGTATGAATATTCTCTAGCTTCAAATTCTCTTCCTTCAAAGTTGTCCCAATGAAATGGTACCTCAACTATATATACTTCATCCTAGAGTGGAAAGTAGAGTTATTTGCTAGATGTATAACATTATGACTATCACTATGTATCTTTAATTCCTCATAATTATAACCCAACTCTTCAAGAAACTATTGTAACCAAATCATTTATTTTCTTGCATTTATAGTAGCAACATACTCATCCTCTATGGTTGACAAAGCCACAAGTTTCTATAGTCATGAAATCTAGCTCACCATTGTGTCACTTACAATAAATACATATCCTATTGTACTCCTCATAATATCTAAATCTAAAAATATTTTTGAAGATACATAACCATGTAAATTGGTGTCTAATACACCATAGCTTAAAACTATCCCCATGGTCCCTCTTAAATACCAAAGGATCTACTTCACTGCCTTCTAGTGTTCTCTACCTAGATCACTCATGTACCTACTTATTGATACCATTACATGGTCAATATCTAGCATATTTCACACCATGTCATACATCAAACTAAAAAATAATAATGAGTAAGGTAAATGTGACATATGGATTCTCTCTTTCTCTATCTTGGGACACTACTCCTTTGATAACTTGAAATGGCCTACCAAAGGAGCCCCAATCAATTTAGCATCTTGCATACTAAACCTATCCAAGGCCTTTTTAATTTACTCTTCTTGGGATAAATTCACCTTTATTTCCTTCCTATCCCCAGTTATTCTCAAACCAAGGATTTGTTTTACTGATCCCAAATCCTTCATAGTAAAGGAATTACTAGGTTGTTCCTTGAGTACCTTTATTTCCTACATGTTCTTACCTACAACTAGCATGACATCCAAATAAATATATAGGATAATGTAATCACCATCATCAAAATTCTTGATATATACACAATGGTTTGAATGACACTTGGAGTATCCTTACTCCATCATAAAACTATAAAATTTCTTGTACCACTGTCATGGAGCTTGCTTCAAGGCATACAAGCTCTTCTTTAGTTTGCACACCATGTTCTTCTTCACTATGACCTCATATCCCTATGGCTGATCCATATATATGTCATCCTCTAAATCACCATGAAAAAACATAGTCTTCACATCCAAATAATCTAACTGTAAGTCTTGTACTATCACTATCCCAAGAACAGTCCTAATAGAAGTCATCTTTACCACTGGGGAAAAAATCTCATCAAAATCAATTCCCTTCTTCTATGTAAACCCCTTTACCACCAACTAGGCCTTGTTACTTTTCTTTCCTCCATAATATTATTTAATTATGTACACCCACCTATTTTTTAATGCTCTCTTACTTTTAGGTGGGTTTACCAGATCCCAAGTCTAATTTTCCATGAGAGACTTATGCTCCTCATCCATTGCTTGCTTCCACTTCTCCTGGCATTTACCTACATTAATTATTCAAAGCACTCTAGCTCTCCATTTTTAGTGAGTAATAAATAATTAAGAGAGGGAAAAAATGTTTAGATTCCCTTCTTACCCTAGAAGACCTTCTCGCCATATGAGTTTGGGTTCTTGTGGATTAGGTTCTTGAACCAGTTTCTTAGACACTTTATCATTTCCAATGTCATCTAATACTATGTAATATTTTCTATAATCCTATTTTTGATCCTAAAACTATTGTTTATACATGAATTTTTCATTAAAAACAACATCCCTAGATCAAAATATTTTGTTATCCTTAAGACTCCAAATCTGGAAACCAAAGTCATCCTCACCATAACCAATAAAGGTGCACTTTTAAAACTTAGGCATCTAACTTGGTCCTATCATCTTTATCAATACGAATGAATGCTTCATATCCAAATATTATAATAAATTAATAATCAACCTTCTTATCATACTAGGCTTCCTTAGGTATGCCTCCATCTAAAGAAGATAAAGGTCCTCTTTTTATTAGATATACAACCATGTTTACTGCTTCTACCTAAAACTGAAGAGGTAGTCATGTATGCAACCTCATGATCCTAACACACTCCATGATAGTCATGTTCATCCTTTCTGACATTTCATTTTATTATGGAGTTATTAAAACCATCCTGTGTTTATGAATTCTATTCCTTGAATAGTAATCAAAAAATTCATTGCTACAATATTCCCCATCATTATCTGATCTGAGACATTTTAACTTGAGACCTATTTAATTATCAACCAAGTATTTCCATATTTTAAATGTATCAAACACATCAAATTTTATCCTAATGCTTACACCCAAACTTTCCTAGTTACATCATCAATAAAAGTGACATAATAACATGACCCACTAATAGAAGACACACGATCTGGCCCTCATACATCTAAATGAACCAGCTCTAACTTATTCTCATTTCTTGTAGGTCCAACCTTGAGAAACTTTACCATTTTTATTTTCATTACATAGTTTTCATAAAAATATAAATAAATCCCTTTCAATCTAGGTAATTGATCCTTCAAAATTTACATACCCTTTTAGCTCATGTGATCGAGCTTATTGTGCTACAAAGTTGAATTTGTATCTGTAATAACTAAATTAAAATAGTTAGCATTATTTTATAAATACAAGGTACTAACCTTCTTACCTCTTGCTACCAAAAGATCACTCTTAGTCACCTTCCAAGAATCTATAGTAAATGTCCCCATACATCCTTCACTGCCTAGTTATCCCATGGATACCAGATTTTATCTCAACTTAGGCACATGCCTAACATCCTTTGGTAGCCAAGTGTTACCATTATACATCTTAATCTGAACACTTCATATTACTACTATGTCTCAAGTTTCATCATCACCAAGATAAACATGTCCAAAATCCCCTTGAACATAATCAATAAAATAATGCCTATATAGTGTAGCATGAAAAGAAGCCCCTGAATCTAAAACCCAAGACTCAATAATATTATCAATGGAGAGAATTAATTCATCTTGATAAACATTAACTATCTCCACATTGACCTCCTTGGTGTCTCCTTTAGTTTTATTCTTGTTTTGAAGAGACCAACAATCCTTCTTCACATGACTAGTCTTTCCATAGTGCTAGTATACCATCCTACTCCTTAATTTTGACCTTCTAGGACCATTTGACTTTCCATGCTTTCCTTTTACTCTAAATTTTTTTCTCCATCTACTCTTCAATGCCAAAGCATCACCTAAATTATAATTCTCCCTAGAGCTTTTCCATCACATTTCTTCACTAAGGATTACTCTTATGACATCCTCAAACTTCAACATGGCATTATTAGAGACCGATTTGATCACAGCCATTGTTAGGCTATTCCAACTCTTTGGTAAGGAACAAAAAATAAGTAAATCCCTAACTTCATCATCAAAATCAATTTTTATAGAGTTCAACATAATCACAACCATATTAAATTCATTTAGATGATTAGCAACTGAATTATTTTCAAACATCTTCATATTAAATAACTTTTTCATTAAAAATATTTTATTAGAAGTAGCGGGTTTCTCATATAACTTTTATAATGCATTCATGAGGCCCTATATGTTATTCTTCTATGATATATTAATCATGACCAAAGATTCAAGGCATAACATAATGGCCCTAAATGTTTTCCTATCAAGCAGCTCCCAAGCCTCATCTATCATACTCATTGGTTACTTTACTTTTCTTCCCAGTGGAGCATGGAAGTCTTTTTGATAGAGGTAATCCTCCATATACATATTCCATTGAATAAATTTCTATTTTTTGACCTTTTCAACCTTTGATATATGATCATTGGACATATCTCCCATTTTAACTAATAACCCTTCCTATGATTCAACACTTTAGCAAATAAACCTAAAGTAATGATACCAGATGTTAGGAATAAATTAGAAATTAATGTAGAAATAATTTCATATAATCACAATAATAAGAGATATAATTATATATTTATAAAAAATAAAAATAAACATGCATAACAAGAAGATCATATTTAACATGGTTCACCTAATGTGGGATACATCCACCAAAAAATATTTTCTCAAGTTTTATTAAAAGCCACAAGATTACAATCCACTCTCTGATTTGTCTTCTAATAATTATAATGCACAAAATATTGTTTGGGAATTTTCTCAATAAAACCTCCCAAATTCACACCTAAATCCATATACTATGTTCTTCTTTCTCAAACCCTTATTATCATGCTATATTACCTAATGAATATCAATCTATATTTAATACATCAACAAAGTGGTTTTACAAAATAATGGATACCAAAATAATGGGTAAAGTCAACCCAAAATGGTTCCCCATTAAAGGGGTTCCAAAAAAAAATTTAGGGGCTACCACCCCTAAACCCCCATTTTTGGGGGGTTGACACCCATAAATCACAAAGTTTTGGGGGCTACCACCCTCAAACCCCTACTCAAGGCCCATTTCAACATTGAACCCTAGCCTCAAATAACAAGACCACTTTTTTGACATCAAAAATATGACCTATAGGTCATACACACAATCATCAATCTACTTTTCTCATCAATTCATCAACCAGGTACTCTACCTCTCCTTCACTCCATAGCTCTCACATCCACCTTACACAAGTCTTCCACACACCTAGATTCCATCTCATTTGCTTCTAAAATTTATAGAGCAATCATGAATTAAAAAGATCATGTTATTTCCTTATCATACATGAAACATGCCATATGGGTCACCCTTAAGGCATCTCACATGGGTCACACTTAAGTAAAATCTATTTTCAAATAGGCTTAATTCACTTTTAGGTCATATGGAGACCCATTCAACTCTTTGACACTTCTTCGAGCAAACTAAAACATAAAAAAACTTTTAAAATGTACGAAACCATTCCACATGATCTATAGGTCCTCTTAAGTGCCAACATCCATCACACTACCCTTCTACTTAAGCATAAATCATTTAAACAACATTTTTTGCATACAATCACCATGAATGATTATATAATCACCTTCTAAACATTTTTCATACTACATGTGATTGGTAAAACCTTAATAATGTACATAAATCATCCCTATGGAATCTACAACATGATCCAAAAGCTAATTCATCATTAAACATTGAAACAACATTAGAATGATCTCAAATACCCTTCTCAAGTTACTTATAGAACATACATGAACACATATTCAACTTTCGATATAAATATATTTATTTGTACACACTTCTATATCATAAAATCCATATTTACAAATTCACCTTAGACTCCTCTATAACTTTGGTTTTTACTACATGGTCAAATTAATCTTGGATTAAAAGATATGACAAAATATAGAGCTTTGGTTTTTTCCTCACAAATTTAAATATTTGAATTCAAATGATCACAATTAAACTTCAGATAATATAATCATATCTCATTTACTCACAACTTAGATCAATAATTCACCATTGATCTTGTTCTATCTTTATCACTATTTAAATAATTATCACTTTAACTGCTTTGACTCCACTCACACTATTAGATAAATCTGTATGAATACACATGAATCATTCAATCCTTATCCTTTACCTTTACTTAGCATTAAACATTATGCACTTATCCTCTTATCATTTATTCTTGACATCTTGGATAAAATACACTCCATTGATCTCTTCATGGGTTTTTTGAACTTTAACTTGTATAAAAATGACTAGGTATGGGAACCTTTGCTTATCTACATAGAAGGCCAACTTTGCACCTCCATATATTTTGCTTCGCTCAAGCATATGTTCTAAAATTTGGATCATATGATATCCTTACATAATAAAATCCAAACATGTGACAATATGATCATATAAACCTAACACATGTGAGATATAATGACATTAAAATGCTCACTTAGATATTTTTACCATATAGCCAACAATGTCAAAAACTTATCTAGGAGGCAAACTTTTAACATGCATATCTTTTGATGCACTTCGGTGCTTGACCTAAAAGTTATTATAAATCAACTAGGTACAAAACTAAACAAAAACATATTATCAGGTTATCTTAAATCATCCAATTGTGTGATATATTATACCATCAAATTATTTACTCATCTCTTCCTTGCCTTATGCAAATTTGACTATGGGAAAACACTATCAAAGTACTTGGGAGCCCAACTTTGCACTTGCATATATTTTCATATGCTTACATTAATGACCTAATATTTAATTTATTATAACTATGAACAATAATGAACAAACCCATGTGACTATTTCCTCTTAAAACCTCCATGTGTGCAAATTCTAACATCATTAACATGATTACTTGACTCTATTTGAACATATAAAACATTGTTAAAATGCTTGAGAACCTAATTTTGTACCCACATACCTTTTGTCATGTCCCCTTTTTTTGTGGACATTGACAGATTTGATGATTGGCCTATTATGCGACCTTCGTAGGCTAATATGATGGATAGAGGGTCATAATGGAGCTTGGCTTGACTTTGATTCACAGAATTTCTACATTTGGTTTTCATTCAGGGTATTTCAGATGCATTGGGCCTGAGCTCCTACTTTTTAGGGATATTTGATATGCAGTGGAGCACCTTTATTTTGATATGATCATGTGTAGAATCACTCCCTGATTCCCCAGCTTCAGACGGTTCGAGGATCTGACATGTATTGAGGGAGATATTAATATTTGATTGATTTAATCAAATATTAATTATTTGGTCTAATTTTAAATGAGATATTAATTAATTAATTATTTGGTCTAATTTTAAATTAGACATTAATTAATTATTAATTATTAATTAATTGGTCTAATTTTAAGACCCAAGTTCTAATTTGAGGAATTCTAATTTTAGAACCCCAAGTTCTAATTTGAGGAAATCTAATTTTAGCAAGCACACCTTTGGAAAGGTATAAGAGTTTCTCATGGGAGAGAGTTTGGATTATGCATTGATTATTGACTATTGAAAATTGAAGAAATTCTTTTGTGAAGACTGAGCCAAGGGTTCCAGGATTCCATTTGCAGTGGAGAACGTCAACTCTTCATTGTGTGCGATTCAGAGGTTGTGAAAGATCAGCCGATCTATTGCCAAATTGAGAGATATCTTCATCCAGAAGTTATCACAGAATTCCAGGGTTGAGAGATAACTTCACTCAGAAGTTATCATAGTATTACAGGTATTTGAGAGATAACTTCACACAGAAGTTTATCACAGAGCTTTCCAGGTATTTTCTTATTTTAGTTTTGATCCAATAAGTTATACAGAGATAGATCTTGTGTTAGAATCTATATTCATGGAATCAGGCTGTTCAGCAATCAGGGGCTAAGAAGAGACAGGTTGCGGCCGTACAGAATCCGTACGGGTTCGTACAGATCAGTGCAGGAACTGACATCGGCAGACAGAGGGTTTCAGTGACCGACATCGGTCGACTGAAGACCGATGTCGGCAGAAATCCGACCGGCAGAGACCGACGTCGGCGAGATATCGACCGACGACGGCGACTGTGTGTCGACACAGAGAGGCCGAGACTTCCAGAATTGCAATTTTATTCCCGGTTTGTCAAGTCAGGGTTTTTAGGACCAGATTTTAATATTCTTTATTGTGTATAACAGAGACTCTAATGTGTAATCGTCCAGAAGAACAAGTAATGAGATCTTTATTTGCTATTAAGAGATTATACTGTGATTTGTGTATGCTTATTTGAATATATTCTGCAAGTTTATATGGTGATCAGATTTTTATGAGTTTATATAATCCCAATTGGTTGGGGATATCACAGTGGTATCAGAGCTTTGGTCTTTGGTATCAGAGTTTTTTGTGCAGATAAGAGAGCCCCTAAGTAAGGGACATCACAGTGGTATCAGAGCTAATGTCTTGCCATCTTGTTGGGTAGTTGGGTAGATTGAATCAACGAAGTATCCATGATGACTTCGAGTACTCAGAAACAGTGGGACAATGATATGAAGAAGCTGAAACACAGTTTGAAGCAGTTGGATGAAACCCAGAAGAGGATGAATGAAATTATTTCATATCCTACATCCAAAAACAAACCCGCACGGTATATGACAGCGAAGGAGGAGTGGGAGTTAGTACCACCTCGAATTCAGAAGTTGTTGCCTTTTGATCGCTTTGTTAAGCATAGGAGAGAGCACTACAGATCACTTCGATGAAAGAGTAGCATGTCCCATGATTATTATGATTATGAGATAGGATATAGTGAAGATGATGATGAGTTAGATGCTTGCACTCAGAGTGTACAGGTGGGCTCAGATGTTAGTGCACTGAGGGTTGATGATCTCTCAACTATGGCAGAGATTGTAGCAGAGTCCCAGGATCCGATTATTGCAGATGATACTCAGGAGATTGCAGTGGACAGTTTTGAGGACTTAGTTTCACCGGTTGTTTCTTTCCATATGGAAGAGTTGGACAGTGATGCTATAGTTGTTGATACTCCGTCTGTTGATATGAGCTATGGAGTTGATTCACCGATTATGGATGGTAGTACTCCAGAGATCAGTGATTCTGAGTCTACTCTTTTAGACCATGCATCAGAGAAGGATTGTAGGAGACAGTCTAGCCAGTGCCACCATGTGTCTAGTCAGCTGAGAGTTAGTGAGCGAGACATTGCTACCGCTTGCAAGCATTTCGATGATGCTCGTCAGTTGTTAGCAGTATATGGATGGGGTTCTCCTACTAGCATCGAGTAGGGAGGTAGTTATTTGTCCTTGACAGAGATCCACTCTTTATGGGAGGCTATCCAGATTCTGAGACATGATTATATGCAGTTGGTCGCCGACAGAGATTATCTTATGGAGTGGGGTAGCACATCACATGATGCATTGTTGGTCGAGGAAGATAAGGTGAGTGAGCTTACTCAGCAGCTAGAGGCGACTTCTGAGATTCTTGAGACTACGCAGTTAGCTTATGAGGAGTCACAATTTCATTTGGCTGAGATGACCATGGAGTTAGAGCATTTACGGTCTTCACCAGCCCCAGACTCAGAGGTTAGTACATTGAGTGTTGTTGGTGAGTACGTTCCTATAGATATAGCTGAGGAACATGTTGTTGACGCTGACACACCGGTTCAGGACTTGGGAGTACCTAATTCTGAGGGGTTTGAGATACCAGTGGAGTCGAGTCTCCATATTGATTCTTCTCACACATTTGATAGTATGGTACAGTTGGTTGTGCCACCATTACAGAGGGATCAGTTATGGGATGGATTAACACCATCTTTTGTAGATGGGATTTGCAGTTGCCAAGTACACAATCTACAGTATCGACACATCCAGGGCAGTTGTGATTTTAGAGATTGGTTGAGTTGTGTTCACCAATTTGATTATGGGTTCCTCTTTGTTCTACTTTTGATGATATTGCAGGTACTCACATTGATTCACAGCAGTGCAGAGCATAACTACATTTGGGATCCAGGTGGATCGAGTAGTTCATTGTTCCGAGATTGCTTGGGGACAAGCAATTTTTGGAGGGGCGGATTGTCATGTCCCCTTTTTTTGTGGACATTGACAGATTTGATGATTGGCCTATTATGCGACCTTCGTAGGCTAATATGATGGATAGAGGGTCATAATGGAGCTTGGCTTGACTTTGATTCACAGAATTTCTACATTTGGTTTTCATTCAGGGTATTTCAGATGCATTGGGCCTGAGCTCCTACTTTTTAGGGATATTTGATATGCAGTGGAGCACCTTTATTTTGATATGATCATGTGTAGAATCACTCCCTGATTCCCCAGCTTCAGACGGTTCAAGGATCTGACATGTATTGAGGGAGATATTAATATTTGATTGATTTAATCAAATATTAATTATTTGGTCTAATTTTAAATGAGATATTAATTAATTAATTATTTGGTCTAATTTTAAATTAGACATTAATTAATTATTAATTATTAATTAATTGGTCTAATTTTAAGACCCAAGTTCTAATTTGAGGAATTCTAATTTTAGAACCCCAAGTTCTAATTTGAGGAAATCTAATTTTAGCAAGCACACCTTTGGAAAGGTATAAGAGTTTCTCATGGGAGAGAGTTTGGATTATGCATTGATTATTGACTATTGAAAATTGAAGAAATTCTTCTGTGAAGACTGAGCCAAGGGTTCCAGGATTCCATTTGCAGTGGAGAACGTCAACTCTTCATTGTGTGCGATTCAGAGGTTGTGAAAGATCAGCCGATCTATTGCCAAATTGAGAGATATCTTCATCCAGAAGTTATCACAGAATTCCAGGGTTGAGAGATAACTTCACTCAGAAGTTATCATAGTATTACAGGTATTTGAGAGATAACTTCACACAGAAGTTTATCACAGAGCTTTCCAGGTATTTTCTTATTTTAGTTTTGATCCAATAAGTTATACAGAGATAGATCTTGTGTTAGAATCTATATTCGTGGAATCAGGCTGTTCAGCAATCAGGGGCTAAGAAGAGACAGGTTGCGGCCGTACAGAATCCGTACGGGTTCGTACAGATCAGTGCAGGAACTGACATTGGCAGACAGAGGGTTTTAGTGACCGACATCGGTCGACTGAAGACCGACGTCGGCAGAAATCCGACCGGCAGAGACCGACGTCGGTGAGATATCGACCGACGACGGCGACTGTGTGTCGACACAGAGAGGCCGAGACTTCCAGAATTGCAATTTTATTCCCGGTTTGTCAAGTCAGGGTTTTTAGGACCAGATTTTAATATTCTTTATTGTGTATAACAGAGACTCTAATGTGTAATCGTCTAGAAGAACAAGTAATGAGATCTTTATTTGCTATTAAGAGATTATACTGTGATTTGTGTATGCTTATTTGAATATATTCTGCAAGTTTATATGGTGATCAGATTTTTATGAGTTTATATAATCCCAATTGGTTGGGGATATCACAGTGGTATCAGAGCTTTGGTCTTTGGTATCAGAGTTTTTTGTGCAGATAAGAGAGCCCCTAAGTAAGGGACATCACACCTTTAATTATGATTAGGTACATGACATGAGATTTATCACATAGAAAATAAGGATTAATGTGATCAAAACCATGTGACCAAATCCTCTTAACTCATTCACATGTGGCAATGGTGATGTTATCAAACTAACTACTCAAATTTTCTACCATTTGACCCAAAATGTCTAAATGAGAACAATGATGAACCAAGTGAATTTCAATCATGTGCATAAGATCTCCAATCATCCTTTACCACTGATAGTACCCATTGTACATGATCAATACCTCAAAATCATCCCTAATCATCTCAAACCTTGCCAAAATTGAAGATCAACCAAACATCCTTCAAACATACTAGGACAAGCACATTGCACACTTTGTCATTGTCACTTAGACTATCAAGGCACTTCATCCACTCACTAGGTTACCTCCATGACATCACCAATATATCATTGTCAATTCTCCAATAATCTCCCCCTTTGTCATTGATGTTAACAAACATCATCCAACTCACCTTCTTTCTCTTCAAGCACTCTCATAATAAGAACTTTCTCCCCCTTTGACACAATGACAAAGTGGGAACCACCTAATCTTGAGGAGCTAAAAAGACAACCAATAGGATACGAACATATTATAAATATTATACAAAATCCCCATTACCTTGACCCTACCACTTCTTATCTTGACAACTTCCTCTTACTTTATACCAATACTCTCTTCTTCAATCAAGCATTATAGCCAATGAAGATAAAACACACAAAATATTAATATTTTATGGAGCTTACCAAGAAATAACTAAGAGGGACTCCCCTTAATATTTTTTAGCCATTTCACCTTTTGAGTATATTCAGATATACATAAACCATGAAGTACTTTACAGGCTTACTATCCTTCTTTCTCAAACCACCTCAAGGACCACCAACAGAACTTCATGCCACACATAAAATAGGAAACATGCTCTAAAAAACCTAAGAAATTACCTTGAAATATTCATGCATTGATCTTTTGGATAAATTGAACAAAAACCACTTTTATTCTTACTAGGCCTATTTAGTCTCTTTATAGCCCTACATAGAACTTGCAGAGCCCACAAATTTCCAAAGACACATCATCAAGACCTAAAAATTCATATCTAGAGCACTCTCATATTCACCCTCAATCACATAAATTTTAAACAACTATCTCATCCTATGTAATATAATTTATTCACAATTCAACTTGTCAATTAAGCCTCCATCTTGACGAAAACATGAATAATTTAAAAACCACAAACCTTCAAATCTATGTGAAGATTAATTTTAAAACCCATCTTGCACATTCATCCTATTAAGAAGCCTCAAACCTCAAATCATAAGGTAGATAACTTTCTTAACATAGCCTAAAACCCTAGTATCTCAAAACAAACTGAGTCAACAAACCTTCTTCTGGTCAACATCCACCTTTAAAACTTCTTGTACACTTGGACACAACCATTACACACTTCTAGACCAAGAATTTATCTTCCACATCTTTGGGAAACCATACATCCTATTACCCATTTTAGTGTTAAGCACAAGATATACTGAGAGGAGGGGGTGAATCAGTATATCATATATCTTATAAAACATTCCTTTAACCAAATTCCACTTAATCAAACATTCAAGATATGTAATAAAACTCAAACAATAAACACCACACAAGACAGAGAGAGACACCAGATATAATTTAGAAACCCAATGTGAGAAAAACCATGAAGAAAAATCTCAAGTATATGAATGAGCACAAACCCAAATAATATTTTCAAGCCAAGCTTGCGGGAGCACCATACCCCTTTGTCAAGCACCAACCCAGCTACTATTCGTGAGCACCAACCCACAGGAGCATCACACCCCTTTGCCAAGCACCAACCTAGCTACTATTCATGAGCACCAACCCACAAGAGTACCAACCCCTTTACTGAGCACCAACCCAACAACAATTCATGAGCACCAACCCATATAAGCACCAACCCCTTTGTGTATACCACACACCTATCTATCAATGTTGCTATCTCAACAAATGATAGATCAATACAACATTTCTTTCCTCTCTCTCACCTTTTCTCTTCTAAGCTAGATATAAAAAATACAAATCATATTCATCTCTCACAATTGCTCTTCCAAGCTAGATATTATAATATCAAATCAACCTCTCTTTCTCATATTACAAATGGCTTATCAAGCCTTTATTTATAACTTTCCAAATGACCTTTGGCCTTCCCCCTTTATGACCCTTCAATCCTCATGGAAAATGGCACCAAACTTGTATGACCCTTCATATTCAAGCCTTTGAAAAGTCATGTGGTGACCCTTCATGACCAAAAACGTCCTTCCATCTTTTGTCCTCATCTTGGTGACTTTTCATATTCCTTAAAGTGTCCCTTCATGAGAAATTGTGCCCTTAATCTTTTATCTTCACTTGGTGACTCTTGGTATTCCCCAAGATGACTCTTCATGGGAAAATGCAACCCATCCTTATTTTTTCTTTACCCCGTGGCTCTTCGACTTCTCCACGGGCCCTTCTTTTGTCTCATATCCAACCAAAAATATATTCATTAATATTAAATAAATATTAACTCACATTAGCCAAGATAAACAACATTAAATGCAATGGGGCCTATATCACCAATAATGCTATACCTTTGACATCAATGATAATATTTCCAACAATCTCCCCCTTTGTCATTGATGGCAACCTCAATACTGAAACTACCACATCCTGTCACCTACACATACTATCATCTAAAAACATGCAGTAACTCCCCCTTACTGTAGCAACCTGTACGTATTCCCTGTACCTATTTTTTTCACCTATACCTATACCTATTATTATCCCCCATTGACATCAATGGCAAAGGGCCTACCTAGAGCTAACAATTAGCTTCCCCTCACTTGATGCTAAACATTAATGGCAGGAAGTAATAGAAATTACTCCCAACTCCTCTCGCCGATCCTTGAATGTATCCTTTGATCATGCCTTTGAGAAGATATCTGACAATACATACACATTGTTCCCTATCCTTTGAGCATTTGCAATCAACTCATTTGAATCTTTTCTTCTAATCTCACAACCTTCTTTATGAAACTTTAATTTATATCCTTGATCACATATTTGACTAACACTCAATAGATTATGATTAAAACCTTTTACATATAAAACATTCTTAGTCTTAGTTCTACCATAATCCAAACTCAAAGTACCTTTTCTGGCTATCCTGGTAGTGGTTTTATCTCTGAATCTCACTCTACCACCATTGATCTTCTTTAGAGATATGAATTTACTTTTATCTCCTATCATATGTCTTGAACATCCGCTATCAATTAACCATGGCTGATCTTTACTTCTTACATGTAGAGCTGTCTGAACCATCATAGAATCTTCATGTTGTTTCTTCTACTATGAACATGTCTGAACCTTCTCCCTGATGAATGGAGCTTTGAGACTCTGATCCTTCTTCTTGATGAATGGAGCTTTGAAGATTTGATCCTTCTTGACTGACTCAAACATGCTTCTATAATACCAAGCTATGTGTCTGAAGTTGTTGCACTTGTAGCATACTATGGTCTCATCATCAAAGCTTGATAGAGGAGCAAAAGAGTTGTGGCTTCTACTTGAATTTCCTTTTCCTTATTTCTAAAATTGTTAGCTCTTTTTCTACATTCTAATTTCTTGTGACCATATCCATTACAATAAAAACAATAGCCATAAAAATAAGCCATGTCTGTATATCTCTGACATGATTGCCTTTTGTAGCTTTGTTCCTTCTAGCCTTCTCTATTTGGAATGTCCTCTGTATTCTTTACTTCTCCCCTTTTTGTTTCCTCTTGTGTAAGAGCTTCAACATAGCTCTTTTTCTTTTCAAAACTGATCCCTATCTTATCTGAATATGCTTTTTGACTTTCCAATATCTTATTCAACATGTTAGTGCTATCTTCAAATTTTGAATCATTGACTACTTTATCACTGACTACTTTCTTAATATCTTCTTTTGAAGAGTCAATTTCAATAACATACCTTTGACATTCTTTTCTTGTTATTTCCAACTATGCTGTGAGGTCTTCTTTATTCTTCTTGGCTTTTTCAAAGTGTGCTTGTAGATCTTAAATCATTTCCTTTGATTCTTGTTCATTTTTCTTGATCTGGTGCTTTAATCTTTGATTCTTCTTCTGAACAGTTTCTAACTCTTCTAAGGCAAAAATGAGCTCTCCTTCCATATTCACTTTAGCTTCCTCCTTTTCTTCTTCTTGATCACCTTCATGTATGGCCATAAATAGAATCTCTTCTTCTGAATCACTGACTCCACTATCTTTTCCTAAGTTAGGATCCTTAGAATACAGGCTCTTCTTCTCAAATCCCTTCTTAGATTTGCCTTTGAAATTCTTCTTGTATGTAGGCTTTTCTTCTTCATCATTATTAACCTTATCTAGGCATCTAGCTAAAAAATGCCCAATCTTTCCACAATTAAAACATTTAAAAGGTAATTTTCCTTGATATTTACCTGTTCCTATTTTTGGATTGCGAATGAAAAGTGCTCCATTGTCATCTTCATCGTCACTGGAACTATCACTTGATTCTTGAATCTTAGCTTTATCCTTCTTTGATGTCTTGAAAGCCACTTCTCTCTGTGATGGTTTATCTTGTTCTATCTGCATCTCATATGCCGTGAGAATACCATGAAGCTCATCCATCTTTAGCTTGGCTAAATTCTTTATCTCCTCGATTATCAAAACCTTTGCATCATATCTCATTGGTAGAGATCTCAAGACCTTTTGCCCCACCGTTGACTCATCCAATGTTTCTCTAAGACCTTGAATCTAATTTATTATTTGATCAACTCACAAAATATAACTTGCTATATCTTCTTCTTCCATCTTCAAACTTTAAAACTGCCTTCTAAAAGTCTATAGCTTAGCTTGCTGAACCTTTCCATCACCTTTGTAAATATTCTCAAGTTTTACCCAAGTTTCATGAGAATATTTACATTGCATAACTTTTACAAATTAGGATTCACATAAACCACATAAAATATCATTTAAATCTTTATCATTACATTCACTTGCCTTCTTTTCTGCTGGAGTAATTGCAAATGTTTGTGGCTCTTCATATTCCTCCACCACTACTTTCCATATGTCGAATCCAAGGGCTATCAAATAAACCTTCATTCTCATGCTCCAAAAATCATAATTCATCCCATCAAACAAAGGTGCCTTATTTTTAGAAAATTCTTCCTGTGACCCAGCCATCATGCTTTCCCAATCTACCTTCAAGCTGTAAAATGTTTCAAAAAGGAGCCTGCTCTGATACCAATTGTTAAGCATGGGATATACTGAGGGGGGGGTGAATCAGTATATCATATATCTTATAAAACTTTCCTTTAACCAAATTCCACTTAATCAAACATTCAAGATATGCAATAAAACTCAAACAATAAAGACCACACAAGATAAAGAGAGACACCAGATATAACGTGGAAACCCAATGTGGGAAAAACCATGGAGAACAATCTCAAGTATATGAATGATCACAAACCCAAAAAATATTCACAAGCTAAGCTTAGAGGAACACCATACCCCTTTTCTAAGCACCAACCCAACTACTATTCATGAGCACCAACCCACATGAGCACCACACCCCTTTGCCAAGCAGCAACCCAGCTACTATTTGTGAGCACCAACCCACAAGAACACTAACCCATTTGCTGAGCACCAACCCAACAACAATTCATGACTACCAACCCATAGGAGCACCAACCCCTTTGTGTATACCACACACCTATCTCTCAATGTTTTTATTTCAACAAATGATAGATCAATACAACATTTCTTTCCTCTCTCTCACCTTTGCTCTTCTAAGCTAGATATAATAAATACAAATCATATTAATCTCTCACAATTGCTCTTCTAAGCTAGATATTACAATATCAAATCAACCTCTCTTTCTCATATTACAAATGGCTTCTCAAGCCTTTATTTATAACTTTCCAAATGACCTTTGGCCTTCCCCCTTTATGACCCTTCAATCCTCATGGAAAATGGCACCAAACTTGTATGACCCTTCATATTCAAGCCTTTTAAAATTCATGTGGTGACCCTTCATGACCAAAAAATTCCATCCATCTTTTGTCCTCATCTTGGTGACTTTTCGTATTCCTGAAAGTGTCCCTTCATGAGAAATTGCACCGTTACTCTTTTGTTTCACTTGGTGACTCTTGGTATTCCCCAAGATGACTCTTCATGGGAAAATGCATCCCATCCTTCTTTTGTCTTTACCCCATGGCTCTTCAACTTCTCCATGGGCCCTTCTTTTGTCTCATATACAACCAAAAATATATTCATTTATATTAAATAAATATTAACTCACATTGGCCAAGATAAACAACATTAAATGCAATGGGGCCTATATCACCAATAATGCTAGACCTTTGACATCAATGACAATATTTCCAACATTTAGGACCTACATACTCTTAAGCACAAATTGAGAAACTTGATATCAAACAAAAAAATCTAATTTAACTTTATCATACATTCAGACCACAAAACCACCTAGAGAATGAGAGAATATGGTCAATAGAACTTTCTATGCAAAAATATCATTTTCGATAAACCAAAAATCCTATTTTGACCCTTGACCCTATAGATGGGCCATATACAATAATTAAATCACTCTAACATCATTATAACATATCTTCCATCCAGACATACCTAATCCTCACTTATCTCTATCTAGGACAATCAAAAGAACACCATAGAAACACTTACTTTTCCACTATAAGGAGTCTATTAATAATCATAGATAGAGAGATACTTTTCACCACAATGATTTAAAATAAATTAAATCAATGAGTGGAACACACCTCCTTAGTAACCACTAAAATATTCTTGTAGCTATAAGACTTTTTTCTCTTGTTCTTATTCTTAGTCTAAACTATGACAACTAGTTCCTTTTCCTATATCACTCTCCTTCTCTTCTAAGATATAATTGACAACACATGGAGCAACTAAGGAATCTTGACATACATTTTCATTTTATGAATCAACCTTACATCTTGGAACCTCATTGCTAGGCATATAAAACTAATATACTTTACATGAAACATGCTTATCAATAACAAGATGTTCACTTGGATCCATACTTACCTCAAAACTAGCCTCAACCAGTACCTTAGTCTTCTCCTTTAGATTGGTTTCTTCATTCACAACATGAGTAGAAAATGAGAGAACTTATCACTTTTCAACTTCTATATCATACTTCTCCATATAAAACAAATTACTTAAGCCTATAGACTCATCATAATTCCTACTTATAGCCTTTGGTCTCCATGAGTTCACTTTCCTTCTATCTTTCACTCTAGGATCCTAATAAAATATATTTTGACTTAATGGTCTTTACTTGTAGAATTTAATAATGTGACCTCTTTATTCATAGTTATAACAAACCATATTCCTTAATGGAAACTTATCTTGTCTTACCTTATTCAGACAAAAACTATCAATGTGTCTAATGTCATGAAAACTAAACCAAACTACTCTTTTTGAAGAAGACTTACCTTGCCTTTCCTTATTTGGATAATGATTAGCAAAGTGTCCTTCATTAAGAAAACTTAATCACTTAACATTCCTCACTACTTTTGACTAATGACCCCCATCATAGTCTCATGCAAACTCACTTTTAATAGGTCTTCTACATTCTCTAGATCTATGCCCAATCTGATTACAAGCATATAAGTAACCATTGAAATTTGCATATCTCATGGCATTTGGTTATTTAATTTAATTTATCTTCATTTTTATAGCACTTTCATTCATTATCTGATGAGTTCTCTTAAAAAATTGATCCACCTTTCTCTTATTGACATTCATGTCAACTTGAGAAGCAACTTTGGGATCTTCATTCAAACCCAATCCAAATATGTCACTAAATCACTTTTGACTCTTTAGGATATCATCAAGATCATTAGAAATTTCATCAAACTTGACAAATGATTTAACCTTGATTGTAGAATTCTCTAACTCATCTTTTATAGACATAATCTCAAAGACATACCTTGAACTTTAATATTCTTTATCTTTCAGGATTGTAGACAAGATTTCTAATTGACAATTTAGATGCTTGACCATATCTTCATGTTCCTTGGCATCTTCACTCATTCTTACCTTAAATATATTGAATTTGTCCTATCTTTGAATTGAGACTTCATCTTTTTCTTAATCTTGTTTTCAATATTTAATTCTTCAAGAGCATTTATCAAAGTAGTTTCATAGTCCACCTCATTTTCATCATCATCTGAATCACTACAAGTATACTCCTTTTGATGTGATCAAATTCAGTCCTTAGTCATGAAAAAGGCTTCATCTTCAGCAAGAACATCATCTTCATGATCATACTCTGAGTCACTGACTTCACTCTCATCTAATGAGCTATAATCTTCTTTGGTGTAGAGACTCTTCTTATCTTGTACTTTTTGTTACTATCAAACCTTATGAATCCCTTTTTGCTTTTATCTAACCTAAATGATCTCTTGCCATCATCATGACTTTTATCATGCTCTTCATCATCATCATTCTTATACTTATGAGGGTACTTATTATCAAAATGTCCTATCTCACCACAATTAAAGCATTTGAGGAGTAGTTTACCTTTATACTTGCCTGAACCTATTTTCAATTTTCTTAAAATTAAAAAAATTAGTTCATCCTCATATATATCATAAATGGCATCCTCCTTAGGTTTCTTACCTTGGAACTTCTTCTTTGGCTTCATCTTTATCTTGAATGTTGCTTCCTTATTTGGTGGTATATAATCATTCTTCCTCATCTCATAGGTACTAAGGGTGTCATGCAATTGATGTATCTTCAACTGAGAAGGTCATGACTTTCTTATATAATAGATACTTTAAAATAAAGCTTGGGGAATAGAGACCTTAAAACCTTTTAGACAATACTAACTTCTTTAAGGTTCTCTCCAAGACATCTGATGATGTTCACAATCTCATAAACTCTCTATAGAAAGGATGCTATAGAATCTTCTTCCTTCATCTTGAGACTTTTAAATTACCTTATGTGAGTCTATAACTTAACAAGCTTAGCCTTTTAATCTCCTTCATAAATGATCTACATTTTGTCCCATATATCTTTAGAAGATTTATAATGGATTATCTTTGTGTATTCAATCTCTGAAAGACCATAAGTGATAGCATTCATTTCCCTATAATTATTCTTAAACAACTTATTTTCTACAACACTAGATGGAGGATTAGTAGGATCAACATAACCATCCACAATATATTGTCATACATCAAAACCTAGAGACATAATGTATGTCCTCATCATCGCATTCTAAAAAGCATAATTAGATCCATTGAACATCAATGTTTTCTTAGTAGAGAAACCTCCTTGATGACTACCCATATTGTACCTTGGATCACCTTTAATTTGTGAAGATTTTATAAAAGGACCTATATAAAAGGACCTACTCTAATAAAAATTATTAGAGGTAAAATAAATAAGAGGGGGGGGTGAATTAGTGAGCCCAAATATTTTAATTATTATTGTAATCCTTTCAAACTATTAAAAAATCAACATATATCAACTTGATCAAGAACTAATAACAAGAGAGATCATTCATACAAATCATACACAAGATCAAACACATAACACATAGTTCCTATGGGAAATCCTTATGGGGAATAAAACCCACTCTCAATCTTATAAAACATGGACCACTATCTTATAATAAATTACAAATAAGAGACTGGTCAACTCTTTTAGACCAAAAAACCTTGATCATGTCCTCCTAACCAAAGGTATTTAGTGAATCACATGTTTCACAAGGAAAAATTACCCCTAAGGAAGACCAAGCCCTTTAGACCCTCCTTTGAACATCTTCACCTTATAAATGATGTCTTCAACAATTGATTATGGATATATATTTATCTAACCCTTGTAAAAAATCTCTCTCTATCTCATACAAGCCTCTCACATATGCATGCCACAATCTTTCTCCTTCTTCACTCAAATTTTCCTCATATGCACACTCAAACCTCTTCACTTATCCTCCAAATTCAAGAGAACTTTTTTGACTTCAAAAATATGACCTGTATATTATACACATAGTCATCAATCTTCTCTACTCATCAATTAATAAATTGGGCACTCTACCTCTCATTCACTCCACAACTCTCACATCCACTTACACAAGTATATCTCAAAAGTCTTCCACACACATAGAAACCATCTAATTTGGTTCCAAAATTTATATAGAAATAATTAATTAAAAATATAATAATCTTTCCTTGTCAAGAATAAAACATTCCTTCACCATTAAGGCATATCACATGGGTCACACCTAAGCATAATCCATTTTCAAATAGGCCTAAGTCATTTTTAGGTCATATGGAAACCCATTCATATTTTTGACACTTCTCTGAGTAAAATAAAACATAGTAACACTTTCCAAATGTATATACCCATTCCATATTATCTATATGTCCTCCTCAAGTACCAACATCCATCATAGTACCCTCCTGCTTAAGCACAAATCACTCAAACAATATTCTGTGAATGTAGTCACCATGAATGATTATATAATAACCTTATAAACCTTTATTCATAATACATATGATTATTAAAAACTTTATAATTCACATAGAGCATCCTTATAGAGTCTAAAATATGTTCCAATATCTAATTCATCATTAAACATTGAAACAACATCAGAACGAGCTCAAATACCCTTCTTAGGTTACTTATAAAATATGCATAAACACATAGTCAACTTTGGAAATAAATATATTTATTTATACACACTTATAAATATTTAAATCCATATTTATAGATGTACCTTGGATTCCTCTATAAATTTTTTTTTACTGCATGGTGAAATTTGTTTTGGATCAAAAGCTATGGTAAAATACAGAGCTCTAGGTTTTCCCTTTACAAATTCAAATATTTGAATTCAAATGATCACAATTAAAATTCATATAATATGCTTAAAAATTATATAAATCATGCACCACTGATATTGTTTTATCTTTAGTGACATTTAAATTACTATCACTTTGACCACTTTGACTCCACTTGTGTTATTAGATCAATTTATATGAATACGCATGAACCATTCGATCATTATCCTTTACCTTTGATTAGTGTTAAACATCATGCACCTATCTTCATCTTAATACTTCTTAACATCTTGGAGTAAATTCACTCTATTTATCTCTTTGTGTCTTTCTCAAACTTTAACTTGTGTAAAAATGACTAAGTATGGGAACTTTTGCTAATCTGCTTGGAAGGCCAACTTTGTACGTCCATATCTTTTGCTTTGCTCAAGCACATGTTCTAAAATTTGGACCATATGATATCATTGCATAGGAGAATCCAACCATGTGAAAATATGATCCTATAACCCTCACATGTGTGAGATATAATGACATTGAAATTATCACTCATATTTTTCTTCCATAGAGATAATAATGTCAAAAATGTGTCTAGGAGGCCAACTTTAAACATGCATATATTTTGATGTGCTTCGGTGCTTGACCTGAAATTTAGCACAAATAAACTAGGCACAAAATTGAAAAAAACCATATGATCAATTTCTCCTAAAATGTCCACATGTGTGAGATATTCTACCATCAAAATGCTTACTCAACTCTTCCTTACCTTATGTAAATTTGGCCAAGTATGGGAAAACACTATCAAAATGCTTAGGAGCCCAAATTTGCACTTGCATATATTTTGATGTGCTTAGGTGCATGATGTGAGATTTAGTGCATAATAACTAGGCATAGTATTAAACAAAACCATGTGACCATTTCCTCTTGAAACCTACATGCATGATAATGCTAACATCATCAATATGGTTACTCAGCTCTATTTGAATATAGAAAACACTATCAAAATGCCTAAGAGCCCAAATTTACACCCACATAACTTTTGTTGAACTTAGGTGCATGACAAAATAATTAGTGTATACAAAATAGGGACTAATTTGATCACAACCATATGACCAAATCCTCTTGATTTATCCACATGTGGTAATGGTGACATCACTAAACTGCCTACTCAAATTTTCTACCATTAGACCCAAAATGTCTAGATGAGAACAATGATGAACTAGGTGAATTCCACTCATGCACACAATCTCTCCAATCATCCTTGACCATTGATAGGACCCCTTTCACATGCTCAATACCTCAGCCTCATCCTTAATCATCCAAGCATCCTTCAAGCATACTAGGATGAACACATTGCGCACTTTGTCATTGTCACTTAGACTATCAAGGCACTTCATCCACTCACCAAGGCACCTTCATGACATCACCAAGAAATAATTAAAAAATATCTAATAGTTAATTTTTTTATTTGGATGGGTGTGATACTTCATTAAAAATATGGGCTAAGTTAAAGGGTTTATTTAGGAAAATAGATCACATGAGAGCCACGTAGCTTGAAGTGGAGCTTACTTCACTCAATCCTAATGACTTTGTCTCTATTTTAGGCTACCTCACTATGTTTAATCATTTATTGACATAGCTATAAGGGAGTGGATGAGATAATAAATATGAAGAGTTTATGTGCTTGATCTTATCCAAGTTAAGTGGTCTATTTCAAATCTTTACTTCTAACTTTTTCTCTAGCATAAATACTTTAGGTGCCACATTTAAGATGTCAAGTTTAGAGATATTTTATGAGAGACTTACTAGGGAAGAGCCTAAATTATCTCACCTTGAGTCTTCTACCTCTTAAAAATCATTAGTATCATCACATCCTAAGAATAAGGCAAAAATATATATTCAGAAGAAGAACACTCCTCCATATAAAATTTCACCTAAGCCCAACACCAACACATATAAACCCAAATAATCTTCCAAATCTAAGAATAAGCCTAATCTATCTTGATCCTATTGTGGGGGGACTGGTCATGAATATTCTAGGTGTTTTTAGATAATATAGTCCCTAGAAGATGTCATCAAGAAACATAAGATTTATATCTCCACTCATCCATCTCATGAGTATGAAAAAGCACTTAATGTTGTTGGGAGATCACAATTACCTATTTCAGATAGTTGGGTTCTATATTTTAGTGCTTCACACCACATGACTTATTCTAAGGAGTAATTTATCCCTCTTGGTTATTTATACTTCCAAAATTGAGGTTAGAGATTATTCCTTTATTTATGTTAAAGGGAAGGGTGACATATAGCTAGATGGTGGCTGCATCAATGATGTAATATGTGTTCTAGACATCATCACCAATATGATTTTAGTTGATCAAATTTACCATTCCAGTTAGGTTAAGATAGTGAATTTCACACCACAAGGTGCTGAAGTTTAGGATTTTTTAGAGACACACACTTATTGCATAGGGTGTTGTTGATCATAGTTCCTAAATCTATTATTTTGAGGTTTTTGATGATACTCATTATTTAGGGATGTGTTTTATTTCTCATGCAAATTATGAGAGTAGACTTTGGCATGAGAGATTTGGACATCTAAATTACATATACTTGAAGGAGTTGAATGCTCATAGTATGGTAGAGGATCTTCATAAAATTTAATTTTTTGATGGATTTTGACCTCATTGTGTATTAGGGAAACAAAAAAAAAACTAATTTACTAAAGGTATGTCCATGAGAGCTTCTTCACCACTTGAGCTTGTGCATAGTGAATTGATGGTCTTTCTTAATCCTTTCAATGAAGCTAAGTATGTACTTACCTTTAATGATAGTTTCTCAAGGCGTACTTAGGTTTATTTTATCACTTACAAGAGTGAAGTCTTTTCTCACTTCAGATTATTCAAGGCTTTGTTCAAGAAATAGTATTCTAGTTGTATCAATAAACTTTATACAAATAATGGGGGGATTGTTTTAGTTGAGAGTTTAATGATTTTTTGTCAGCTCATGGTAATTTTCACCAACATTATATTACACATACTCCATAATAGAATAGATTAGGATAATATAATAACAAAACTTTGAATGAGATGGAAAACTACATGATGTATTCACAAATTTACCTCCTATTTATTAGGCAGAGGTAGTTAATTATGTGAACTACATTTAGAATGACACACCATAAATAACACTTGATAATTTAAATTCAAAGGATACTCGGTATAGAAACAAGCCTAATATATCATCTTTTATATTCTTTTGGAGCATTTCTTGGCTATTTATACCAAAGAAGAAAAGGAAAGCATTGGATAAGAAGACTAAACCTTTGATTTTTTTAGGGTATTATGAGGACATGAGAAATTATTATCTTTTATATCTTGATACTCATGTTTTTCATTTTTAAACATGTGTATATTTTGATGAGAACTTCACATCTCATGATTCCTCATCTTATTTCATGCATTCTTCTTCTTCTTTTGATTATTCATCACCTCCTCTTGAGGATTCATTCTTTGAGGAGTCAAGTTAGGAGGCCCCTAAGGAGGTTATAGAGGTTGAGAATATTAATCACACTAATGTTTCCACTATGACTAGGTGGGATCATACTATAGTTTATGAGGTATAATATTTCATATAAGATCTTCCACCCACTTAACATCTTTATGCACATTCTACAGGTATTGAAATTTTGTGTCAAGCATTATCTAAGGATCCATAGTCTTTTTCACATGCTCATGGGATATAGGAGTGGGATGGTGTGATGATAGATGAGTATTATTATTTGATGAAGAATAATACTTGGGATTTGGCCAATATTCCTAAGTAAATAAAGTAGGTTAGGTGTAAGTTGATTTACCACACCAAATATGTAGTTGATGGGTATATTGATAAGTATAAGGCATGTCTTGTTATAAAGAGGTTCTCACATGTCAATGACATTTATTACTATTATAATTTTATTCCCATTTTAAATATAGATTCTATTCACCTTATAATTTCTCTTACTTCATCATAGGGTTGGCTAGTGTATCGCATGGATAGTAAGTGTGCCTTCTTACATGGAGATTTACAAGAAGAAATATATAAAAAGTAGCTTGTTGGGTTTGTTCATGATTATTTTCTTGTTTTTTAAATTAGGAGGTCTCTTCAAAATCTCAAATAAGACCCTCAAGCTTGGTATGAGAATATGGATTCATTTATTCTCTCCAGTAGATTTGTTTACTACCACTCCAAGCCCATAGTGTATATTCAATGTTTTGGGAAGGATATTGTGATAATATTCCTTTATATTGATGATATAATTCTCATAGGTGTCTCCTCGTGTGTCAAATTTAGGGTATTTAGTAGTCAATTTCATCATAGTTCAATATGATAGATCTTGGTATTTTTTACTTCTTCCTTGGTTTACATATTTCACAATCAGATATAGAGATTTATTTGAGTCAATAGAAGTACACCCTTGATCTTCTTCAACATTTTGGGATGGTTGATTACAAGCCAATTATTTCTCCTTTTAAGTCTAGAGTGACTCTCACTAGAAATTTTACTACTAAACTTTATGATCCTATATTGTATAGGTAGATGGTCAGGAGTCTTATGCATTTGACCAATACTCACCCTGACATTTCATTTATAGTTGGACTTGTATATAGGTTTTCATAAGACCCTAATAAAAATCATTAGAAAGATATTAAGAGGATTTTGAAATATCTACGAGGCACTAATCATTTTAGATTACACTACACTAGGGGTTCTACTTGGTTGGCTATAATGATTCATATTAGTTAGGTTATCTTGATGATAGGAGTTTCACTTATGGATACATCTTATATCTTGGTTCTTCACATATTCTTTAGTTTTGTAAGAAGCAGTAGGCTATTTAACTTTCATCTATAGAGGTTGAGTAAAGGGAAATAGTTATAGCAAGTTAATAGGTTATTTAGATTAATTAATTATTGATAGAGTTTGGCTTCATGTAGGATTCACCTACTATACTTTGGTGTGACAACTAGAGTGCAATTAACATATCCTATAACCTAGTTAAGCATCAATAGACTAAACACATTTAGGTACATATACACTTCATTTTACAATACAAGTAGGATTGATTTATTAGTTTGGAGTATATTTTGACTTGGTATCAAGTTACATACATCTTCATGAAGCCTTTTGTATTACCTGATTTCCTTGAGTTTTGTGGCATGCTTGGGTTTTTAGAAGTTATCCTTGGGGGGTATTCATAAGGACATATTCCTTATTTATTTCATGTATACATACTATACATGAGTACCTTATCAGGCCTAGTTATCATGACTCATACTTTGGATATGCCATTATTTCATTTTTGGTTATTGTTAGTCCCTATCTTCACTTGGGGGTGTTAGCGCATGTATTTCTCAAGTTTGCTAGTTTATTAACTAGATATTTCATATTTTTACTAGTTTTTACTATGTGAGGATTTATCCCACATTGCTTAGTTAGAATATTTATTTTTTTTGCCTTGCCTACATATGCAAGGGCTTCCCATTGTACTATAATCTCATTTCTGAATAATCATTTAACTTGTCTTGTTTTGCATCTCATTTGTTTGTAGCTTCATATGTGATGTTCTTGTTGCTAAATCTTCAAATCTTGGATTCTTAGAATGTTTTTTTATGATTCTTAGCAGACATAAGTATAAGTTAATATTTAGAATATTTGATATGTAGACAATTCTCATTGATATATGGGTCCTTAGGGAATTTTGACATCATGTGCCCACTTACACATTTTTTCCAATCAATCCAAGGGTGAGGAAGCTAGGGTTTGATCATTTTAAATAGAGTAATATATTATGCATGTGATTTATATAAACTAAAATAAATGAAAATAAATTCCCAAAAGGCTCTAGTTGGTCGCATCTAGATCCTTTCACTATTCTATACCAGACACTTGCATCCAACTTAGACACTAATGTTGATGCAACTATCCATATCCAAAATAATTATTTGAGGACATATAATGTAAACTATTATAATTTGATGATTGTTCTAAAATATTTATCTAGTCCACTTCTATCTTGTTTTATCCTAGATCTAGATATTCATAGTGAAATATCTAAGTACTCTTACTGTTGATTTATTTCAATATCAATCATTAGTTTTACTTTATATTTTTCAAATATCTAAATATTATAAACCAAAAATATTGTTTATCTTAGCTTGAAAATTAATTGGATTGTTATATATTTTTTTATCACCCTTATGATTATTCATTTCTATATTGAACCCTATTTACCCTCATACCATCAAATTTAGGGTTAAACACTAGGTGACAACGTCTAGCCCAATGATCTTGTCATATTTATTTTTGTATGACCTTATGCCCATGGTCACATCTTGTCAGTATTTAGATCCATTTATTGGTTTTTTTGTTTTATTATATCTTATTTTATGTTCTGATAGATATTTAATTCAAAACCATGAGACATTTATACATATAAAAATCATTTATGAGAATTGTAAGGCATATTTCACTCACTAAGGTATCCAAAAATTAGTAAGAACAAGTATTATTGAAGTTATATAGAAGTTTACAATATATTTTTTCATTTTATACTCTAAGAAAACTATATATTTATATTATTTTATTAATTAATTACATCACATATTTTAAAAAAATTTACATAAGAAAATTTAAATGAATTTACATCTCACACTTAGGGAAAGTCAAAGGTCCTTCTCTCAATTCTCCATTCACACTACACATGAATTACAAGGGATTTAATATTATCAAGTGATATATTTAGTTTAAACCCCAACCCAATGGCTACCCAAATGAACTACTTCTTCCCTTCTCTTTTATATGCAAGAGCATCCCAAAAAAATTAAAAATTCTTTCATCAACCAAAAATAGTTAGTTGATTCCTTGGAATATTTCAAACTTAAATTGCACATAAGTTATATGGTGAGGTGGTCCTTAATGACTTCTAAAATTCATGGGATTATACTTGTGTGAGATTAACATGGCTTAGAATCTACACTAAATTTATAGGTTAGGGTTAATTATTTGTACTAATGTAGGAGCACATGAAGATATCCTTGTGTCAGAGAAAGTTGTGCCTGAAGGTGCATGGTTTGGATTGAGAAGGTGAATATTGTGAAATCATGCATGAGGGATTCAAATAATTATGGATGAAATAAGGTATATAAATGAGTGGGAGTGATATTACATGGGAATTATTTTCATAGGTTGCATTTCATAGATATAGCCACTAAAATTAGCACATGACAATTGAAGATTGACAATGGTATGAGAAATAGTTAAAGAGTCCACATAGAGGATGAAAAAACATATCTTAAATCTTGAAAATAACCCATGAAGGAATAATTGTGCAAAATTAGTAACACATAGGGTATGAAAAAAATCTAATGTATAAAGGAATGAATGTAGAGTGTTATCACACAAGAGTTATGAGTACTAAAGGATAGGTTAAGAACAATAATGATGTGCACAAGTGATAATATTCACATTAGCTTAGTAATATTTTTACCATTAAATCCATTAATTATAAAATTGCACATGTCATAATGCATATGGTTGCATGATCTTCCCTAAGACATGTCCATGAAAAAATCATATTTAAATGCATGCTTAAGAATTCAAAAATGACTTATTCAGAGGAGATAGATAGAATCAAGAGGAAGGATATATGCTTCAAAATAATATTAAACTTATATAATGAGAGAGAAGGCTAAGTTAGGGTAAATTTGTCATTGTAAGAGCTGATAGCTCCATTGTATTATGACACAAGAACCAAACCATAGGATATAATTTTTGTTCTTAATAATTTGTCACCCATAATTTTATCAATAAAAAATAGGGTTTATACAATCATTGTGTATAATGAGTTGAGAGGATACATAGTCTAAGGCATCCTTTCACTGAGGCCCCTAGCCATGATTGCACCACTTTTTTCTAACATCTTATGGAAATCTAATTCAAAAGTATTAAAATATAAAATTATGTATTTATTTCTACCAATTCATCAAAGTGCATGTAAAGAAAATTAAAACATATATTATCACATATACACATAAGAATTAAGTATCCAAAAATTAGTTCAAGACACAAAAAATAAAAAATTATAGGAATGATGGTCCAAGAAAGAGACCAAAATTTCCACCTAAGACACAATCAATGTAGGTTTTGATCTCTCTCATCCATAATAAAATGCTTAAATTTTGTGTAGAGGAAATTATAGACCTACACATTCTATATCCTCACTCATAAGTCCATAAATAATTAATATGCATGTGTTACAATCATTTTAGTTTCATATTGTCATTTTATTGTTTCAAATTTTTAGATTTTATTTTTCACTAATTTTAGCCACTAAGGTAGATTTGAAAGTATTATTTTACATTTTTGAATGGGATATATCCCTATTGCATTAAATTTATATTATTTTTTTATGTTAATACACCATTTATAAAAATAGGTAAAATCATATAAGTGAACCCAAAATTATTACATTAAACCTAGAGTTTATGCCCTTTTTCGCTTAGGGTTTTCTATTTTAGACTCATCATATTATATTTTTAGGGCTTATCCATCCATAAAGGTTTTCATTCCTTTATGTGTGGCTTTGGTTGGAATAAATAATGGTTTATATTAGATAAATTAATAAATGTTCTTTGTCTTTATTTGATTCTAAATAAAAAATGTGAACATTTAAAATGATGATAATTAATCTATATATGTTGTAAAATATTAGATCACAATTTAATTTAAACCATAATCTTGTTGATGAAATAATATGAATGGATAAATAAATGAATAATGTAAATTTTTCTTAAGAATACATCCATAGGGTTTTTACTTTTTATTGTCAACACTCAATTCTCACCACTCTCATGTAAAAATTTAAATTAGAATGATTTCTAAAAATAACATGCATATCACTAAAACACAAATTCTTCTATGTACTTGGAGTGAATCTTTACAATGTATTAACACATCCCTGATTAGGCAAATACATTGTACATGACTATCAAATTCACTTAATTCATCTTGAGTCAAATTGTGACTATACAAGAGATGTTTTAGGATTAATTAAGTCAAATGGTTTTTTGAATTTCAAAGTCACATCCTTTTTCATTAATTTAGTTAAACTCAATTAATTATCCTAATATTATTCTAATAGGAAATTCTATATATTTTGGATTTTTTTATTTTTTAAATTCAATAATTAGATTTATTCCTCAACTCTCATGATAAGTGGCCAAGTGGATCATGAAATCATCATGACACCATAAAAAATATTAGGAATGATGATATCATCTAAAAAAATTCAAGCATTAATAATGTATTCAAAAAAATATTAAAATTTGAAAAGCCATTCCTAATCAATGCCAAATATCAATTGCATTTTACTTACAAATGTTGTCTGACTCTCATCCACTTATCTTGATTTCTAACTAAGGGTCAAGGTAAGTTTTAGGAATATATAAATGTAAGGGCCATTTACCATTATTTTTAATCTCTTAAACATAATCAATGTTGTAATTTTGGAGAGACACTCTCATTCACCAAGCTTCTTAATTATTCAACAATCACATATAGTCAATGGGAAATTCTTCTTAAATGATGTATCAACATTGATAAATACGTCATAATCTATAATCTAGGCATAAAAATGTATGTATGATAGCTTTGAAGGGAACATCCAAATGGAAGGTATATCATCATCTAGTTTATATTTTTTTGTTAGTTATTTACTTCATAGGCCTTGATCAAATGAAGGAGTAAGATTAGTATGTTATTTATTGATGTTTATTATTGATTTTGGTTACTAAAAATGGACTAAAATATTTTTTAATATTATTCCATAGTTTCCTTACATCCACTATTCTTTGTAATTAATTTTTAATTCCTACACTGATAACCACAGGTGTTCTTATGATGAAACATTAAAAATAACCTATTGAGAATACCACCAATAATAAACATGAGATAGTGACTAATATTCATATTATAATGAACTTCCAAAGACAAGAGAATAATATTTCACTTCATCAAATTGGTTTTCATGCTAGGGTTTGGGATGATGCAATGCCTTCTAATCTCATTCATAAGAATGTGTTTGACATTCATTTCCTTTTGAATTAGTAGTCCCAAAATTAAAATTATTTTATGGTCATGGGGACCATAAAATTCATCTTCATGACATGTTTTTATCTATAAATTGTGAAAATCAAGGTGTAATCTTCCCTAAGTTATTTCCTAGTGCATTGAGTGGTGATGCCTTAGATTGATTATCTAATTTACCTAGTTTTGTAGTTAAATGGTTACAAAAGGCCTTCCTAGATAATTAAATTATTAACAATGGACATATAAAAAATATGAAAGAATTAAACATCTTTAAAAAATAAAAAATGAGGATATGTGTGATTACATATTTAAATATCATTATCATATGCACTCCTTAAATTATCAACCATGTGATATTTAAAAGAAACACATGTTTACCAATATTCTTATAGAATTTATCAAAGATAATTTACTTGTCATGAATTTAAAATAATTAAATTATATCACTTATCTATCTATCAATTTTGTGGAAAAGGTCCATACTTAAAATCTTATGGATTCCATTCTAATGCCCATGTGCCTACCATGAACACATATAATATTAAGCCTATGAAAGAAGTAATATATGTAATTATACCTATTCCAAATAAACCCAATAAGTTTTTAAAAACTAAAAATGACATAATAAATGGATTATACACAATAATTTGATTAATCTACCTCTTATTCATTATAATCCAAGATATATACCAAGGTCTTACAATGCAAAAGTATTTTTTGTCATGTCATATTATTTGATTTGAGGGATGAAAATAAATAAATAATTAATAAAAATAGAATTATACTTAGATATGTAACTTTATTAGGAGATAATGCCATTAAAAAATAAAATCAACCTCCCAAGGATGTTTCAAAATCAACAACATTTAAGAAAAATCAAATATTTCAATGTAATAAAGAATTCAATGGTGATGTTTTACCCTATTTTTTATTTAGGCATAGAAAATTTAAAGATGATTCATATTATAATAAATATAATGAAATCATAAATATTAATGGAGGTTAAATTGATTAAAATTGATTAACAAGTGGTATATGTTAAATATAGTAAGTCCATCTAAGTGATATACTCAATAAATAGTGCCAAGTTTTAAGAAGATATTTTAGTCATAAATGAAATTTGATTTGTATTTATGGGAGTCCAATTGAATAATTAATTTTAGCCAAATTTTGAAACATACAAGATGATCCATGTGGATATTTAAAATTTTCTAAACTAACCATTAAATGATGAAAGAAGAATTTCATGCTAAGTGTATAGGTTCACAGCAATGGATTTATCTATATAATTCATACCTACCCTAGAAAATTAGGAACAACTAACCTAAGTCCATGAGTAGTCTGAGAGTGACATAAATTAGTTTCAATAATGAATTAAGAATTATATTGTAGTTATGATATAAAATAAATGGTTCAAGTTTTCCTATAGATAAATGGATAGAGGAATAGTTATTAAGAATCATATATTTAAGTGTAAGTCAATGGGTTTAAGATTTGTCGAGATTTAAAAATTTTAAGTACATGTGACTAGATTTAGGTGTCTACATTTACCACTGTTTAGTCTAGCAATGAAATTGATAGAGTAAAAGAAAATTTGATTTTGTATTTTGATATGAAAATATAATTATGAAAGATATTAAATTATAAAACCCTATAATAGAACATGAAGTATTCAATGTCCATATTTGAAAATTTAAAATTTGAAATTGAAAGAAGTAATGTAGTACACTTGTATGGAGATGAAACCATGTTTCCTTGTAACTTATAAAATATTATGCTTCCCTATTGAAGTATTAGATAAAAATTACCCCTTTTCAATGCACTTGGATAGATGGTTATGTTAAACCATTGGTAAATTTTGAGTGATCAAGTCCTAATTTTTAATCATTAATCAATTCCTTGAGTTGGAAATATACATGATCCAACTCTCATGAATGGGATAATCACCCAATGTAATAACCTAAAATAATTAAAACCATTATGGGTTCACTAGAAGTGATGTGTAGGCCATTTAGTGTCACTAAACTGTAATATACGTTACTCATAATGAAAAGTGGAACCACACAATGGGTTTGATAGATGTAATGCTGAGGCTTTTGAGTGTCTCTATACTCAAATATACATTACCCATAATAGAATGAATCACACCACTATAGATGAATCAAAATTATATTTTAATGATAAAAAATTAATCAAGAGTATTCATTCCCCCTCATGATCATATTTACAATAAATTTGAGGTGAAATAATGACCATTTTCCATTGAATTTGTAAACTATATTATAGTGTGTATGTGCATCAACTAGTATTATGCGTTTTGGATATAAAAAATACATATGAATGCATGAACCAACATTACCCCATAAATTTTTTCCTAATTATATATAATTTCATGCATCTATATTATCAAATATAATTATCTATGAAAACCTATAATTTGTGTTCATATAACTACTTTGCATATGCCCATGCATATATATCCAAGTGAGTATGGATGTGTACTCAAGTCTCTGTAAGGAGAGTGCATATTCATGTCATATACCACCCTAATATTTATTAATATGATAATATATATCATGTATATTATTTATAAATTAATTTAAATCTTTAAATCTTTAAAACTTCTATTCTATCATAAAATAAGATTTTCTGCTCATTGAGGCTTGAATCTCTAAGACAAGCCCACTATAATTCCCCCAATTTGAGATGAGAGTTTTAGCCTAAAATTTGTTAATTTAAAAATAATATTTATTTTTACCATGTGATAAATATATAATCATTTATAATCATGTCAACATGTGAAGAGTATGGTATCATAGTATAGTGTTTGTCATCAAGGTTGTGTGAAATATATGTAACATGAGGCATACATGTATCATGTTTGGATACATATAAAAATGAGTAACACACTAAAGTAACCATATTTTAATAATACTACATATTAAAAGTACATGATATGTATCATGGGATCACTAATCAATCACAACAAACATAACACATAATGCCATGCAATATCAAGGACAAGGGCCACATATAAACAATATGAACATGTCAAAAAAAAGAAGGCCAAGTCCCCCAAATAAAAGGCATAAAATTATCAAAAATAAGGGAAATAAATATGTCACACACATAAATCCAATGAACACACATAATAATTAAACAATGTCTATCCTATCATGCAATAAAGTTACAACATCGAAAGAGCATAGAATAAGTGAAAACTACTCTACACCGTCCACATGTATTAATGTAAAATCATAGAAAATTATTGTATCCATTTATCAAAATTTAATATATGATTAAATAGTAATAAAATTATAATATTTCACACACATAAATCCAATGAACACACATAATAATTAAACAATGTCTATCCTATCATGCAATAAAGTTACAACATCGAAAGAGCATAGAATAAGTGAAAACTACTCTACACCATCCACATGTATTAATGTAAAATCATAGAAAATTATTGTATCCATTTATCAAAATGTAATATATGATTAAATAGTAATAAAATTATAATATTTTTATCACAACATTGTAAATAGGTCATATATAGATATAAATTATGATAATGCCACCTATAGGGTAAAATACCCCCAACATAAACATGGCCACTAGGTAAAAAGGAGTCAAACATATATAAATACATGTATAATATGTATTTATAACATCACACTCATATACCTTGTGAAATTAATGTATGTATGAAAAAAAAATATGATATTTACTAAATATGTGATAAATCATAAATGCAAGCAAGCAAACTAACAACTCATGTCATGTTCAAGTCTCGAATTTCAACCTTTTTAAAGAATATTTTGAATGTTTATGTATTTTTAAAATATGTTATTTTTAAAATATTTTTTGTGAAAAGAGTAAAATAATATATCCAATGATCCCATTAATGGGAGGATCATAGTGTGTGCATGTATCATATAATGGAAGGGTGACTTTCTGTGAAAGGAAAGTACTGCATATAGATTAATCAAACTTCACCTTCATTAATAAAGATTAATATTTATTATAAATTATTCAAAAATCACATGTAATCAAGGGGATATTTAGATTACCTAACATATCGACATTGTTAAATACCTCATATTCTGCAATCTAGGCATAAACATGTATGTATGTTGGCTTTCAAGGGAACATCCAAATGGAATGTATACCATCATCTTTTCTATGATTTTTTATTATTTATTTACTTCATAGACCTTTCTAAACTGAAGGCGTAAGATTAGTGTGTTACTTATTGATTTTTTTTCTTTATTTTGATCAATAACAATGAAATAACCTATTTTTAAATATTAATCCACATTTAGCATGCTTGGTGGGACTATGCACCCCAAAAAAATCCTTGGAGGCATTCATAATCTTATAATTATTAAATTTGATTGTTATTTGGTATTCATGTTTCCTTTTTTATTCCAAATCTTTTGTATTTCATTTATTGGTTATCAGTGGGATCACCCTAAGGAATGGAAAGATTACTCTTGTAAATAGTTATGTTGACTTGTGAATCAATAGGATCAATTTACACTATTTGTTATTTAATCTATTTTTTTGGGATATCGGTGAACTCAACCTAAAAATTAGTGGGATTGACCTCAAATTGGTAGGATTACCCTGTAAAATGGTGGAGCCATTATTCTTCATATATTGTGTATTATGTTATGTCATTTATTAAAATGGCATACTCATCCTAAAAATGACAAGGTCATCTTGTTAATCGATGAAGTCACCAAAATTATATATTTGACTCACTATAAAATAAAGATATTGACTTGAAAGTGATGGGATTGCCCTACTAAATGGTGGAATCACCCTACTAAATGGTGGGATTTCCCTATATTGAATTTACCCAAGGCTTAAAAACTATAGAAATCAACTTATTATTGACAACTAAAATCATTATATGAATTCTTAATGATTTATCTTACATGTTTTGATATATTTGAAAGAATTTTACACAATTCCTTATGGAAAATTTCATTCATTTTTTCATTTTGGTGTTTAACAATGAACATCCAATTTGGCTTGGTTCTTCTAAGAGCACATAAAATTCATTATTAGCTTAAGTGGTTTGTTATCTTCATTATTATTTTTGTAAATAGTTGTGCATATGATCTCCCTTTTCCCCTTTTAGGGAGCTTGGGTGACCAAAAATATATAATTTTACTTATTTTCTTTTCTACCCAAAAAACCATTTTGAAGTACGTTCTTCTCTTGCCCATCTATGGGGTCCTAAGAATTAAAAACAATTCATGTTTTTCCTTTTTCTTTTTTTGACTATGTGGAGTATACTTCATCACCTTCCTATGATTTTTAGGGGTACATTGATGAGGAATTCACATCCTAGGTTCATATTAACCCTATTATCTAATAAAGTATACAAATCAAGGAGAATCCATTTATATCTTAGTTGGTATATCCCTCAGATCATAATTATGGAAATATCACTTCACTAAGACCCATGGAAATATAAAGACCATCTAGTTTCCCAAATGAAAACTTAGAATATTAAACACTTTTATTATGACATTCTCATTGATTTAAAGGTGAAAATGTATCTAACCCCAAATATTGTATTTTCATATAGACCTTTGAGATAAAGGTAGAATTAAAACATGACCTTAATTTATTTAATTAATTAATGAAACAATTGAATTTTAATCCTCTTAAAGGTGATTTTTATCAAAAATATGAGTGATTATGTCATAAACCCATGTCATTTTCTAAGGTACATTCATGATTAATTGTGTGTTGATGTTTGATTTTTGTGTAAAAAACCCTTTTGTATTCAAAAATCACAAGTTAAGTCTAAAATAGTGTCATACCACACCTATGAGATAAGGACTTCCCCTACCCATTTTTTGAGCTGTATCTACCTCATTTTAGTGCTATGTTGGCCAATTATATTATTATGTTGTTGGCATGGAACTATTATATTGTCTAATTTAAAACCATTCAAATAAGGTCCATTTGTATTCAAATCTAGTTTGGAATCAATTATTTGCATTGGGCCACTTTTGACCCCATTCTTATACCAGGCCATTCCAAGCCAAATAAATTTCATCTTGAACCATGTACAATCCAATTCCAAGCCATATCAAGTTTATTTTGAACTATGTACCAAGCCAATTATAAGCCAAGTTTGGTTTATCTTAAACCATGTGCCAAACAATTCCAATTCTAATCATTTTAGTCTTGAACCACATTCAAATTATGATCCAATTCATCTGGAACCACACGTCAAGCCATTCCAATATGATTAGGTTATTCTTGATCCAAGTTCTAATTCTAATTCTAAATTAGGTCAAATTTTAACAATGTTAACTTTAAAGCTAAACAATTAAAATAATGACAAATCAAGTGTATTTAGACCAAGTCCAATTATTCTGAGTCCATCACATGTCAATTCAATCTATTTTTTTATTTACATTTAATATCCTACACATTCCAATTGGGAATGATGAAGTCATTTCATCCATCCTTTCTTTCATTTGAATCATATTAGGTCATTCTACCCTATTTTGGGCTAAAACAATCCAAGATAATTACGTTGGATCAAGACTACCCTCTTTGAGGCTATTTCTATAGACCAATACTACCCTCTTTGGGCCAATTATATTAAATACCAAGATCACCCTCTTTGGGCTATTTCTCTAGACCAATACAACCCCTTTGGGACAATTTCATTCAAAACCAATTCCCCTTGCTTGGAAGTAGCCTTTATTCCATATCGATCCATAAAATTTGAAACTGATTTGGATAAAACCCTATTTAAATAATATGAGAATGCCATTATTTTTTGGCTCATATAAGAGGGATCCAAACTTCTACCTAATTCTCTTGTGGCTTGATTATATACATTTAAAAAAAAAAAAAAGAGGAAATGATTATGTTGAAGAGATAACTTATAGAACCACACCAGCATAACCATGCCATTGCTTTTTAAGTATAACATGATGTCCGTATCTTTGCTATTCATGTCATGGATACTTTAAATACCTCTCTAGTTACTAATTTATTTGATAATTCCCTACTTGTCTAATATTTAGTTCAGTCTTAAAGCCATAACAAATCTAATAATTGACCCTCTAAGGGCAAATATCTATTGAAGACTCAAGTGTGTCTAAGTCTGATAAATAGTCAATTAGGATATGTCATGATCCCCTTCCAAAGCATTATTAGATACATTTTCTTATAAAGTAAGGTTAAGATAATTAACCAATCCTCAACATTTTTATCGAATAACCCATCCTTAAACAAACCTAAACCATTATTGGTCCACCTTTATTTGACAAAGGAACCATATATGATGATCCCATATTTTAAGATACCATTATTATTGAGAAATAACCCATTATTCATCCATTCCCAAACATTCCCCATCTTATAAATTTACTTCATCTCAAAGCCTTCATTAGAAAGGTGAAAAATATTCTTATGGAAAAATAAATTCAACATGCCATTTTTATAGACACATTTATGTCAGAAAAAGGTTCCCCTTTGGAACCAACATTTTTATTAGCACAAACATCAACATCAACATCAACATCAACATCAACATTAAACTAAAGTTTTCTATTATAACCAATATCATAATTATGTTTTATTATGGAACCAATATAAAATTTAGCATTATAAGTACAATCAATATTAGTCTTAACATTATATTTATATCCCCTTGAGTTTGACTCAGTTTCAAAATAAAAATAATTTAATTAATATCATGACATTAGATATATACTTTGTATGCACCTAAATTCACTCACCTACATTATTGTCACTAATATTCCTATTCTTTAATCTCATTTATCTTTCTAACATATACCCTTTTCTAGTCATTTATATAATGTCCCCCATCAATATTTCATCATTCACTAACCTTATTTTATCCCACCAATCATTAATTTATCTTAAATCCCCATTATCATATCATAATCTTATCTTACATATTATTTAGGAATTTTAAATTCCCATGACCCACCTACCCACATATAAACCTATCCCTAGGCTTTCCTACACCCCTATTCATTAATCACCTACCTTATCCCTATCTAATCCCCTATCTAATCATCATTAACCCCTAAGAAGGATTCTAGAAACCTCAAAATCTATGATCTTCTATATTATAACCCTCATCTCTAAAAGCCTATAAATATAGAGGCTTATAAGGAATTTTAAATTCCTTTTAAGTATCCACCCTTGATTTCCCTAATCCAACTTCAAATATCATCCATTGATCTATCCCTCCATTTTCTATTTAAACATCCCCATTCGTCCATATAAGGTCATCTTGGAAAACCATAAAACTTGCATGTCCAATTGGCAAGCGAGCATCAAATCCATGTCCATGAATCTATAAGCAACCATCAACAATCCTTAATCATGCCATCATAATGTCCAAAATCTGAGTCTAAGGTGATCAATCTCATCTTTTTATTTTTTCCATGAATTTTATTATGATTTAGAGTATTTAGCTTTAGGATTTAAGTGTAGGATTGAATATTTTATTCATATAATTTCATTTAGTCTTAATGGATCTATAATTTACCTAGTAGTTTGATGTTTGAGTAGTTTAAATCACATAGTTTAATCCATTAAATTAAATTTTAGACTACACACTTCTACCATATCCACTTGATTCCACATCAAAATTAAAATCAACATACCTTAGTAGATGTTATGACATTGGTTACATACTCCTTGTAGATCAAATTGAATATATTTGTGATCCCTCTATGGTTATTGAGTATATTTCATTTGATATCAATGGAAGTTGTCCTAGTATAATCTATAAGGATTGTGTTGCTTTTTACCCTTCCATTGGTATTACCATTACACAACCCTTTACCATTATCTAACCTATCCATTATATTTATGTTTCACTACCCAAAATCTTTGATTGGATTGGAATAATCACATGTTATTCAAATCTTTCCATGGTGACATCTTAATGACAAAATTTTTGGGGATCCCAAATAACATTCAAGTAGAATAAAAATCTCCTAGTAAAACCCTAATTGAGGTTATAGGGTAAAATCAAATTCTAAAGTAAACAACTCCTATTGAAACCTTTTTTTTAGGCCCTAAGGGATCAAAAAAGTTTAAACTCAAAATCCTTTAGTGAAACATTGCTTAAGGCACTAAGGGATAATCAAATTGAATTATTAGTATCTTTTATAGAAACCTTATTTAAAGCACTATTGGGAAATACAAGTTAGAATAATTAAGAAGTATTTGTTGTTAGAAAGATTTTTGAGGTGACAATAACTAAGCTAATTAGTTCCACATTGCTTGATGAAGGCATTATTAAAGTCAATATCAACCCCACCACAACCAAAATCAAGTCAAATCTAGAATTAACAATGATGCATGTGACTAAAAATATAAATATTTAGTTGTCCTTTAACCATTATAAATTCCATTGTGATATTATAATTCACTCAATTTCTATGTTACATCACCAAATTAGGCCATTTATCCCATGCCTACCCTTCTTTACCCTTTCTGGCAACACTCTTTTTTAAATAGGTTACAAAGACACCTTGTTTAAGGGTTTGCAGGAAGTATAATCAATAAATAATGAAGATCATGACAACACTTATCTCATTCAAAATAATAGAAATAGAATTCAGATAGAACTACTATTTAGAGCATGTATTGGTTATATATCAAAGGGTCTACTTTATGCATCTCATAATACTTCATTGAGTTGAGATGCTAAAAAATCAAAAAAATAATTAAAAACTAAAAATAGTTTAAAAAAGATAAATAATTATTCCAATGGTGAAAACCATGCTTATGGCATTATTTCTCTATATTTTCACTAATTGCATTTAGATAAGAAATAAACTAAGGTTGAAAGGTTGTGGGTTTGATTGTTACCCAAATTTAGTGTGCATTGTATCCAAGCTTTATGGGAGCTCCTCTTTGGCTATGGAGGAAACACCTGCAGTAAGAATGAAACTTGAGCAAAGAAGATGTTAGAAGAGGATATGGTGGACTTCCAAGCTATGTGCTCGGTCCTGAAAGTGTGAAGCTCCCTAAGGGATGAAAGTCCACTATTTATAAGAGGGGATGCAAGAAGAGAATATTTTTCTAATGCATCTATATGAAAGTTTGATTTTTTAAAAGAAGAAGAATGAACCCAAGGAAAACTCTGAGGGTCCCACCAGGTGTGGCAATTCTGTGGGAGCTCCTCTTTGGCTGTGGAGGAAACACCTGTAGTAAGAATGAAACTTGAACAAAGAAGATGTTAGAATAGGATATGGTGGACTACCAAGCTATGCGCTCAGTCTCAAAAGCGTGAAGCTCCCTAAGGGATGACAGTCCACTATTTAAAGAAAAGAGTTTTGTAAAGGAAGAAATGATAAATGACTAAGAAAGATAAAAATAAATAGTGCATACCTATTCCTTGCAGTCTGTGTGTCACAATCACTGACATCGGTAGGTCTACCAAGGTCAGTCTGTAAATGGTGCTGACGTCAGTTGGGTTGCCAATGTCGGTAGGGGTTGTTGGCCTTGGATAACTTTTAGAGTATTTTTGGGGTACATAGGGGTTTTTTGAAAGTTTAGAGGTTGGTGCAGGGTTGTGAGAAGGTGAATGAGGTTTGAGGAGGGGTATAGGTGGAGGATTGGTGTGAGAAGGGGGTGAGAATAAGGGGAAGGCCTTTCAGCCTCTCCACAGAAGAAGTCAGGCCTCTTGACAGTATTTAAAAATATCAAATAGAAACTAATTAACAATGTATTCTAAAATACTAAAATGAGAACCAAAATACTTAGCTCTATTAGGTGAAGAAATAGAGGTGTCAGAATGCTTATTCCCATTGTGACTGATGTTGAGGTCCTCATACAATGTTTCAATCCAGTCTCTGGAATGACTTGTGCAGAGCTTCAGTAGCCAAGAGAATGATAGTTGAGTTCTGGTGCTTGAGGTCTCAGAGTGTGTGCATCAATGTGCAAAAAGGTGGGTGGGGGATCAATGTTTAGAGCTTGGTTTATGTAACTGATGTCAACGATCCCATCAGTGTCGGCCGTGGTTTGACTGACATCGGCAGAGAGAGAATAGGTAAAAGGGCTATTTTTAGCTCTTTTCCCATTTCTTCACCCACCAAGTGCCTTTTTCATTGGAGAATAGTCAAAAGAAGGGCTTATGAGGCACATGAGTTGGTTAGGGAGTTAAGATGGAGTGAGAATAGGTCATGGGTAGTTAGGATTTGGAGGACCTAGTCTCAGGATGACTCATAGGCTAAGAAATGGTCTTAGGGTGAGGTGTCTAGGTGAGGTGTCCAAGGTGAAAGGGGTTCAAGTGTGGGTTAGGAGTGTTAACATTTAGAAGGGGACCAAGGGGGGTTGACACGATATTGGTGTCTACAGGCACCTTGGGCAAGTAACATGATGAAAACTAGGTTTTAAGCATCATGTGTAAATAATTTATTATTTGGAAGTACCTTGACACTTAGGGGTAATCATATCTACATTATCAACCATGTTATTCAATCCATCTTGGCCATTTTAGTCCATTACCATTATTATCATTTTTTCCATTAACTCCTTTAAACCCAACCCATCTTATTGTGACCATTAGTCTTCTTGCTTTAAACTTGTCATTAAAGTGGAAGGTGTTGATGATGAAAAAATGTTCTGTCAACTAATCAATCATTTCAACTATTATGAAGGTTCAGTTGGAATCATACCAGTATAATGGTAAGGTTCTAAAGGTTCAAATATGATCTTAAAGATGCAAGAGATTTTTTAAATATTATATGAAATAACAAATAGTTTATTAGATATAACATATTCCATTATAATTCAAAAATCTACTTATCAAATAATGAATCAGTTTAGAAATGAATGTGTAATTTATCTTATCTGATAGAGAGATCCTATGAACAAGACAATCTCTTGAAGGAAAGAAATATGATTCAGAAATATAATATATTCTCAATATAATATTTTGCTTTGTTATTTTAACTTCCATGTAAACATCAAGACAATAAACAAGAAGTACAAAGGTTAAATGAAGTCAAGAAAATAGATCATTTCATATGCATGCCTTCAATAATCAAATAACAAAACATAACTCAACAATAAAAATAAAATATGCAAAAAAAACATCAAACAACTAAGTTAAACAAAAAAATAATTAGGAAAACCTAAAAGAATCTAATCTAAAATTAACTAAAACTAATACTGACACTAAACTAACACAAATAAAAGAAAAGAATAAAAAAAAATAGAAACTATCAAAGAAAGTAAATTAATGTTAATGAAGACTAAACTAAATAGAAGTAAAAATTAAAATAATTAGAAATTAAACTAAAATCAGATTAAATTAAATTAGAAGTCAAAGTCAAAATAAAATACAATATAAACAAAACATGTGAGTTTCAATAAATAGAGTCATCTTATCAAAATAGGTAATTTTATTTTAGAAACCAAAATCCTTTTTATATAATATCTTTAAAACATAACTTTTACAATCAATTAGATCAATTAAATGTCACAAACAATGAAGTTTTCATCATTATTTGGGTTAAATACTCAGATTTTGCACATAGGACTGGAAGAAGTAATCATCAAAAGATGTTAAACTTGATACTATATTATAAATGATAATATAAAATTGGATATACTTGCATTTCCTTAGCAATATGCTCAACCATCAGATAAAGTACCATTGGTCTATCTATAAAAGTTATCTCAGATAAATTACATAGAAGAGAGAGACAAATGTGTTATAGGTACAATCACTAAGATGGGGTGAATTATTGAGCCTAGATAATCCAAATTTAAATTAAATCCTTTTAAAATCTTAATTAGTTATCACAGACATTCATGAAGCATACATATCTTTCATAAAAATGAACAAGAGAGATAATGCCAGATCAAACACATCACACATGACATATGTGGAAAACCCTCTTGGAAGAGAAAATCCACTAGAAAATACAATTGGAATAATATTCTATAATAAAAATAACCAATTTATACTAGCTACAATTAATCAAGGAACTACTATCCCTTATTTAGTGAGACTACAATCTCACAAGGTGCTACAACACATGTTTGGTTGAGCTACCACAATAACTAGACCTTTAACAAGTTTCACATTGAAAGGAGGCTTCAAACCCCTAGATGTTGAGTTTCCACAACAACACCTATAAACAACACAATTATTGAACACTAATTTCCTATCAATTTGATGGAGATACAAAGTATATTAGCTCTCTTCAACTCTAAACACTCTATGCATCTAAATCCACCTTTTGGATCACCATAGACCTCTTCACTCATCCTAAACATATACGATAAATATTCTAACATTAGAAACATGACCCATAGTTCAAGCACATAGTCATTAAACTATTTTACTCTTTAACTTATCCACTGGGCACTCTTCCTCTCCTTCACTGCACCTTACACAATCACAAACCTCTTACCAAATGTCTCCACCTCTAGAAACCATCTCATTTGGTTTCTATATATATATATATATATATATATATATATATATATATATATATATATATATATATATATATATATATATATATATATATATATATATATATATACATAATTCATGAATTATCAAGTTAATAATCTTTCCATGTCATCCAAAATACACACTTTCACCCTTAAGGCATCTAACATGGGTCAAACTTAATCACAACACACTTTAAAATAGGCCTAAGTCACCTTTTAGGTCCTATGATAACCTATTCACCTCTTTGAAACTTTTTTGATCAAACTAGGAACATAAGAACTCTTTTCAAAATATGTACCCATGAAACATGATATATAGGTCCCCTTTAAGTGTATATATCAATCACAGTACCCTTTTACTTAAGCATAATTTGCTCAAACAACATTCTGTACACACAGTCATTATGAACGAATACACAATCAACTTCTAAACCTTTTTTCATATTGAATATGAATATTAAAACCTTAATAATAAAAATATATCATCTTCATGTAGTCTAAAACACTTACAAATATATAAGTCATCATTATACATCAAAATAACATCAAAACAATCTCAAACAATCTTCTCGGGTCACTTGTAGAATAAACATGAACACATAGTCAAATTTGAACCTTCATAACATTGATTGTAAACACTTAAAAATATTCAAATATATATTTATAGATACACATTGGATTCCTTTACAAATTTTATTTTTAATATATTAGAAAATTTTGTCTAGATCAAAAGAAATGGCCCAAAAACTAGACATTAGTCTTTCCTTAGAAAATTCAAATATTCAAATACAAACAATCATAGTTAAACCTTAATCACTTTACTCACATCTTGTGCTCTTGCATATCTATATTGACCATAAAACATCAAAATTATTATAATTTAACACATAGTTTGTCAATTCCCAAATGTTAAACTTTGAACCTTTGACCTCATCTCGTATAATCTAGTAACTTTGACTTAATGTGCACCATCGATCTCCACAGGATTATCCTCACTTTAGTCATGTTAGAAAACTATAATTTTAACCTCTTAAATTTAATTAACACCATTTACATATATTTGTATGATCACCCACTCACTTTTTATCCTTATAACAAGATCTATCTTTATCTCTGCTCAATGTTAAACATCAAACACTTGACACCATCTTGTTGCATTCTGACATCTTGGAATAAACACTCTTCATTGATCCTTTTGTAAAGATCTTTATTTTTACCTTTATTAACCAAAAAACATTTTGAGCTGTTTAAATTTATTCACACCATATATCTTCATTGTATGATTTCTTTTGATCCATTAGATCTCCATCTGGTCCTGATCTTTAACATTGTGCAAAATAGACTAAGTGTGGGGACCTTTGTAAACTGTCTATAAGGTCAACTTTTCACCTTCATATCTTTTGCTTTGCTCAAGTAAAAACTATAAAACTTAGACAATATGATCTCCTCATATAGGATAATATAACCATATAATAATATAATAATATACTCCTATAACCCTCACACTATGAGATATAATGACATTAAAATGCCTCCTCAAATTTATCTATGTATAAAGCCATCTATGTCAAGAACTATCTGGAAAGATCAACTTTGTACATGCATAGATTTTGTCACACTTTAGTTCTTGACTTGAAAATCAGCACAAATTAATTAGGCACAAAACTAAACAGACCCATAAGATTAACTTATTTTGAAACATTCACACGTTCAAGATATGCCACCATAAAAATGTCTACTCATCTTTTCTTGCCACATTATAAATTTGGCTAAGTATGGGAAAACACTATAAAAAATGCTTCAGATCCCAAATTTTAACTTGCATATATTTTATCTCACTTTATCAATAGACTTGAGACTTTGCACATAGAAACTAGGGACTAATATGATCATAACCATATGACCAACTCCCCCTAACTCATCCACTTATGAAAATTATGACATCATCAAACTACCTACTCAGATTTTATGCCACTAAGCCCAAAATGTCTAGATGAAAACAATGATCAACCAAAATAAATACACACATGGACACAATAATTCAAAGCATATAAAACTTCTTATATGACCCACTTCACATACTCAAATAACCGTACTCATTCTTTAACATCTCTAACCATACCAAAATTGAAGATCAACCAAGCCTCCTTCAAGCATACAAGGACAAGCACATTGCACACTTTGTCATTGTCACTTAGACTATGAAGGCACTTTATCCACTCACTTGGACACCTCCATAAAATCATCATGACATAATTAATAATACTCCAACAATATTATTGAATTTAAAATGTATAAGTATTCAATACCTGTGTTGTTCTTCCTCTTCAAATGAATCTTTAATCTCCTTTTATAATTTCAAGTTGTTTGAAAAAGAAGATGTAACTAACCTTAGTTAGTTACTTGTTAACTTAAAATAATTGACCTAAAATCTAATTAACATGTCAGTTATAAGTTAAGAGTTATTTAATACTTAAAAAGTCTTAAGAGATCAATTATTTGAAAATAGACTAGGTATTTCCAATGGGTGAAGACCCTTTAATCAATTAATAATGACAAGAAATACATATTCTAATAAATAATAGGATAATTCAAATTAAAATAAAATTATTATCTATATTAATTCCATCATGCATATAATCCAAAATACTTAGGCATATTGTACACACACACACACACACACACACACACACACACACACACACACACACACACACACACACACACACACACACACACACACACATCAAATTAAAAGTTTGTTACACTTTAAAAAAATAATATAACTAAATTATAAAAATCTGAAATGTATTTAAGTCTTATCAACTAAATGTTCAAATTTGAAATGAAAATATATTTATGATAATAAAGAATCATCAAAATTAGATAGGAATTCAATTATGGGTTCACCCTTTTCATTAAAAATTTCATTATACTCCATCTCAACTATAGGAAATTGAACCATCTTAGTTCCCAAATCACTTTTAATATCATCTATATCTATCTTAACTTGCTTCAAAACTCTAATTTCTATTGGAGTATTTGATTCATCCTGACTATTTACATATTTATTAGAAGTGGTCAGGTGTATGACAGAAAGTGGATTTTTCAAATTGAGCTTCCTATGACCTATAATAGACATCTTCTAAGGTGGTATAGGCTCACTAGAACAATATGGTAAGGAAAGATTCAAAAAATTATTTGCATGGGCTATCTCATTGGCTAGCTATGTTGGTTTATTAACATCATTGACTCTTTGTTGATTGGGTCAATAATTAGGTATTTGGTTAGGATTATTTTTCAATTGATGGGAAGAGATAATATGAGAATGAGATATGGATTTGAATCTATGACCATAAAAACCTACATTGACCTTATGATTTGCAAGATTAAATGGTAGACTATTCAACATGTTCTAAAATTTAGGGTCAGTGGCATCAAAATGGATAGACATTCAAGTTCTTATAATGGCATATCTAGGAACAAACTATCTAGCCCTAACTCTTCCTCTAAAAAAATACCTATTTGGTGAATCTTAATTCATTCTACTAAAATTTTGATTTCTTTCCCAACTTGTATTATCATTATCCTTGTTTGATTCTGGTTGATCCCAACCTAACATGCTAGATACAATTGAAAATATATATTCAAAATTTGACTATCATTTGACATAACTCAAAAGAATAAATATATAATATATATAAGCAACAATAAAAATTTTACTTCAATATTCCAAACCTCTAGTCACTTATAACAAATTCCAGCTATCATCAAAATGAACATATCAAGAATTTCAACTATCTGCAACTAAATTCATTTTTAAATATGACTGTGTCATAATATTCAAACATGAAATCATAATAATAAAATTATATTCTCATAATTTTATTTTCATATGCTCTAACTATAATTTCTTACATTCTGATCTCACTATACGAGTGCCATCTCAAAATAGACAATGCATGTCTATTATCCATAAATTATGAATTGCATGATTTTATCAAAACCTGAAAGAGTAATTTCAACATAAGTTTCATTCATAATGTTGTAAAGTACAACTAATTTCCAAAATGATAATAAATCTAAAACTATCAATAATAATTTTGACATAAATTCTATTTAATATTATAAGTCTTTTGATAGGGTCGAACCCTTTCCAATCATCATCTCAAAACTCATAAAAATAACAACTTTATCTTTATCTCAACATTCCAAACTATTGACATTTTCTCACTATTTTTCAATTTTTGACTGAAAAAATAAAAATAAATAAACATGTTTTGATATCTTTGAAAATAACCCTCTGATTTTAGAAAATCATATATATTGCATGCAAAGAATTCTATCTTTTAAAACCTTTCATCAAAGTTTCTTCACAGTATACACAGAAACACTTTCAAATCCATCAAAACTTTCATGAAAATAAACATGTAGATTTCATTATTTATACCAAACCTCAAGCATCAATGAAAACATAACTTTGAAATATAAATTTATGCACTCAAAATCATCACTATAACCAACTATTGACCAATAGAAAACTAGAACTAAAATATTAAATATTCACAATATAATCTCCAAAACCATCTCAGACACAACTCAAGTACACTTTATGTTTTATTTTCTCAAATGAAAACCCTCATAACACCAAATATTCAAAGTTAGTTATGAATAAATGATAATGATAATGAAAAATCGTATAACACAAAATGTAACATGATAAACCCAAAAATCTTTTCAGCTTTCCTTATTACCAAAACTTCATGCATGCAGAAAGATTTAAAACAAATAGTTTATCTCTCCTCAAAAATATTAAAAACCATGTAGACCCAAAAATGATCATTATTTCCATGTAAACCTATTTACAGAGATAAACTACAATTATCTCTTTATAACTATTCACTTTCATCATTGGCATACCTATTTACATTTTGTATAACTTCTTGCATATAATTCCACATCTACAACTTCAAAAATTATCCTGATAGAGTATCAATTCCATTGTGAGATTTTCAAAATGACTAAAAAAATTAAAAAAAAAGCTATTTATATTCTAAACCCCACATCTTAACTACCATTGCTTATGTGTTTGCATGTTATTGGTTTCTCAAATCGAGATAATCAATTAGCCTACTACTAACTTATTTAGCAAGGCTTTAAAATTTAGTCATGACCAAATCCTTTTCTAAAGCACCCACTAGTTCATGAAGTTTTAGGCATGTACTATTTGCATTTATTTCCTTTAAACTACCTTTAATTTCATCTAGATCTCAAAACATCCAACTTGCTTGGCATTAAATCAACCTACCAATTAGACTACCAACTTGACTGCCAACTTGCCAATTGATCATTTTAACCTTAATAACATGAGCCTCAAGATACCAATATTAATGTATCTCTAATTCAAATAATCACCCCTATGTATATTTTTAAGCCTTCGTATTAGATCTACTATATCTCATTGATAATTTAATATAAATTTTTAGATTAAAAACTTAGAACCCCTTAGGATTCCTTGATAATCCTTAGATTTATTTACGATTAGGTTTATATAATTAAACCAAATTCCATTTATGGAAAACATCATTTTGTATCCATTTTATGCTTGCAATCAAATTTCAAATGAACTAACTGAATTTTTTACAATAAATCCATGAAATTCCTTTAATTTTGATAAAACCATATTGAACATTATCATTTCAAACTGAAAACATTGAAATAATTACTACAATTTGATCAATTTTGTCAATTTAAATCTTATGAATGAAAACAACATTGACAATATATATATATATATATATATGAACTCTTAAAAAAATCATTGTCAGATCATTCAATTGAAAACATGTATATTCAGAAAACTACTAATTAACTTAGGTCCCCAATTGTAGTTTTAGTTTTTATGACTACGTCATCACTATGGCAAATTTGAGTATGAATTTTTAGAAAATTATAGGGGTATGAAAAATAGGCATAACACTAGTGACCTTGCTAGTCAATTTTGAACGTGAAATTCAGTAGCAATAAAATTACCTATTGAAAGAAAAATAATCTTCAGAGTGTGATCCAATTAAATCATTTCTCAATCAACTATGCAAGAACCCCTTTATAATGATTTCAATAAGGGATGCAATGTTCAAATAACATGGCACAAATAAAAATAATGATATAATAGGGAAGTTTGGGTTGGATTAACAAACAAATGTAAATGTCTCAAATACAATTTTTGAAAGTGCAATATTACTTCAATAACTAGTTATAAACCAATATATATATTATTCATATATAAAGAAAACTAAATTTATAAAGAATAATATCTCAAAATAATTGATACTTACATTTGTATTACAACATATTTTCATTATTCCTCCATAACATGAAGACTTAATCCAATTTAGACACTTGTTGATCTTTTTAAATGTAAAAGTTAAAAGATAAGTGTTGGTAATATGATTTTTATTGCTATCAAAAGGGATATTATTGGAATTAGGGATGTCATTAATATTTATGGTTAAGTATGATGACTTGAAGATGTGCACATGATCCTATAAATGGTCAAATATGATTGGAGTGCTTATGTGTATTAGTGGAATTCATCTAGTTCTTGATATTGTTCATCTAGACATTTTGGGTCTATGACAGAAAAATCTAAATAGGCTATTTGTTGATGTCACCATTTTCACATGTAGATTAATATAAGGGATTTGGTCATATGGTTATGATCACATTAATCCCTATTTTTTATGTTCTAGATTTGAATTCATGCAATGAATTGTAGTTGAAGATATGGGGATGCAAAGTTGGCTACTTAGATAGAATTCACTAAGTTTTTGTACTTAGCCAAATTTGAAAAATGGTTCAAACAAAGCCAAGTAAGCATGTTTATCAGGTTATCATTCACACACATAGAGGTGCAGGACAAAATGATCATATGATTTTGTTAATTTTTATGCCTAGTTTATATGCATTGAATCTTAGGCCATGTGATATATCAAAATAAAAGATATGCATGTACAAAGTTAGGATCCCAATCATTTTGATAATGTTTCCCACACATAGCCAAAGTTGTAGGTTAAAAGACAATTTGAAAAGGCATTTTAATGGCATCATAACTTGCACGTATGAAGGCTTTAGGATTAGATAGATATGTGTACGGAATCCCATATGTGAGAGTATCTTATGCACTAAAATTTACGCCATGCAACTAAGTGCAACAAAAATTATGTAAGAACAAAGTTGGCCTTCCAAGTAGTCCTATAGATAGTTGGCTCTATGGTGGAATAATCTAAGTGAGTATATTAATGGCATTATATCTATCATATACTAAGGATTCAAGAAGTTTTGATCATATGGGTTTTTTCATTATCATGCCTAGTTTATATGGCCCAAATTTTAGAATAGATGGATGAGTGAAGAAAAAGATATGAAGGTGTAAAGTTAGCCTAAGGTAAAGTTTTCAAAAGTATTGAAGATATCAATGAATTGCATTTAATCTAAGATGCTAGGATGAAATGAGATGAGGAAAAGTGGTTCAAAGTTTAATGTTAATCCAAGATAAAGTTTGAGCTTGTCAAATGATCAAATGATGAGTAGATGATCATGCAATGAAGATTTAATAGAGTGAGTAGACTCAATGGGATAAAGTGCTTGATGTTTATCAACACAAAGGTGAGTTAAATATTGATCTAGTTTGATGAGATTGATAGAGCACATTCATTATAAAGACTCAAGAAGAAATGAGATGAGATTAAGATCTTAATTCTTAACAACTAGCAAAGGTAAAGTTTGTGTAACTTTGAATATCTAACAACATACAAGATCTCAGATCAGAATATCTAATGAACACATTTTAAAGTGGGAACATTAAAGCCTAAAAGCATACAAGTATCTAATGGAGTGCTTAAACATATCATAACTTGATCTAATGGACATGTTTTAAAGTTGAGAAATTTGAATGAGGACCATCAGATCATCATGTAAAACTTAAGATCAATGGTTGATATTTAAAGTTATGTTCATCCCAATGATTAAGTGTAGAAACTTGTAGTTAAGCCATAAAATATACCATAGATAATGAGATTGATTGTAGTGATTGATAAAATTTATGTAATAATGCATGCGCATCAAAACTAGAGCCACGTATATGCTACAAATAGTAATGAGACCAAAAATCATGGTAGTGGAGCATGATTTTAAGACACGAGAAACTTATTATTCAAAAAATATAAATTAAGTCTAGAACTGGTGTGATTTGTTAAAAAACAAGTGTGAACATAGAGAAGATATGGAACCCTAGATCAAAAGTGTGTGTGTGTGTGTGCATGTGATCTAGGATACAAAAAAATAGTTTCTAGAATTGTTGTTATTATTGTTTAGAAGAGTCAAATTGAGAGAGGTAGAGAGAAAGATATTGATGAAGTGTGTCAAATAGAAAAATATAAAGACACAGAAATAGAGGGGCAAAGATGAAGAAAAGAGAAGAAGAGATGTGTAGAGTGTGAGTAGTTATAGACTAGAAATATAATAGAGAATTTAATTAGATTCATTTATGAATCATTTTTATAATTTAGATTTTTAGATCCATTATAGATTTGATAGGTTGGTACCATATGATAAGTTAAGTTGGTGCTCAGTTAGGGAGTTGGTGCTTCCTTAGAGTAGGTGTTCTTAAATTAAGGTATTGGTGTCTCATTAGGGTCGATGCCCATAAACATTGTAACTAATGAGGTTCTTGATTATGATACTAGATTATAACAATAGATTCTAGTAGCTATTCTCATGTTGGTTTTTCTAGTTTTGAGTTTTTCATGGTATATCTAGTGTTATGCATATTTGTGTGTATGTAATCTCTACATATAATTGTAATATGAATTAAAAGTTTTAAAAAATACTTATTTAATCTACTGATTCACCCCTATCAGTAGATAGTTATTTTCCAATAATCAGTATCAGAGCCCTGGTTCCTTAGAAGAAGTTTAATCAACTCAGGTAGTTCTTACATGGTGAACATAAATGGCTAGTCAAGAAGGCTCTTCCAAAAATAAATAACCTCTCTTTGATGGATCAAAATATGCATTTAGGATCATTAGAAAGGAAGAATATTTATCTTCATTAAGTTTTGATGTATGGATGTTTGTTGTAAATGGATATATAGTTCCTACTACAACTCCTATTCATCAAGCTGCAAATAAGGCATATGAGATCAATGTTGAGGCAAATAATGTTATTCTATGTGGATTATCTAATTCAAATTTTGTCAAAGTGATGCATTGTCAAAATTCAAAATATATCTAGAAGAAATTAAAGAGAATCTATGAAGGTGATGATAAGGTAAAGTAGTCCAAGCTACAAACATTCAAAGTGATGCATCGTTAAAATGAACAAAATATCTTCCATCAAGGTATGACTCAACAATATATATAATATAGGAAGAAAGAAATCTAGATAAACTCATTGTTGATGAGTTCCATGGAACATTCATAGCTTATGAGATGAGAATGAGAGAAATAGATACATTCAAGAGAGAAGTTGCATTCAAAGCATCTAAAATGGTAAAGGCAAAAGCTACTACATTTGGATCTAAGGAGACTAATGCAGAAGAAGACAATTTTTTTAGAAGAATAAGAAGAGGGTCTAAGAAGTTTAAAGGTAAATTATCCTTTAAATGCTTTAACTTTGGTAAAGTAGGACATTTTGCTACTAAATTCTCTTATAATAAAAATGATAACTCTGAGAAAGAAGAGAGTAGTAAAAAGGTGAAACCCTAATATTCCAAAAAGAATAACTTATTTTAAAAAAGAAAGTTCTATACACAAAAAACGATAGTGATTCATTGGATGATAGTGATAGTTTTGATGATGGCCATGATTATGCTTTTGTAGCTAAGGAAAACGAATTCATATTCATGATATTAGAATCAACTTTTATGGATCAAGAAGAAGAAGAAGAAGAAGGATAAGTGGATCTAGAGTGTGAACTCATATGTACTCTAGAGGAAATATACAAGCTAATAAAAAATAACTCAAAATAGAAGAAGCTCAAACAAAAAGAGATTAAGAAAATGTCCAAAACTCTTGAAAAATATGATCAAATGGTGGTTAGCCTAAAGACACAAGTTGAAGAGGCTAAAATAATATAAGATATAGTCAAACATGAACTACAATCTAAAACTAATGAGTACATAATGTTATAATTATAGATAATGGCTTTAAGAAAAGAGCTTGAGAAAGCTAAAGATCAAATAGACAAAAGTTTAAAGCTAAAAGGAAGATTAGACATTATTGATGACTTGATCAACTCTTAGAAGCCTTCAAAAGAGAGATTTGGTCTTGGTTATGAAAAAGGAAAAAGTCCCATAACTAGTACATCTGCTAACCTATATGATAACTTCAAGGTAGAAGGAGAATCAGGAACAAAGAAAGAGAAATATTTCAAGGACATAAAGATAGACACAAGCACTGATGAATTGAAGAAATATGAAGGAGAAATTAAGCCTAAATAAAATAAGAAGAAAAAGGTAGCTGATGTAGATGGTTTCATAAGGGTTAAAAATTTGAAGCCAAAATTTAGAAGATCTCTTCATCCTACACAAAGAAATACTATGAATAGTTATTCCTCATATTTCTATGGTTATTTTTATACCTATAATTAGTTTGGTCATAGGGCTATTGATTTTTTATTTGTACCTAAATGGAGAAAAAAAATTGTAAACATAAATTCATTTGCACCCTTGTTAGATGCAAATGTAATATGCTATAATTGAAATAATTTTGGTCACATAGCTAAATAATGTAGAATAAACTTTATAATATAAAAAACACAAAGAAGAAAGGCATGCCTCCAAGTATGAACAAAGGTTCACAAGTCTCTAAAAAGGAGAAAAAAAAGCCAAATAAGAAACCCAAGGATGTGTAGAGAGTGAGATAAAGCTATGATTGTTCAAACTGTACTCCATGCCAAGGAGTATAATTTATGGGTAATAAACAATGGTTTCTCAAAACATATGATTGGTGACAAGAGTAATTTCATCAAACTAAGCAAATGTAAGGAAGGATCAATCTACTTAGAAGAAAACACTGTAGTAAAGATCAAAGGTAAAAGAACCTTGAACATAGATGGAAAACTACCTACACATGATGTCCTTTATGCTAACGGATTGAAGCATAATATGCTAAGTGTCATTGAAATGTGTGAAAATTGAGCCAAATGTCTAAAATTGAGCCTAAGAGCTATGTTGAAGCCAACAAGGATGAGAATTGGCTAAAATCCATGGAATAAGAACTTAGCCAAATTGAAAAGAATAAAATTGGAAAATTAGTTTCAAGACCTTCAAACAAGAATGTGATAGGTAAAAAGTGGGTCTTTATAAATAAGCTCAATGAGGATGGAATTGTCATAAAAAATAAGGCAATATTGGTGTGCAAAGGATAGGTATAATTTGAGATCATAGATTTTGAGGAAACATTTTCTCCAGTTGCTAGATTAGAAGATATAAGAATGTTTCTATCATTCTCTATTTACAAGAAATTCAAAGTCTATCAAATGGATTTTAAGTCTACTTTCTTGAATGGCAACCTTGAAAAAGTATACATAGAATAACCTAAAGGTTTTCAGCTATCAAAAGAAGAATATTATGTAGGTGGATTGAATAAATCTATTTATGGTCTAAAATAGGCACCTAGAGCATGGTATTCAAGATTATACCAGTACTTGTAACAACAAGGATTCAATAAAAGATGTGAAAACAACAATTTGTACTTCAAATCATAAGGTAAACATATGTTTATTATTATTGTTTATGTATATGACACCATCTTTGGTGGTAGAAACAAAAAAATATGCACAAAATTTGCTACATAAATGCAAAGTGAGTTTGAGATGTGAATGCTTGGAGAAATTTCTTTCTTCCTATGTCTATAAATATCACAAACTGATGAAGGGATATCTATATCCATAACTAAGCATGAAAATCAAATGCTCAAGAAGTTTGTAATGGAAGATAGCAAACCAGTTAGTAATCTCATAATAATTGGTTGTAAGTTGAGAAAAGAAGATAAGTACCTTGATACAAATCAAATTATGTATAGATCAATGATATGTATCTTTTTATACCTAACTACATCAAGACTAGATACCATGCAAGTAGTGTGCATGGTTGTAAGGTTTTAGGCTACTCTAAAGAGTCACATGTCAATGCAATGAAAAGGATATTTAGATATATCAAGAGCACAATTGACTATGACCTATGGTATCTTAAAAATGAAGGTTTCACTTTGAAGACATATATAAATGTTGATTGCGTAGGAAGTATGGCTGATAGAAAAAACACTAGTGGTGGTGCATTTTTCCTTATAAATAGACTTGTTTTATGGCTGACCCAAGAGTCGGTTACTCTTTCTACATAATAAGTAGAGTATGTTGAAACAGTGGCATGTTTCACTCAAGTATTATGGATGTATTAAACAATCAAAGACATCAAAGTATATTAAAAATCACCTATCTATATTCTTTGTGATAATTCAAGTGTTATTAACATATCAAATAATATAGTGATCTATTCTAGAACCAAGCCGATATCAATAATCACTTTATAAGAGAGAAGGTTGCATATCAAGAGGTCATAATGGAATATGTGCCAACTAAGGATCAAATTGTAGACATATTCACCAAACCTCTTTCTAAGGAATAATTTGAGTATCTAAGAAAAAAATTGGGAGTGGTGGCTCCTATAACACATCACTAGATCCTAGTGATAGGGAATGAGTCCAAGGGGAGAATCACAAAAGCTTTATTAATCCTTGAAATAAGAGAGAAAAAACAACTCAAGTATGCATATTTTTGCAAATTTATAATGATTTGATGGTTTCATATTCTTGGACAAACTCATTTATCTAATAAAGGGAGAGAAAAATTTGGAAAAACTATGAGAAAGAGTCCCTTTATCATTTCTGTCAAAGGGGGAGACAAAATGCAAATTCTCTCTAAAAAAGTTTGGAGAAAAAGTGCAAATGCTAAATAAGATCAAGTATCAAATAGATAAATAGAGTGAATTTTATCCAATATTTTAGGATGCAACAAGATGAGGACAAGTGGTTGAAGGTTAATGCTAAGTCAAGATAAAGTTTAAGATTATTAGAAGATCAAATGATGAGTAGATGATTATGTAATTAAGATCTAAAAAAGTGAGTGGACTCAATGGGATAAAGTGCTCAATGTTTATTGACATAGAGGTGAGTTAAAGATTGAGTTATTTTGATGAGATATATATATCACATTCATTTCAAAGACTTAGGAAGAAATGGGATGAAATTAAGTGCTCAATGTTTAATGACTAGTAGAGGTAAAGTTCATGTAACATTGAAGATCTAATGGCACATGGGAGCTCAGATCAAAAGATCTAATGGACACACTTTAAAGTTAGAATGTTAAATCTTGGAATCATATAAGGATCTAATAGGTCATGTAATCCTATCATAACTTGATCTAATAGATGCATTTTAAAGTTGAGAAATTTGAATGAGGACCATCAGATCATGGTGCAAAACTTAAGATCAATGGTCAATATTTAAAGATATGTTCATCCTAATGATCAAGCATAGGAACTTGCAGTTAAACCATAAAATATGACACATATAATGATATTGATTACAATGATCAATCAAACTTATGTAATAATGCAGGTGCATCCAAACTAAACCCACTATATGCTAAAAATAATAATGAAACTAAAAATCATGGTGATGGAGCATGAGTTCAAAATGTGGAATACTTATTTTTCAAGAAACATGAACTGAGTCCAGAACTAGTGTGATGTGTTAGAAAAGAAGTGTAAACATAGAGAAGATATGGAACCCTAGATCAAATTTGTGTGTGTGTGTGTGTGTGTATAGAAAATAGATGTTGGAGCTATTTTTATTGCTATGTATCAGAGTCAAATTGAGATAGAGATGTAGAGAGCAAGAGACTGATGAAGTGTGTCAAATAAGGAAATATAGAGACATAGAGATAGAGGGGTAGAGAGGAAGAATAGAGAAGAGAGAGAGATGTGCAGATCATGAGCAGTTATAGATTAGACCTATAATAGAGAATTGAATTGGATTCATTTATGAATCATTTTTAATCTAGAGTTGTAGCTTTAATATATATATGATAGGTTGGTGCTATTAGATAAGCTAATTTGGTGCTTAGTTAGGAAGTTGGTGCTTCTTTAGAGTAGGTGCTCTTAAATTAGGGGATTGATATTTCCTTAGGATCAGTGCCTTTAAACATTATAACTAGTGAGGTTCTTGATTATGAAGCTCGATTAGAACATTAAATTCTAGTAGCTATTCTTATGGTGGTTTTTTCCATTTTGAGTTTTTCATGGTATATCTAATGTTATGCATATTTGTGTGTATGTGATATATGCATATAGTTTTAATCTACATTAAAAGTTTAAAAAAGAACTAAGTTATTTAATCTAATAATTCACCCCCCTCTCTCAATAGATAGTTGTGTTCAAATAATAAGAAGCAAATAAATAAACAAACTATAAAAAAATAACAAAATAAGATAGAAAAAAAGACAAAACCAGAAGGAAAGTAATAAATCTTAAAAAACCTAACAAATCTGAAAGGAAGCTAATTGTGAAATAATTTTTAAATGATGGCCATTAACTAAATACCATAACCAGTTCCCATCAAGATCTATAAAGTGAAAAGCATTATTACAAACTACAATTACAATATGGTAAGGACAAGCCATAATAAATCAAATTTATGATGTTTACCAGGTTCTTCATGAGCTTTGTCTCAGTAAAAAACTAAATCACCAACTTTGAATTTTTTATTAAAAACTTTTTATCAAAGATTTTTTTCAATTTTTGTTTAGCCATTTCTAATTTTTTTAATGCTATAGCTTTTGATTCATCAAGAGCTATTAAATCATGTAATTTTTTCTCAAACAAATTAGTATCTTTAGAAACATATTTTAAAGTAGTTTTAGCTAAAAAAATATGAAGTTCTATGGGTAAGGTGGCTTCAAATCCATATACTAACATGAAAAGTGAATAACCAGTTTCCACCTTGACAATAGTTCTATCATCCCATAAGACTTCAAAAAATTTAAGATGTCAATTTCATTTATTTTCAAAAACTAGTTTTTTCATGACTGAAATCAGATTTTTATTTGTTGACTTAGCATGACCATTACCTTGAGTGTAACATTTAGATGAATGACTAGATATAATAGAATATTTTCCTAAAAATTCTATAAATTCATTTAAAATAAACTGAAGACCATTATTAGATATGATTTTATAATAAAATCTAAATCTAGAGAAAATATGATTTTATAAAAATGAAATTATTTCACTTGTTACAGAACTTTTAATTGCTTTAGCCTCTAGTGACTTAGTGAAATAATTCATTATTGTTAATATATATCTATGACCAATTGATGAAGGAGGATGTATATCTGAAATAAAGTTAATACCTGATTTGATAAGTAATTTTTCAAGTATAACACGATTTAAAAGCATTGCAGATAACATATCTCTACCAATAAATAATTGGCGTGACATACAAGAATGAACTAATTTATAAGCATATCAAAATAATATATACCAATAATAACCATCTCGTAAGATCTTATAAGCTATGTTTTTTTCAACATAATGTCCACCATAATTTCCTTCATGACAACCTCTAAGAACTTTTTGAGTTTGATTATGTGTAAGGCACCTTAATAAAAACACCATCTCTATTTCGATAAAACAAGAAATTTTTTAATAAACAAAAATTTAAATCTCTTAAGCATAAAGAACATCTTTGTTTATTATCAAATTTATCAGGATAAACTTGATTTTGAAAATATAAGACCACATCATGGTACCAATCATCTTCAGAAAGCATACAATCCCATTCATTCATTTCAAGATCAAATTTTAAATTTAAAAAAAAATCATATATTTTCATAGTTTTTAAATGAGGCTTTGTATTCAAATTATCATCAAATAACAAGATCAAAATATTAATATTTGAATAAGCATTTTTATCTAAATTTTTTTCCAAGTCATTACCTTTAATTATCTTTAAAGTTTTAAATTTGAGATCAAACTCTTGAATTCGTAATATCCATTTTGTTAGCCTTCCATGAATGGTTGATTTTTTCAAAAGATAAGATAAAATAGGTATATTATATCATACTATAACTTTATTTTCCATTAATAAATAATTAAATTTAATTAAAGAGGAAACTAATGAGAAAATAAATTTATCAATAAGAAGGTACCTAGTTTCATCATCTTTTAAAACTTGACTCATAAAATCGATTTCTTTTTCATCATTATTTTCAAATTCTTTCATGATAACAGCCTTAATTTTTTTTAAGTGGCATTAACATAAAGAATGAATGCTTTATTTAAATATAGTTTTAAAAGAATTAGAGAACTTAAAATAGAATATTTAATATTATTAAATGCTAAATCAACCCATTTATCCCAAGTATAAGATTTATCTTTCTTAAGTAATAATTGCAAAGTATTATATTTATCAACAAAATCTGATATGAATTTCATAACAAAATTGTTTTTACCAAAGAAATATCATAAACTAGATTGATCTTTAGGAGGAGGTAACTCATTAATGGCTTTAATTTATTCAAGATCTATGAAGATGCCATCTTTAACAATGATATGTCCAAATAATTTACCTTTAGTAACACTAAAAACTGATTTCTTTGGATTTAAAGAAATACCGTACTTTCTACATCTTGTAAACACTTCACAAAGATGATCTAAATATTTTATGTTTTTTTGAATGAATGATGAGATCATCAAGACAAACCTGAATAAAAATGCCAATTAAGTCATCAAATCTAACATGCATAGCTCTTTGAAAAGTAGCCCCTATATTCATTAATCCAAATGGCTTTCTATTATAAGAAAAAATTCCTTTACAAGTAGTAAAAGTTGTTTTATGTCTATCCTTAAGATTTACAAAAATATGATTATAACCAAAAAATCCATCTAATAGTGACATCATTTCTTACCCTACAAATTGTTGCAAAATCTAATCTATATTTGATAGTGAAAAAATATATTTAACATTATCTTTGTTCAAGTCTCTAAAATCAACACATAATCTAATATCACCATTTTTATTTCTAATTGGCACTAAATTAGCTACTCATTCACAATATTTTATAGGAAAAAATGACACCAGCATCAATCATTTTATCTAGATCTTTGTTAATGATGTCTTCGAACAAAGGGGTAGTTATTTATATTTTCTATCTTACAGGTTTAATACCAAGTTTTATAGGTATATAATGTTTAATAATACTATTATTATAATCCTTAAGATCTTTGTATGCCCAAATGAACACATCAATGAATTATTTGAATAATTTAATGAATTTCACCTTTTCACTTGCAGTAATTTGAATTCCTAAATGCACATATTTAGGATCCTCTTTTTTACCTAGGCCAATAGGAATAGTTTCACCTAAAATTCTCTTGAAATGTTCTTCTATTATAAATTTTTTGGGTTGATCATTAGTTGTAAATATAGCTTTCAAACTTACTAAACTAGTAGGCAATTGATTAGTATTTAATTATAAAAAGTCTCAATGATTTAATACATAATCATCATGATTAAAATATTTACCTTTAATAAATTAATATATGTATTCATCACAACTAAAAATAGGCCAAATATAATTCAAATCAGAAATTTTAAGTCAAAAAATTTCAAAAAAAGAGAAGTTTGTGATTGGTTCACTCTCACTTAGAGTTGGGTTTAAAGAAAAAACAAAAAACTTAACAAATCTATTATTATATTATCTAAGTGTGTGAGTGATATTAAAAGTTTGAAAATGTTCAAGTAAAGACCAAAATTTTTAAGTATAATGATTTAAATAAGTTTGATTAGTTTTGTAGACATTCTAAACTTGCCTAACAACTAATTCAAAATCTCTAAAGACTTATAAATATTTAATATTAAGTTCAATAGATTTTTCTAAACCTAAACCTAATGCCTCAAATTATGTTGTATTATTAGTGTTTTAAAATAATAATTTTTAATCATGATGGAATATCTTACCAAATGGAGATATTAAATAAATTCTAGTACCATTTTCTTGTTAAGAATAGGCTCCATCAAAATATAGTGACCATGAAATTTAAAAAAAAAAAATTGTCATGATAATTTTTTGTCTCATCCAAGTTAATCAACTCATATGTTCCAATACCTATCTCAATATATACAATATTTGAAGGAGAAATTGATTATATAGGTGTACTAGACCAATCCTCTCTTGTTACGAAAGCAATTTCATTACTCATGGAAACCCATGTGATAGCTTTTCCATTAAAATCACCTATTATTTTTTACCAATATCTTCCTAATAATATATCATAATTACTAAGAATGTCTAAAATTTGGGCATTAATCATACATCAAATTATTTCATCTTGAGAAATTTTAATGACTATGTCCTGAAACTTACCACAAATTTTAGTTTATATTGAATCAAATCTAGTAAGCTCCTATTATCAGTTTCATAAGAAATTCCTAATTGATATGCAATAAATTTGGGAATTATATTCTTTGAAGCTCCTATATCTAAGATATAATTATGGATTATCTTATTATCAATTTTAACTAAAATATAAAAAGGAGGTATATAATCCATAGGAGGATCATAACTTTGAGTAAAAAAAATGTTTGTTCATTACTATCTTCTTCTTATAAGCCTACATCATTTTTAGAATTTAGATTCTTAATATTTTAATTAATTTTATCAAGTTATCCTAAAAGGATAGATACTTGTAATAATAAAAATATATCTTTAATTATAGATAAATCATCAATTATATTATAAGTTTAAGCATCATATTGTCGAATATAAGTATAATTTTTAGGCTTATAAGGATGATAATGAGTATTATTATAACCAATTGATAAAGGAATGTTTTGAGAAGAATTATTCTAACTTACATTATATTTATCTTTAGAATAAGAATCATTATTTTCTACATTACTATTTTGAGAAGAATTTTAATCTTTGTTTCTAGTATTAACAACATAAACACCTTCATTTTTTGAAGAATCATCAAGAACACACATATTTATGTTGTTTGCTAAATCAACAGATATACTATCTTTTCCTTGAATTAAATTTTTAAATTTTTGAATAGTAATACATGAATCTAGATCATGATATAATTCACACACATTGTAGTAGTGATCAACTTTATTTTTAATTTCAACAATGCTTTTATTAGATGAAAAAAATTATCAATCAATTGTCTTTTAACAATAAATAGTTCATTTCTTATACTTTGAATGGATTTGTATTATCTAAATTTAAATCTATAGAAGACCTATCCTTAAACCCAATAAGCTTAAGTTTATTTTCATATTCAATAAAAAATGCTATAGTTTCATTGTATTCCATAATATTTCTATCCTCTAAGGCCATTTTATACTTCAAAGGTAAAGTACTAAAAAAGTAAGGTCTAGATAATTTCTTAAAAGGTCTAAGATCATGAGGAATATTTTTATACAACTTAGTAAATATAGTAATGAAATGATATATGGTTTTGCCTAGATCAAGAGAAAAATTAACAAGATCATTGACTAGGTCTAGATCTTCCATAGCTTTTCCAAAATATAATTCTAGCCAATCTTCAATATTTTTTTAAGTGTTAATAGATTTGGTAGGTAAACTAATAAAATATTGTTAATCTTTCTCTTCAAGTGTTTGAGTAAAACTTCTTAAGCAAATATTTTTACTTGTTATACCAAGAGTAGAAAAAACTAACTTGAATGCATATAAATGATCTTCCCAAGATTCTCCAAAAGCTCTAAATTTTTTTGGTATATTTAATCCTTTAAGGGAAGATAACTTAGCTAGATGATTTATAATGTTAAGTGTATTTCTAAAAATCCATGGATTTAAAGCTATTTGTTATTCTACTTCAATTTCAAAACCAACTTCATATTCAATGAGATCATCTTAATATTTATTGTCCTATTGACCTTGCATCATATCAAGTATTCTCTAATCTGCTTGATCTTCTATTGGAAGTTTTAACAGTCTCTTCTACCTAAATTGGTTGATTTTCTGGAAATTGATTATATTGATTCAATTTTATATTTGTACCTATAGGTTTATGTTGACCATTTTTTCTGAATAGGCCAAAAATTGGTCCCCCCCTTTTTTCATGCTGTTCTGAGCCAATACTTTTGATTTTTGCACATGTCTTTCCATTTCTATAGACTCTACAGGTTTTCTATGGACTTCACAAGGACTTCTACAAAATCTGCAGGTGTAGTCTTTTGGAAAATGAAGAACCAGTTTAGAGAGTGAAAGGTTTTACAAAGCTTTTTCGGACTCTTCTCTAAAGAAATCCATAAGGAAAGAAAGCTAAAATGGTTCAAGGACACTTTTCCTTAAGGTTGGAAGAGTGGTTCAATGGCATAATCTTTCCAAGACTTAGCACCTTTGAACCATTGAACCATTAAACTAGTTCAATGCCTTGGTTCAATGCCTTGGTTTAATGCTTCAGTTCAAAGCCTTAGTTCAACACTTCAATTCAAAGCCTTGGTTCAATCGGCAAAGTTCATCACTTTGGTTCAAAGCTAAGTTCATCGGCAAGTTCAATCAAATGGTTCATCGCTTCGGTTCAAAGCCTTGGTTCAATCGATAGGTTCAATCAAATTCCATCACTTTGGTTCAATCAAACGGTTCATCGGCTTGGTTCAACACGTTGGTTCAACATTTTGGTTTAATGCTTTGGTTTAATCACTTAGTTTAATGCAAAGTTCATCGTTAGGTTCAATCAAATGGTTCAGTTCATCTGCTCAATCCAAATGGTTCAACAAGCTTGGTTCATCAAATAGTCCAATAAATGTTTGAACCATTGAACAGGTTCAAAGATTGGTTCAAAGGAGTGGTTCAATCAAAGGTTCAAGCCTCCCAAAGGACAAGTGCCCTTATGGAGGGTAGTTCTGGGTTCAAGAGCCCTTGCAGAGGGTAGGGAGCACTTCAAAGAGGCCATAAAGAAGTAGCTAAGAGCTTTTCAGAATTTTGTTAAGGCAAAGTCATGAATTATTTTAGACTTTTGTCTGAAGGATTTCTTTAAGACAAAAAGTCTGAAGGAATTCAAGGAAACCACAAGCAGAAAACCCAAAGTAAGAAAGCCCACGGGAAAAAAGCCCACAGAAAAAGCCCGCAAGGAAAAGGCCAAAGCAAAAAGCCAAAGGAAAAAGCCTGAAGGAATTTTCCAAGGATGGTGATGTCTCAGAAGCCATCAACTTTAAGAAGATAGACTAGCCATTGGTTTTTAAACTATGACGGGCCTGCAAACATCAATTTTACACCAATAAAGCCAAAGCGTGAAAGGTGCCAAGTGCCAACCGTGGAAGGCTTTGACATGATTTTTTAGGAGTAGCAAAACGTGCCACATGTCCCCTATAAGGCTTATCAGAAGCTGACAAGTGTCAGCCTCTGCGGTCTCTCTCTTTTATCCCATAAAAACTGTGGTGGGCCCCAGATGACTTGCTAAAGAAAGCAGAAGCTGACACATGTCCTCTTCTATAGGACTTTCAAAGGGTGCCTAAACCTTTCATGAGTCAAGTGGATTCTACCACATGTCCTACCCATTTTACATTAGAATGCGGCATGTGTCACTTGCTAGAATCAGTGGAAAATGGCCAAGGCAAGCAGCAAGAGCCCAAGGAATGCAGTGACCTGCCAAAAGATAGCCCCTAAGGGATAAAGGAGCCAGGAAGAGATAAGACAATGAGGAAGATGAATTACAAGAAAAGACAAAGCAATCCAAGTGGTGATGAGAGGTGAGTTATTGCTAGATGGTCATCAAATGGTGCAAACAGTGAGTGGCGTGGCCTGCTTTCTCCATTTGGCATTTACGAGGGACAAACCATAGTTTGTTTGTAGGAAGAGAGTAGTATGTCTACATAAAAGAGGTGTAGCCATGTTTTTCACATTAATGTGGAATGCCTAAGTCAAATTAGGAATTGAAAATCAAAGGGCTCCCTCTTCCCAAGGCTCAAAGCGCACATGGGCTAGCTTGAAAAAAGAGTGCCAAAGTCTTTCCTAGAAATTTCCAAGTACTCTTCCTCTCTCTATATATTTTAAAGCTTCTCATTTGAGAAAAGATCCATTCTCTCAGCCTTAAGGCAAAACTCTGCCCAAAAATCTCTCTGGGCTTGTAAGGCAGAGCTCTGCCAAATTTTACCTTGAATCAGGACTTAGCATTTTTACCTCTATCTAGACTTGCACTTTAAAGTATATGTCTGTGCTCTTTTGTGTTAAATCATTGTCTTTCATGCTTTTCACAGATCAATTATAGAATGTCTAGTGCATTGTGAAGTCTCTTTTCTGTAGGTCTGCCAAAAGTGTCTACAGCAAGAATATAGGCACATGTGAATAGGTTGTCAAAGTGTGTCTCAAAACACCTTTGCTAGTTCCTTCCTCCTTGTATCTCTACGGACCCCTAAATCACTAAAACAGAAGAGTTTCCCATGTTAGATGAAGTGTATGGGCATTTCTTCCTGGTGAAAAGTGTATGTTTGGGCTGGGTGGGTCAACTTTTTTGGTGTATCACCTTTTCATTTTTAGGCTTAGGTTCTATTTTCAGCATCTCTCTCTCCCTTTTCACCCCCCCCATTTTTTACATTTGTTTGTTAGCAGTAGGAGAAACCAAGGCCTAAAAGATAAATCAGAGGGAGCTAGCCCTTCTCTAGAGACTCTCCCCTCTAGCTTCACCATCCCATAGGTGAGAGGGGAGTTTCCATTATTACGTGTGGAAGGGTGGGAGCTAGGCATCCTACCCCAGGTGCAATCCACTACATCAACAATTTTTGGCATGCCCGATGGGACCAACTAGGACAAGTTTTGTCCAAAGATTTGAAGAATTTTTGGTGTGTTCTTCAACCAACCAGGCTTTAGAGGATTTTTCATCAACACCAATGGTGACTCTGAGTTAAATCAACTGGTTAAGTAGTTCTGGTGCCATCAAGAAATAGTATTTTGGTATGTATAATTCCATCATTCAGAGCCATGGACCCGATTTTCCTTGGCCAACCTGGCTATGATCCTTACCAACCTTGTTGATCCTTATCAGGTCTAATATGACCAATCTTAACCCTGTCATGAGCTATATCAACCTTATGCCTAGTCTTCTCAATGTGTCATTTCTCCTACTCAACCCAGTCTCTTTGGCAATCAACCTATTTCCACTTTCAAATGAGCACTACTGGGATACAAAAAGTATGTAATAGATCTTGACACCAGAAGGGGATGTGGCCAAGAAATCCCTGATCATGTCATCCATCAAGTGAGAAATGCACTAGATCAGGTTAAGAGTGAATGGGCTCCCCTTGAAAGAGCCAATTGGTGAAGGCTTACAAGTGAGATGTTGGATGTGAGTGGTTTGATTGCATCTTTGGAAGAGAAGTTGAGTATTCATGAGAGGTAGCCTTACCAAGTCTATCAACTTGCATATTCGCTACCCCAAGTATCGTATCAATCATACACAACCCTTGCTTATGAGCCAAGTCAAGCCTCTCCTTTCCCCAATCATGTTGAGGAGAGTTCCAAAATAGTAAATCTTGTGTTTAAGGATAATCTTGATAGACAGATTAAATTGGCAAATCTTCAAATGCAGTAGTCTATTTTGGTAGCAAGGGAAATGGAATCCAAACCCTCACTACCCTCTCACATTGTGGCCCCATCACCCCAAAAGGAGATGCTCAGTCCTGATATCTTGAGCTGGAATAAAGTGATTGAGTCATGGAGCAGCAAGGAGGAGAAAGACATTTTCCAAGAGTGTGAGTTACAAAATGAGGATAATCTAGCTAAGTAGATTGAGGAATTAGAAGCTAAGATGAGACTGCTTAGAGAAAGAGAGATGGAGCTTTCAGACCTTGTAGAGGAGCCGACACCAAAAGATACCCCTTTTACCAATCCTCAAGCTGATTTCAATATTGAAGAAGTGTCGGTAAAGTGGAGAGATGAAAATCAAGTGATTTTGGCCCAAGTTCTGCCCCCTTTTCCTCATGAGGTTTTAAAAGGATCCCCTATTTCCTTTTCCCAACCTAATTTTGACAAGCCTTGTGTGCCCCCTCCTTTTCTAGAGAAAGCTCCCTCTTGTGTGCCAAATCCTTTCTATCAGATGGCACTTGCTCATTATGGCTCATCTAATGCATCAATTGATCTTGCCTTTAATCTTGTATGCCTAGCTTTTTAGCATGCCTCTTTTTAGATAGCTCTTCATGTACATGAGCAGACCCTCCCAAATCTTCCCCAACTCCTCAAGTATTTCAACATGATCTCCAAATTCCAAGATGAAAAAAGGAACATCATGAACTAGCCTAGGACCTTGAAGAGGATAAAGTTACTCCTTGTTCACAAGGGGAAAATTCCAATCCCAAGGTCATGAGTTGGAAGCAAACAGTGGAATCTTGGGGCAAAAAGGAAGAGGAAGAGAAAGGTTTTTCTCTAACCCTTGAAGAATATGAGGCTACTCCTACTCCTGATGATGATTGTGACCTCTAAGAAAGGCTCTTTAAGGAAGTTATAGATAGGTGGATTGCAGAGTTGGAGTCCAGATTGAGTTTCCTCAGCTGACGTGTGGTGGATGTTTTAGACCAAATAACAGATCCCATGTCTAAACACACTCCATCTACACACCTCCAAGAGAGATATCAATCCACACCTAATATTGATGAAGTGTTGACCAAGTGGAAGGATAAGAATCATTTGATTCTAGCTCAAGGACTACCTCCCCTTCCACATGGTTGTTTCACTTCACCCCTTCTCAAGGAATAACCTATTCTACAGGAGGTGAGTGAGGAGTAGAAGACCCAATATATAGTTTCCCAAGAGGCTATCATGAGTTACAATGAAGATTAAATCATCATCAATTCCCCTTGTGAAGACTTCATCAGTAATGGAGAAGACGTAGGTCACACATACATGCAGATGTTCCAACAATACGAAGAGGAACTTAAGCATGGTGAGATCTCTCCCCCTTTGTTTGATGAACTTCCTTATTGCTTTGATGAAGAGGATGACTATGCCAAGGAGCTAGAGTTGGAGGAGGATCAAGAAAATATCTTTGAACATCTAGAGATCCTAATATTTGAGGAGGAAAAGGAGAGGTCTATCTTCCTTGAGGAAAACTTTGAAGAAGAAAGTTTTAAACAGAGAGGTGATGTTCTATGGGATGAACAATCAATTTGTGATTCCATTTTAGACATCACCATAGTCACTCTTCTTCAAGAAAGCCAAGAGGAATTAGAGGATGAGTTTGACATGATCTTCAATGAAGTAGAAGGAAATGGGTCAAACGATGATGCACTACAAAGGGACCATGCATAACAAAGGGCTTATGGTGATGAGCAAACAGCCATAGTTTTCTTGGTGAAATGCACCAACATGAAGGACCAAAATTCAACAATATTCCAAGAAAAAATAGAGTACATATATGTTGGAAGCATGTTTGAATCTGATCCACTCGAAGGTAGGCCAACCAAGGTGACAGGCAAGAGGAGCAGGTCACCAACTCTCCATTTCATTTAGCCACTTGTCTGGCACCATAAGTCTTCTTGATAGGAAGGGGACTTAATAAGTTTTCCTTTTAATCTACGAGGGAGGAAAATATTCCTAGTTAGCTATATATAGTAGTTTGCTTTCAGTTTCTTTTCCTACTTTCCCTAAGTGCAGTTTGCACAGGTAGTGTTTTTAGCCTTGTGTGTGTTTTCCTTTGTGTGTGGGGTAAAAGGCTTCATGTTTGATTCTGGGATCCCTCAAGGTAGTGTCTAACTCTTTCATAGCTACATCTAAATCTATGCCAATTGGACTAGAAGGCAAGTAGTCTCTAAGCATAGCAGGGATGCTTCCCTTGGGAGTCACCAATTTGTTGACCATTTTTGCCCAATAGGCCAAAAATCAGTCCCCCTTTTTTCATGCTATTTTGAGCCAATACTTATGATTTTTGCATGATTATTTCCATTTCTACGAACTCTACAAGTTTTCTACATACTTCAAAAGGACTTCTATGAACTCTGTAGGTGTAGTCTTTTGGCAAATGAAGAACCAGTTCAGAGAGTGCAAAGTTTTACAAAGCTTCTTCAGACTCTTGTCTAAATAAATTCATAAGGAAAGAAAGCTAAAATGGTTCAAGGAAACTTTTCCTTAAGGTTGGAAGAGTGGTTCAACAACATAATCTTTCCAAGAGTTAGCACCTTTGAACTGTTGAACCATTAAACTGGTTCAATGCCTTGGCTCAACACCTTGGTTCAACGCTTCAATTCAAATCCTTAGTTCAACATTTCAGTTCAAAGCCTTGATTCAATCGGCAAAGTTCATAACTTTGGTTCAAAGCTAAGTTCATCGATAGGTTCAATCAAATGGTTCATCACTTCGATTCAAAGCCTTGGTTTAATCGGCAGGTTCAATCAAAGTTTATCACTTTGGTTTAATCAAATAATTCATTATCTTGGTTCAACATGTTGGTTCAACATTTTGGTTCAATGCTTTAGTTCAATTAGATGGTTTAATCACTCAATTCAATTCAAAGTTCATCAGTAGGATCAATCAAATGGTTCGGTTCATCAGCTCAGTCCAAATGGTTCAACAGGCTTGGTTCATCAAATGGTTCAACAAATGTTTGAACCATTGAACTGGTTCAATGAATTGGTTCAAAAATTCGTTCAAAGGAGTGGTTCAATCAAAGGTTAAAGCCTCTTAAAGGATAAGTGCCCTTGCAGAGGGTAGTTTTGGGTTCAAGAGCCCTTGCGGAGGGCAGGGATTACTTGAAAGAGGCAAAGTCATGAATTCTTTTGGACTTTTGTCCAAAGGATTTCCTTCAGACAAAAAGTCTAAAGGAATTCAGGGAAATCATGAGCAAAACGCTTGAAGCAAGAAATCCCATGGGAAAAAAGCCTGCAGAAAAAGTTCGTGGGGAAAAGGCTAAAGCAGAAAGCTGAAAGAAAAGGCTAGAAGGAATTTGCCAAGGATGGTGACATCCTAGAAGCTATCAACTTTAAGAAGATAGACTAGCTATTAGTTTTCAATCTATGACAGGCTCGTGAATGTCAATTTTACACCAGGAAAGCCAGAGCATTGAAGGCACCAAGTGGAAACCATGGAAGGCTTTGACATGATTTTTAAGAGCAGCAGAATGTTCCACATGTCCCTTGTAAGGCTCGGTTGAAGCTGACAAGTGTTAGCCTCTGCAGTCTCTCTCTTTTATCCCATAAGAACTATGGTGGGCCCTAAATGAATTACTAAAGAAAGTAGAAGCTAACACATGTCCCCTTTTACAAAACCTTTAAAGGGTTCCTAAAGCTTCCATAAGTCAAGTAGATGCTGCCACGTGTCCTACCCATTTTACATTAGAACGTACCATGTGTCACTCACTAGAATCAGCCAAAAATGGCCAAGGCAAGCAGTGAGAGCCCAAGGAATGTAGCGACCCATTAGAAGATAGCCCTTAAGGGCTGAAGGAGCCAGGAAGAGACAAGGCAAGGAGGAAGACGAAGTGCAAGAAAAGACAAAGCAGTCTAAGTGGCGAGGAGAGGTAAGTTATTTCTAGATGGTCATCAAATGGTGCAAATAGTGAGTAGTGCAGCCTACTTTCCCTATTTGGCATTTATGAGGGGATAAACCATAGTTTTTTGTAGGAAGAGAGTAGTCTATTTGTAGAAAAGAGGCATGGCCATGTTTTTCACATTAATGTGGAATGCCTAAGTCAAAGTAGGAATCGATAATCAAATGGCTCCCTCTTCCCAAGGCTTAGAGCGCACATGGGCCAGCTTGCAAAAAGAGCACCAAAGTCTTTCCAAAAAATCACCAAGTTCTCTTCCTCTCTCTATATATTTTAAAGCTTCTCATTTGATAAAATATCCATTCTCTTAGCCTTAAGGCAAAACTCTGACCAAAAATCTCTCAGGGCTTGTAAGGCAGAGCTTTGCCAGATTTTACATTGAATCAAGACTTAGCATTTCTACCTCTATCTGGACTTGCAATTTAAAGTATATGTCTATGTTATTCTTTATTGTTAAGTCATTGTATTTCATGCTTTTCACAGATCGATTACAACATGTCCAGTGCATTGTGAAGTCTCTTTTCTGTAGGTCTGTCAGAAGTGTCTATAGTAAGAATATAGGCGCATGTGAATAAGCTATCAAAGTGTGTCTCAGAACACCTTTGCTATTTCCTTCCTCCCTGTATCTCTACGGACCCCTGACTCACTGAAATAGAAGAGTTTCCCATGTGAAATGAAGTGTATGGGCATTTCTTCTTGGTGAAAAGTGTATGTTCAGGCTAGGTGGGTCAACTTTTCTAGTGTATCTCCTTTTCATTTTTAGGCTTAGGTTCTATTTTCAACATCTCTCTCTCCCTTTTCAGCCCCCCCCTTTTTACATTTGTTTGTTAGCAGTAGGAGAAATTAAGGCCTAAAAGATACATCAAAGGGAGCTATCCCTTATCTAGAGACTCTCCCCTCTAGATTCACCAGTCTCATAGGCAAGAGGGGAGTTTCCATTGTTGCGTGTGGAAGGGCAGGAGCTAGGTGTCCTACCCTGGGTGCAATCCACTGCATCAACAGTTTAGAGGGCATAATAAAAATCATCAAATAGAAAAGCATAAGAAATAAAATGATTTTTTGATCTAGTATTAACATCTAAAACTCTTGATCTATCTTTCCAAATTCATCTATTTATATCTAAAACATTTTTTTGAGTTTTCTAAGTAAGATTAAAATACCAATCTATCTCAAATTATATAATTTCTTCTTTTTCATTTATTACTTGTATGACATATTAAATATTATGCAAGTGATTATACCATGCATAATGAGTTAAATTAAAATCAACATCAACTTGATCATCAATAATATCAATTCTAGGTTGGATACTAGGAGGTTATTCTCCAAGTACCATGAGCAAAAAAAATGTAGATTTAAATAAATAATATTTATAAAAAAATTATCCAATGAAATAAAGTTTTTTCACAATGAAAAATGTTCCATCAACTAATCAACCCTTTCACCTATTGTTAATGCTAAGTTAAAATCATATAAGTCTAATGATAAGGTTCTAAAGGTTTGAATATGATCCTAAAGATGCGAGGAGTTTTAATTTTTTTTTAAAATAACAAATAGGTTATTAGATATTAAATATTTTATTATAATTCAAAAACCTGTTTATCAAATAATGAATCAGTTCAGAAATGGATGTGTAATCTATCATATCTAACAAAAGAGAGCCTATGAACAAGACAATCTCTTGAAGGAAAGAAACTTTATTCAAAAATATAGTATATTATCAAAGTAATATCTTGATTTGTTATTTTGACTTCCAAGTAAACATCAAGATAATAAATAAGAAATACAAAGATAAAATAAAGTCAATAAAATAGATAAGTTCATAGGCATGCCTTCGATAATCGAATAACAAAACATAAATCAATGATCAAAATAAAAGATGCAAACAAAACATCAAACAAATAAGTTAAACAATAAACTAATAAATAAAACCTAAAAGAATCTAATCTAAACTAATCTAGAACATAAACAAAACTAATCTAAAATTAACTAAAACTAATACTAAAACAAACGAAACAAAGAAATCAAAATAAAATATAAAATATCTAAGAAATTAAATTAATGTTAATAAAAACTAAATTAAAATAGAAATTAAAATTAAAATAATTAGAAACGAAACTAAAATTAGATTAAACTAAATTAGAAGTCAAATTCAAAATAAAATACAATATAAACAAAACATATGAGTCTCAACAAAGAGAGTCATCTTAACAAAATAGATCATTTTATTTGAGAAATATATTATTTTATTTGACAAATCAAAATATCTTTAAAAGATAACTTTTAAAATCAATTAAATCATCAAAATATCACAAACAACAAAGTTTTCATTATTATCTAGGTTGAATACTTGAATTATGTACATAAGACTATAAGAAGCAATCATCGAAAGATGTTAAACTTGACAATATTTAGATAATCTATTATAAATGATAATACAAAATTGGATATACTTGTATTGCCTAAGAAATATACTCAACTGTCAAAGAAACTACCATTAGTCTATCTACAAAAGTCATGCTATCTCAGAAAAATTACATAGAAGAGAGAGATACATGATTGACTTTATAATGTATAAGTCTTCAATACCTATATTTTTCCTCCTCTTCAAGTTAATCCTTGATCGCCTTTTATAATTCCAAGTTGGTTAAAAAAATTGTAACTAACCTTAGTTAGTTGTTAAATTAAAATAATTAACTTAAAAGTTAATTAATATGGTAGTTTTAAGTTATCAATTATTTTAAAATAGATCGGGTATTTCCTAATGGATGGGGACATTTTAATAAATTAATAAGGATAAAAAATACATATTTCATTAAATAATAGTATTCTTTAAAGTAAAATGAAATTCTTATCTATATTAGTTTCATCATACATATAATCCAAAATACTTAGGCATATATATATATATATATATATATATATATATATATATATATATATATATATATATATATATATAATTAAAAGTCTGTTTCACTTTCAAAAAATAATATAACTAATGTATCAAAATATGTAATCTACATAAGTCTTATCAACTAAATTTCAACACTAAAATGAAAATATCTTTTTGATAATCAAGAATCATTAGAATTGGATAGGACTTCAATCATGGGTTCACCCTTTTCATTAAAACATTCATTATATTCCATATCAACTATAGGAAACTAAACCATCTTAGTTATTGAATCACTTTCAATATCATTCATCTCCAACTTAACTAGCTTCACAACTCTAATTTATATTAGAGTATTTGATTCATCCTGATTATTTGCATGTTTCCTCGAAGTGGTAGAGTGTATGACAATAAATGGATTCTCCAAACTGAGCTTCCTAAAACCTAAAATAGTCATCTTCTAAGGTGGTATAGGATCACTATAATAATATGGTAAGGTGAGATTCATAAAATTCTTTTCATAGGCTATCTCCTTAGCTAGTTGTGTTTGCTCATTAACATCATTGACTCTTTCTTGACTAGGTGACTGAATAGGTAGCTAGTTCGAATTATTTTCAAATTTATGGGAAGAGATATTATAAGAATGAAATCTGACTTTGAATCTATGACCACAAAAACATCTATTACCCTTATTATTTATAGGATTAAATGGTAGACTATTCAACACATTCTAAAATTTAAGGTTAGTACCATCAAAATAGATAGACATCCAAGCTTTTTCTAATGTCATATCTAAGACCAAACCATCTAAACATAAAACTCCCTCTAATAAATTTCCTATTTGGTGCTTCTTGATTCATTCTACCAAAATTTTGATTTCTTTTCCAACTTTTATTATCATTATCCCTCTTTGATTCTAGTTGATCCCAACCTGACATTCTATATACAGTTTAAAATATATATTCAAAATTTGATTATCATTTGACATAACTCAAAAGAATAAATATATCATCTATAAAATAAAAAATGACAACTATAATTAAATATTCCAAACCTCCATTCACTTACAAAAAATTTTAGCCATCAACAAAATGAACATATCAATAATTTCAATTGTTTGCAACTAAATTCATTTTTTAATCTGTCCGTGTCATAATATTCAAACTTGAACTCATGACAAAAAAATTATATTCTCATAATTTTATTTTCATATACTCTACCTATAATTTATTTCATTCTCCTCTCACTATATGAATGCCATCTCAAAACATGTAATACATGTATATTATCCACAAATTATGAATTGCATGTATTTATCAAAACTTGACAGAGTAATTTCTACATAAGTTTCATTCACAATGTTGTAAACTGCAAGTATTTTCTAAATTAGTAATGAATGTAAAAATATCAAAAATAATTTTGATAAAAATTCTATCTAATATTATAAGTATTTTGATAGGGTCTAACCCTTTCCAATCATCTTCTTGAAACTCTTAAAGATAACAACTTTATCTTTATCTCAACATTCCAAACTATTGACATTTTTTCACTATTTTTCAATTTTTTACTTCAAAAATAAAAACCCAGAAACATATTTTGATATCTTTGAAAATAACTCTCTGAGTTTAGAAAATCATATATATTGCATGCAAACAATCTATCTATCAAAATCTTTAATCAAATTTTCTTCATAGTATACCTAGAAACACTTTTAAATCCATCAAAACTTTCATGAAAATAAACATGTAGAGATCATTCTTTATATCAAACCTCAAGCATCAATGAAAACATAACTTTGAAATAAAAACTGATGTGCTCAAAATTTTTACTATAACCAACTATCAACCAATAGAAAACTAGAAACAAAATATTGCATATTCGTAATATAACCTCTAAAATCATCTCAGACATAGTTTAAGTACACTTAATTCTTTATTTTGTCATATGAAAACCCTCATAACATCAAATCTTCAAAAATAGTGATGAATAAATGATAGTGACAATAAAAAATCATGTAACACAGAATGTAACATGATAAACCTAGAAATCTTTTCAACTTTCCCTATTAGTAAAAATTCATGCATGCAGAAAGATTTAAAACAAATAGTTTATCTCAACCAAAAATTTATTAAAAACCATGTAGACCATAAAACCATCATTCTTTCCATAAAAACCCATTTACAGACATAAAATACAATTATCTCTTTATAACTATTCACTTTCATCATTGGCGTACATATTTACACTATGTGCAACTTCCCACAAACAATTTCACATCTATAACTTCTTGAATTATCCTGATAGATTATCATTTTTGATACAAGATTTGCAAGATTACTAATAAAATGAAAAACAAATCTATTTATATGATAAACCTCTCATCTTAATTACCTTTGCTTATGTGTCTGCATGTTATTGGTTTCTCAAATCGAGGTAATCAATTAGCTAATTGCTAACTTGTTTATCAAGGGTTTAAAATTTAGTCATGACCAAATATTTTGTTAAAACACCCACTATCTCACAAATTTTTAGGCATGTACCATTCACATTTAAATCCTTTAAAGTACCTTTTATTTCATCTAAATTTGGAAACATCTAAATATCAAAACATCTAACTTGATTGACATTAAATCAACCTTCCAGCTAGACTACCAACTTGTCAATTCATCATTTGAACCTTAATAACATGAGCCTCGAGATACTAATATCAATGTAGCTCTAACTAAAATAATCAACCCTATGTATATTTTGAAGCCTTCGTATTAGATCCACTATATCTCATTGATAACACAGTATAAATATTTAGATTAAAAACTTAGAACCCCTTAGGATTCCTTGATAATCCTTATATTTATTTGAGTTTAGGTTTAAATAATCAAACCAAATTCCATTTATGGAAAAAATCATTTTACATCCATTTTATGCTTGTAATTGAATTTCAAATGAACTAATTGAAAAAAATTTATAACAAATCCATAGAATGCATTCAATTTTGATAAAACCATATTGAACATTATCATTTCAAATTGAAAATAATGAAGTAATCACTACAATGTGATCAATTTTATCAACTAAAATCTTATGACTGAAAACAACATTGACAATGATTATCTATATATATATATATATATGTTAATTTTATTTGTTCAACCATTAATGATTTTTGAAACCACTAAAATATAAATATGAACTTATAAACAAATAATTATTAGATCATTCAATTAAAAATATGTATATTTATAAAACTACTAATTGACTTAGGTTCCCAACTACAGTTTTTGATTTTATGACTAGGTCATCACTATGACAGATAGGAGTATGAATTTTAAAAAAATTATAGGAGTTTGAAAAATAGGTATAACAGAAGGTATATTTAGACCTATTTTGAGAAACCTTTTGGTATATTACCCACACAAAAATTTGATGACTAGACACATTTGGTTTTCATAGGACATGGTACATAAGTAATCCTATTCCTTTCCCTAATTATCATCCATTATCATCCATCATTATCTATTTGTCATTTCATTATTATTCCTAACTATATATATTTAACTACAGTGGCTTGAGGTCCACTTAGATTATGTAGATAGCGCTCAATTTCTGTGGTGATTTCAGCCACCCTCATTCTACATTCTCACCATTTTGTGAGCATCCTAAGTCATGTTCTCATCATTTTATGAGTTAAAACTCTCATTCTCTCTCTCCATTTTATAATATAAAACATTATGCATCTCTTAATCCTCCACTGAGATGCAATTCCAAAATCCTAAAAACATTCAAAATAAACCAAAATACCTTAAAATTAGAATAAGGATTACAATATCCATGAGAGATATAAATCAAAAAAATCCTAAACATTATAAAAAGGCATAAAATCTCCATGAGATATATAAATAGAAATAATTCAAAAACATTTTTTGTCCTAAATCTAGTCATTATCCTTGATTTTTATTGGGCTAATCATTTTAGTAACTATTGGGATGTGTCCTTCCCAAATCCACCCTATTAGGTCAAGCTCATTAATTGTTCTAGTCATTTCATTCACCTTGGGTTACATCCTCCCCTTGAATTTATACTTACTTTGGTAAAAATTCCATTATCATTATCTTTGAGCCTTCACAAGTGGATTTTAACTTAGTTAATGACAAGATGCTTTCTATTAATTTTATTTTTGATTTGTGTTTCCTTGTTTGCCTATTGGTTATCTTTTATTTTTGTTTCCTTGGCCCAATCCATAATTCAAATAAGTTAATCATCATGTTTCTTATGTTCTAACCCTTGTGCTCGACTCCATCCATTAATATACATCAACATTATCATCATGTTTTTTTATCATTAGTGTAAATTAGGAGTTATAAAAGGAAACAAACATATAGATTAGTATCTTTTTAGTTTAAAATAAGAAAACATAATAATAAAAATTCACTAAGACTAAACCCTTTTGCCTAAACACTAATGGGGAGCTTAACACAATAAGTAAAATTACAAAAAAGAGATGAAGACAATATAAATTCTTACCTCCCTTGTCACACATAGTGCTTACTTATTGTCATAATAATGTTCATGTTTAGCTTATGATTATAGTCTCTTAGTAACGCTCATTCAAAAAGGTATCATCTCTCCCATATCACTTGTTGCGTGGTGATAATGTTTGGCATAATTTTGGCATAATAACTTTACTCTTAAAGACTTTAAGAAGGTATTCCTCTAGAATAACATTAAACACAAAAGATTAAGGGTTAATGGTGTGGGGACTTGTATTTATACTTAGAGAACTAACTCTAAACATAGGTAGGTTAGGTTAAATTCTAACTTGGGTTGAGTAAAAATTAATCTTGGTTAGGTCAATCTAACTCTAAAAGGGTTTGAGACACTCATGAAATATTGACACCTTAGTTTTAGATATTTGTGAGGCATGAAAACTCACTTTAGATATTTGTGAGGTGTGAGTCACAATTTTGAATATTTATGATATAATAAATCACTTTATTAACCAATTTGACTTTTTGACTTCATTTTTGGCAAAAATTCCTTTTTATCAATGAAATTCACTAATTTAATTTGGAATTTTTTGTTTAGGTAGGTTAATTAGGATTTATAATATAATTAATCTTTTTTAGTGTTTTCTAGCTTTTAGAAATTGATTTGAATGTTATTAATTAATAGATTAACATGACAAAAGTGCAAAATTATTAGGTCATAATTTGACTAGAGTTATAACTGAATTAGGATAGTAGTTTATATGGGGTAATACACCATTTAAGCTAGCCTTGTCATGTTTCTAGGCAATTAAATCCCTTACATAGACCAAATTGGTTAATTTAAGTGATTTCTAACTTAAAATATATCATTTGCTAGAAATTAAATTGAATGTTGATTTAGAAAAGGAGGTAGCCAAAATTAGGTGTCTACATTTTACCTCTATTTGAGAAGGCATTATAATACATAGGCATAATAATGTCTTTTCAAATAATGGAGTCATTAATCTGAATGGTTAATACTCCAAAGAATGGGTAGTAAGCCCATAATTCCCCCTTGAGAGATTGGGTGACAAAAAATAGAGTATTCAAATGTTCCCTTGAAATGTATAAAATGACATGATTTATATGGTAATAGGGGTATAATTACTAAATTACATAAATGTGGTTATAAACAATAATAGTGGCAAAGTCACTAATTTGCCCAAATTTGGTTATAATTAGTAACAAAAGGTGTGACACTAGTTTTCCCAAAGATGGTTATAAGAAGTGGTGTTGATGGATTCTCTAGTAGGTCTATGGGATGGATACTAATTTATCCAAAGTTTATTAAAATCAATAAACAAATGGAAAACACTAGTTTGCCCAAAGGTAGTTATACTCAGGAAAGGAAAATAGGAAATGCTAATTTTCCTAAAGGTGATTATAATTAAGAAAGGAAAAAAATGAAACATTGATTTGCCCAAAGTCAGTTATAAAAACGAACAAAAATGAAAACACACTTATTTTACCAAGGTATTTATAATCAAGAATACATACATTGGTAAAGGATAAAAACACATTTCTATCCTACATGTGAGTTTGAAGATGCACGTTCAAACAAACATGGGATATAGGTTAAAAATTCATGTTGTGAAATAAGTCTCAGAGAGAGGCCCAAGAAAATGATGTTATCAAAGGATAAAAACACATTTATATCATAAATTTGGGTTCAAAGATGCACATTAAAACAAACATGGGATATAAGTTAAGAAATCATGTTACAAAATGGGTCTCAGAGGGAAACCCAAAAACATGGTGTTGGCAAAGGATAACAACACATTTCTAGCCTAAATATGAGTTTGAAGATGCATGTTCTAACAAACATGGGATATAGGCTAATAAATTGTGTTGTGAAATGGGGCCTAGAAGGAGGCCCAAAAATATGGTGCTGGCAAAGGATAATAACACATTTCTAGCCTAAATGTGAGTTTGAAGATGAATGCTTGAAAAAACATGAGATATAAGATTAAAAATTATGTTGAAAAATGGGTCTCAAAATGAGGCCCAAAAAAATGATGTTGGCAAAGTATAACAACACATTTATAGCCTAAATGTGGGTTTGAAGATGCATGTTCAAAAAAACATGGGATATAGGCTAAGAAATCATGTTGTGAAATGGGTCTCAGAGGGAGACCCAAAAAGATGGTTACAATATAAATTCTTACCATTGATCTAGCTTAGGAGTTCGATGGGGAAAAAAATATGTAGATTATTCTCTTGTTAGTTCAAAGTAATAAAAAATAATAACAACAATAAACTAAGACTAAACTCTCTTGCCTAAACACTAAAGGGGAGTATAACATAATAATCAAAATTACAAAAAAGAGATGAAGGCAATACAAATTCTTACCTCCCTTATCACACATGGTTCTTACTTATTGGAATAATAATTTTCGAGCTCAGCTTATGATGACTGTAGTCTCTTAACAATGCTCATCCATTGAGGTAACATCTCTCCAATGTCACTTGTGGCTTGGTGTTGAATTTTAACACAATTTTGACATAATAACTTTACTCTTATAGACTTCAATAAGGTATTCCTATAGAATAACCTTACACACAAAATATTATGGATTCATGGTGTGGGCAATTGTATTTGTAGCTTAGATAACTAATTCTAACCATGGGGTAGGATCAGTTAAAATCTAACTTGGGTTGAATCAAAATTAACCTTGATTAAATCAATCTAATTCTAGGAGGGTTTAAGACACTCATGAAATCTTGACACCTTAGTTTCAAATATTTATGAGGCATGACAACTCACTTTAGATATTTATGAGATGTGAGTCATAATTTTTAATATTTATGAGATAATAAATCACTTTATTAGCCCATTTGAATTTTTTACTTCATTTTTGGAAAAAAATTTATTTTTAGTAAATGAAATTCACTAATTTGATTTTCAATTTTTGTTTAGGCAAGTTAATTAGTATTTCCACTATAATTAATCTTTATTAGTGTTTTTAAGCTTTTGGAAATTGATTTTAATGTCATGAATTAATATATTAACATGCCAAAAGCGATAAATTACTACGTCATAATTTGACTAGGGTTAGAACCGAACCAGGGTAGTAGTGTATATAGGGTAATACACCATTTAATATAGCCTCATCACATTTATATGTAATTAAATCCCTTGCATGGATGAAATTGAGAAATACAGGTGATTTCTATGCTTAAAATATGTCAGTTGCTAAAAATTGAACTGAATGCCAATTTAGGCATAAAGGTGGACAAAATTAGGTGTCTACAGTTTGCCCCTATTTGAAAAGGCATGTCAAGACATAGTCACAGTACATATTTTCAAAGAATGAAGAAGTTGTTAATCTAAATGATTAATGCCCTAAAGAATGATTAGTAAGCCTATGATGCCCACTTGAGGGAGTGGGTGATAAAAATTAGAGTCATTGAATGTTCTCTCAAAATGAATAAAATGACATGATATACATGGTAATGGGGATGGGATCACTAAATTTCCAAAAGGTGATTATAAATAGTAATAGTAGTAGAGTCATTGATTTTACCAAAGGGATTTATAATCAATAACGAAGGGTATGACACTAGTTTGACCAAATGTGGTTATAAGTAGTGGAATTGATGGATGCCCTAGTAGGGTGATGGGACATTTATTGATTTTCCCAAAAGTATTTACAATTAGTAACCAAATGGAAAACAATGATTTGCCCAAAGGTGGTTATAATAAAAAAAATAAGAAACACTAATTTTCCAAAAGGTGGCTATAATCAAGAACACATATATTGGAAAAGGATAAAAACACATTTCTATCCTAAATATGAGTTCAAAGATGCATATTTGAACAAACATGGTGTTGGTCAAATTCTAACCTAGGTTTGCACCTTTCACATTTGGCCAATCTAGTACTTAGTTTTCCTTCAGAAGAAATGGTGTTTGATAAAGGCTATAAAAATACTAAGTGTTATTTCTTTTAGAAGGTTAATTTTGGTCTTTGTTATAATCCTTTACCTAATTATTTTATTTTTTTTGTCCTAAGCCCTTGCTAAATTCTTTCAAATTTTTTGTCTGAAGATTTTTTTCCTTAAGTATATTTCTTTTAGACATTTTATTTTCAACTTTCTTGAAGGATAAGTCTCCAAAAGTTACCCTACGCATTTTTTTGAAAGATATCCTTTCAAAGCCTAAAGGTACCTTGTAACTTTTTCAAAGGGTATTTTCCCTTCCAAATAGTTCAATTCAACTGTTTTGAAGGAATTATTTTGAAGAAAGGGCCCTTTTCAAAAATCTTAAAGTGTACATTTCAAAAGTCTGAAGGGTACCTTAGTTTTTCCAAGGGGAAGTTTTCAACTTTTCTGAAGGACTCTTTCAAGCTGAAAAGGACCCTTGCAAATTTTATGAAGGGTAGGTTGTAACTTTTTTGAAGGGACATTCTAAGGCTAAATGGAAAATTTCAAATCTTCCAAAAGGTACTTTTAAACAAGCTGAAGGACCATTTCAATTTTTTGAAGGGCCAAACAGAAAGTCTAAAGGAATTATTTTAGAGAAATTTTCTAAATAATTATTTCTAATAAATTGAAAAGGGGCTAACATTCATTTCTTTTATACATTTTGTCTGATCCAAGTAGAGCTCTCAAATACAGGAATTCTTTCAAAAAAATTATCTAATGAATTCTTGCCAAAAAATTATTTACAAGAAAGGGTCAAGAAATTCTTTTTGAAGGAAATACCTAAAAGGTGATGTCTCATATAACATCAATTTAAAAATATAATAAATAGTTATTTCTATTCAAAATACTTGGTGAGAACATGAGAGCAAACAAAGCAAGTAAAATGAATAGGTTGATGGATTGAGTCATTGCTGATAGCTGACCAAAATAAAGAGCTTCTACAAGATCAAAAAATATAGGTATCTAGAGGATAACTAGTAGTTAGAAAGAGTATTTTCTAACTATCATCATGATTTATAGTAGTTTAATGTGTCAACTTCTCTATTTTTAGTTTTGAACTCTCATGGATGATCTTTAATAGAAGCAGTTTTTTATGCGACTCCTAAAGGTTTTATGCCACTTGTCACCATTTTCATAACTATTTTTGGAAAAGTAAGACTCTTGACATTGCATGGCTTGCCCCATCCATCCCTTTCATACATTTTTAATTTATTCTCACATGTGGACACATGTCCTTGTGCCTTTTCATCTTCTCTTCTCTCTCTCTTCCCCAAAGTTATATAAATTGAGCCATTTCAGCCATTGTAGATAACCACATTTTTGGTATGGAAAATCCCTATTAAAATGAAATTTCACTTTGATTTTGGACATTGAATATAAGACCAATTTTGAGTTTTAAAATTTTGTCTAAGTATGTGAGTGATGTATAGTGGAGGCAAGTGATAGCATCATCCTTACTCCCTTTATCCTTCATGTTTGAACAAAGGTTTTGATGTTAACAAGTCATGTGAAGTATGTTAAATGCATTAAAATCTCTTTCAAGTATGAAATTGTATCTATGGTGTGAAATCTACCCCCTTAGGTTGACCATTTTGTTGATTGTGTCAAGCATGTTGACTTTACATTGAAACTCTATGTTACTATCTTTCAATGCATGGAATTAGTCTTTGAAAGCATTGTTATTTAGTAGAAGTCTGATAGTAGATGGGATAAATTCTTGGTGTATCACTTCTTTATCATAGTTTTTATGTTTTATGCAAACTCTTGACTCTTTCCATTAACAAATGTTAGATTAGGTGATAGACACTTATATAAAAATTTAGGGAGATATCCCTTTTCAATCCTAGAGATTCATCTCTCTTACAAGTTCCCACAAAATTTAGAGATGAGTCAATCTTACATCAAATTAAAGGAGTTTCATAAAATTTCCTAGGGTGCACAATTTGATGACAACAGTTCTAGCACACCCAGTGGGATAATTGGTCCTATTTGTTTCCATGTCAAGGTGAATGCTAGCCTTGACAAGTACAAGGTTACAGAAGTGTTCTAATCTAGGATTTGGTGATGCCAAAAGGTGAAAATCTATGTTTTTAGATAAATTTTTCCATAATATACTTCATGTTCCTCACTAGATCATCTTCTAGTAGGCTTTTCAGTCAATTTTCTCAGCCTAAAACTCCTCTTAAAGAACAACACCCTAAACCATTCCTAACATTTAGATATCCTAAACAAGAAGGTTTTGAAGAGGAAGAAGAGGAGGTTAAAGAATTAGTAGATGAAGAGGAAGATTAAATGTCTATAATACATCCTTTACTGGCCTTCAACACCCAAAATCTAATTAAACTTCCTGTGTATGATCCTATTAATCCTAATAGTACCAAAAGTCTCCCCAATTTCAATGGAGAGGGTCTTGTTACCCCATCTAAGCATATTAGGGACATTTCAAACTATTTCAATTTCCACAATATCACCCAAGCTAACATAGCTATTAGACTACTTTCCATGTCTCTAAAAGTGAAGGCACTTGATTGGTATATGACATTGGAAGGTGTTTGTATTACTAATTGGGATAGTTTTAGAGAGTTGTTGTTAAATAGATTCAAAAATAAGAGTGACCATAATTCACTAATTCACCATCTAAATGTGATAAAAAGAGGTCCTAATGAATCCATGGGAGATTTCAATGAGATATTTCAAAGAACATGGCATAGGCTACCACCTATTATGAGGCCTCCTGTAAGATTTTTATTCCCTACCTATCTTAAGGATATTGGTACTAATGTAGTAGTAATGTTGCAGTCAATGGGAGGATTTACTTTACCCCAGGCATATGAGATATCCATTGAAGCTAAGAATAGTCTAATACAAGCTAGGAAAGTACCTTTAAGAGTCTCCATGCCTTTTTTATCTCATAATTTAGTTAAAGCCCAAAATATAGAATAAGTTCCAAATACTAATGCCAAACCTAGAACTACTCCCAAGAAGGTGGATGATGTTATAGATAAGGATGAGATGATTTGATCTTTTCAATCCCAAATCAAGCAAGAAAAAATGTATGCAAGTGATCCACCCAATCCTCAATACTATCCTTAGCAAGGCTATAGACCTCCACCCTAATACACTAACCAAAGAAGATGACAATGAAAACAAGGTTTCAATAGGCAGCCCAACACCTATAATCCTAATTCCATTTCATTAACAAAGGGTGTTGTTCTAGTCCACACTAATTTAGTTCAAGGAAAGGATAATTTGGGTCATTGGGGTTAATATCAAGGTTATTTTATACATAATGGTGGAGAAGGTAATCAAACTTTGGTAACTTAAGAAGGAAATACTCCTTATGTTACATCAAAAGAAGCAAATCTCATGCAAAGAGATGTTCAAGGAGAAGGTAGCAGCCAAAGTATTAGTTTTTTGAATTTTTAAGTAGAATATGATTATGTGTTAAATCAAAACACATTAGTTGCAGCTAACACAAGGGCTAAAAAGAGGGATTTAGGAGATATTCTAGTATCATAAGTGATTTTAGGTAGTTCCTCTCCAAGGCCACAAAGTGTAAGTACCAATGTAGTAGATCCTACTAGTCACACTACTCCTCAAAGCTAGAATGTGGGAAAGGCTACCAAACCTCTAGTAAAACAAGTTAAATTTCCCTCATTACCTTCAAGAGTCAAAGAAAAGGTTATTTATTTCCCCTTTAAACATTTTTGACTCTTTTAAGAATACCAAAACTAGCATTTATATTCGAGAATTGCATGTAACTGGTCAAAAGTAAATCCTACAAGAACAACTTGCTAATATCAATATAACTCCTCAATATCCAAAGTACCATGGTGTAGCCCTTGTCAACACACCAAATCATGTTTTATATCCCTCCACCAGACTGAAAATCCTCCACCTTTATACCTCACACTCATTGTGGGAGATAAATTGGTTCATAACTGCATTGTGGAAAGTGGGGCTAGTACCACAATTATGCCTAAAATGGTTGCTGATAAATTGGAACTAAAATATGAGCCTCATAATGAGGGTGTGTTACATATTTATGGAAATCTAGCCAAGACTATGGGGTTGGTTAAAGTTTTGAAAGTTTTCTTGCATGATTTTCCAAGTTTCCCCATCCTAAAGACATTGTGGTGGTTGATCTTCCAGCTCATTTTGCTATATGCTTGTCAAGAGACTTCATAGCTAAGATTAGAAGGTAACTTGTAGCTGATTGGTATTTTCTATCCTTTAGAACAATATATGGAGGTAAAGTGACTATAATAACATAGCCTTGGCAAGGTTCCACATTGAACCATATGTGAAGACAAATTCAAATTAGAATTGTATGATTAGTGAGAAATAGGAAGGTGCCATTGGTGGTGAAACATCCTTTCCCCTTGAAGGTATTTTTGACCTATTTCTTGATGAGTATGGTACTGAAACTTATGAAAATGACCCCTATGCATTCATAGAAGATATTAAATTAGGGGTGTATTATATGCATGAGAAGAACATTCCTATACCATCACTCACTAATGAAGATCATGAACTTGAAGGGATATGAGAAATGTTTTTTGATGGGTCTAGAATCAAGTTAAGGGTAAGAACTAGTGTCATGTTGGTTTCTCCTTCAAATAATGAGTATTATTCTTCATATAGATTCAATTTTATTTGTACCTATAATGAAGCTAAATTGAAGGCTTGGTTCATGGACTCTAATGGGTAAAGAGAAAGGGAATCAAAAATTTGAAGGTATATAGAGATAGTGAAATAATTATACATCAAGTAAGAAACCAAGGTATATCCAAGAACCCTTTGCTTAAGTCCTACAGGCATAGGGTGTGGGATCTAATTGAGGACTTTGATGCTTTCAATATCCAACCTATACCAAGAGACTCAAATAAACATGTTGATAGGTTGGTTGTGCTAGGAACACACTTTGATATAATGGTTGATGTAAGTAGAGAAAAGGACCAACCTCACATCAAATTCATTATGAAACCTTATATTCTAGATAATGAAGTGTCTTCGAAAGTTTTTGAGAGTGATAAACACATTGTACACTTCATTCAAAATGAACCATAATTTTCTTCAAAGAATCAAAAGAAGCTTCACAATCAATATGAAGAACAAGTTATCAAGTTGAAGACAAACAATATACCAAAGGGGCTAGTTAATTTAGAGAATGTGTTTAGTGAAGATGATCAAATAAGGAAGGAAAGGGTAAGCATGTCTACAAAAGAAGAGAACTATGAAATAATCTTGATATTTAAGGACAAACTTCTAAAAATTGGTAAGATATGTTCTCTTTTCAAAAGAAAAGCCTTCATTGAATTGTGTAAAGAATTTTATGATATATTTACTTGGGAATATAAGGATTTGAAAGGGTTTGATCCAGGTATAACTCATCACACCATTGATTTATAACCTAGAGCTAAACTAGTTAGGGGAAAATAGAGACCTATAAATCCCAAGATAGAGGAACTCATGAAGAGAGAGCTTACCAAATTGATTAAGTCTAGGATTATCTTTCCTATCAAGCACTCAAATTGGGTAGCTAACCTTGTACCTATTCAAAAAAAGAGTGAAGAAATAAAGCTCTGTGTGGGCTTTAGGGATCTAAATAGAGTTTCACTCAAAGACCATTATCCACTACCTTCCATGGAGTAGATTTTACAAGTGGTTTCAGGTTCTCAATGCTTTTCACTACTTGATGGCTATTAAAGTTATAACCAAATATTGGTGAATGAGGATGATTAGTTCAAGACAACATTCAACACAAAATGGGGAACATTTTCATATAGAAAGATGCCTTTTGGTTTGTATAATGCTTTTGATACCTTCTAAAGAGCAATGGACATGGCCTTTAAAGGCTTGACCAATGAATTTTTGCTTGTGTACCTTGATGATATAACTATTTTTTCCAAAGATGCTAATGTCAACATGAAACATCTAAGAAAAGTATTTGTGAAGTATATAGAGTTTGGAGTTTCTCTTAATCCAAAAAAATGTATTTTATTGTTCATGAAGGCAAATTAATGGGTCACATTGTGTCAAAAGAAGGCCTATCTATTGATCCTAAAAGGATTGAAGCCATTCTAGGCTTGTCTTTGCCTCTACATAAGAAAGATTTACAAATTTTATTATGCAAGATCAACTTTGTAAGAAGATTTATTCTAGGATTTGCTACTTTGGTGAAGCCTATTATAGCCATGCTCAAGAAGAATCAAGCTTTTTCTTAGATAAAGGAAGGTAAGAACAGCTTTGAGGCAATCAAATAAGTAATTACCCAATCTCCTACTCTCTTAAACCTAAAATTTTCCAAGGATTTCATACTCTATACTTTTGCTAATCTTGACACAATCTTAGTTATGTTTATGTAAAAGAATGATGATGAAGTTGAACAACCCATTGCATTCTTTAGTCAAGGATTGGAAGATTATGAGGTCAAGTACACATTTGTTGAGAAGAAGGATCTAGTTGTGATAAGAGGTTTGAAAATTTTTAGGCACATGGTTTAAAATAAAAGGATACATGTCATGGGCTCTCATCTTAGCACCAAAGAGTTCCTCTTAAGTAAATACCTTAATGATAAGAGAGATGGGTGGATCATAAAGGTAATGGAATATGATGTTGATATCAAGGTAACAAACTTGGTAAGAGGAAAGGATTTGTGTGAACATCTAGATTTAGATCTTCAAGGGATAAAGGAAGAGGTCTTGGTCAATCAAGTTCATCCTCAACCAGTTGGTCACATACTAATTCAAAGTTAGACACATGACATCATTGGTTTCCTCCAAAATGGTGATTGTCCTAATGGTTTAAACAAGTCATAAAGAAGGTATTTTATATTTAAAACCATTCCTTATTATCTTATAGATGATATTATCTTTCATAAGGACGTGACTGGTGTACTACTAAGGTGTGTTGATAATGATCAATTTGACATCTTGCTAGAAAAGTTTCATAATGGTGTAGATGGAGGTCATTTCTCCCCAAAAATAATAGATATAAAGATAATGAGGGAAGGGTATTATTATCCTAGCCTTTTCAAGGATTACTAATCTTAGGTTAGGAGGTGTACTTAATGTGCCTTCTTTGTAGGTAAACAAAAACTTGCATCCCTTCTATTGAATCATATCCAAGTGGACAAACCTTTCATGCAATGGGGACTTGATTTCATTGGTATGATCAACCCTCCATCAAGTGTAGGACACAAATATATATTTATTGATATTGACTACTTCACAAGGTGGGTAGAATTTGTTGCATTGATGGAGGCAAATGAAAATGCAATATTGGAATTTTATAAGAGTATCACAACAAGATTTGGGGTCCCCTATATTATCATTTTTGACAATGCACTTGTTTTTATGAGTGTTAAAACTTTTGAGTGAGAAAATAGGATTGGAATTTACTTGAATACCTCATCCAACTATTAACCTCAAATTAATGGATTGGCTGAGTCTACTAATAAGAACCTCATTAAGATTATTAAGAGTACATTCGAGAATAATCAAAGAGTATGGCACACCAAGTTGAAGACAACCTTATGGGCTGATAAGATCAATCCTAAGAGATTGATTGGTAACTCTCTCTTTGTGATTATTTATGGGAAAGAAGTTAGGTTTTTCATCTCTCAAGAGCTCCCTACTCTAGGACTTGCATATCAACTAGAACTACTAGAAAATACTCTAATGGAAGTCAGATTGATAGAACTAATGCACCTGTAAGAAGCAAGAGGCAATGCACATAATACGATGGAACACCACCAAGTACTCATGAAGAAGTATTTTAACAAAAAAGTAAGTAAAAGAGTGTTCAAGGAAGGTGACTTGGTCCTAAAATGGGATGAGGATAGAGCAAAATCAGGTAAACATATAAAGTTTGATGCTTTGTGGAGTGGCCCTTACATCATTAGCAAGTGCAAGTAAAGAAAATCCTTTTAGCTAACCAAGATGAATGGAGAATAATTGCCTATCCCTATGAATGGGATACATCTAAAGTTCTTCTATTAGTCCTTGTAGATCTATCTTGTAAATAGTATAATAGGTGTGTGTATTAGTCTAGTTTTATTTTAGTTGTTATGTTCCCTAAGTAGTCTAGTTGACACATGTTTTTCCTTTATTTTTCTTTGTAATCCCTAAGTGCTTAGTAGCACAAGTGTGTCTTTGCTTGTGTGTGTCTTGTGTAATGTTAATTATTTTGTGGTCAATCCAAGGTCTATTCATGACAATCTGAGTGCTCATTTGTGTGACTTTGTGCCCAATGGATTTGTAAGTTAACTAGTCCTAAGCATAAAAAACATGCCACCCTTGTGAATTACCAAGAATATTGGTCAAATTCCACCCCAAGTTTGTAGCTTTAAATTTTGGCCAATATAATACTTAGTTTTCCTTCAAAATAAATGGTCTTTGACAAAGCCCACAAAAATACCATGTGTTATTTCTTTTAGAAGGCCCATTTTGGTCTTTATTTTAAGCGTTTGCCTAATTATTTTGAGTTTTTTTGTCCTAATCCCTTGCCAAATTCTTTCAAAAAATTTATCCAAATCTTTTTTCCTTAATTATATTTATTTTAAACATTTTTTTTCAACTTTATTGAAGGATAAGTCTCCAAAAGTTACCCTACGCATTTGTTTGAAAGATATCCTTTCAAAGCCGAAAGGTACCTTGTAACTTTTTCGAAGGGTATTTTTCCTTTTGAACAGTCCAATTCAACTTTTTTGAAGGAGTTATTGAGGGGAAAGTGCCCTTTTCAAAAATTCCAAAGGGTAGATTTCAAAATTCTGAAGGGCACCTTAGTTTTTTTTAGGGGCAATTTTCAACTTTTCCAAATGACTCTTTCAAGTCGAAATGGACCCTTACAACTATTTTGAGGGGTATGTTGAAAATTTTCCGAAGGGACACTCTAAGGCTAAATGGACACTTTCAAATATTTTGAAGGGTACTTTTCAACAAGCTGAAGGACCATTTCAATTTTTTGAAGGACCATTTCAATTTTGTAAAGGGCCAAACAGAAAGTTCGAAGGAATTCTTTCAGAGAAATTATTCAAAGAATTCTTTTGGAAAACTTGAAAAGGTAATAAGGTCCATTTCTTTTAGGAATTTTTTATGATACACATATATCTCTCAAAGACATGAATTCTTTTAGAAAAATTTTTTGATGAATTCTTACGAGAAATTTTTTTGCAAGAAAGGGTCAAGATAAAAAGTTTAAAGGAAATGCCTGAAAGGTTATGGCATACAGAATGTCAATTTCAAACTACAATAAATAGCTATTGCTACTCAAAAGACTTAGTGAGAACATGAGGGTAGATAAAGTAATTAAAATGAATAGGTTGATAGATTGAGTCATTGTTTATGGCTGACCAAATCAAAGAGCTTCTATGAGATCAACAAATACAGGTGTCTAGAGGATAACTAGTAGTTAGAAAGAGCATTTTCTAACTACCATTATGAGTTCTAGTAGTGTAATGTGTTGGTTTTTCTATTTTTAGTTTTGAACTCTCATGGATTATATTCAATAGAATTAGTTTATTATACCATTCATGAAGGTTTTATGCCACTTTTCACCATTCTCATAACTATTTTTGGCAAGTAAGACTATTGACATGGCATAGCTCACCCCATCCATCCTTGTCATGCATCTATAACTTATTCTCACATGTGGACACATGTCCTTGTTCCTTTTTATCTTATCTTCTCTTTCTCTTCCCTAAAGTTATATAAATTGAGCCATTTTGACTGTTGTAGATAACAACATTTTTGGTATGATGAAGCCCTACTAAAATGGCATCACACTTTGCTTTTAGACAATGAATACAAGACCAATTCTAAGTTGTAAACTTCTATCTGAGTATGTGAGTGATGTATAGTGGATCCAAGTGATAGCATCATCCTTATTCCCTTTATTCTTCATGTTTAAACAAAGGTTTTGATGCTAAAAGGTCATGTTAAGTGTGTTAAATGCATTGAACTCTCTTTCAAGTATGAAATTGTATCTATGGTGTGCAATATACCCCCTTAAGTTGACCATTTTATTGATTGTCTCAAGCATGTTACCTTCACATTGAAACACTACGTTAGTATCTTTCAATGCATGGAATTAGTCTTGGAAAGCATTATTAATCAATAGAAGTGTGATAGTCAATAGGATAAATTCTTGGTGGATCACCTCTTTAGCATAATTTTTATATTTTATGCAAACTCTTGACTCTTTTCATGAACAAGCATTAGATTAGGATAAACACTTAGAGAAAATTTTAGGGAGCTAGCCCCTTTTCAATCATAGAGACTCATCTCTCTTACAAGATCCCACAAATTTGAAAGATGATTCAATGTTGCATCAAATTGAAGGAGTTTCATAGAACATCCTAGGGTGCATAATTTGATGACAACACACATGATAAAGGTTAAAAAATCATGTTATAAAATGGGTTTCAGAAGGAGGCCCAAAAAATGATGTTGGAAAAAGATAAAAAAATATTTATAGCCTAAATGTGGGTTCAAAGATGTAAATTTGAATAAACATGGGATATAGGCTAAGAAATCATGTTGTAAAATGAGTCTTAGAGGGAGGCCCAAAAATATGGTGTTGGCAAAGGATAACAACACATTTCTAGACTAGATGTGAGTCCAAAGATGCACATTATAACAAACATTAGATATGTACTAATAAATCATGTTGTGAAATGGGTCTCATATGGAGGCCCAAAAAGATGGTGCTAGAAAATGATAAAAACACATTTCTATCCTAAATGTGAGTTTGAAGATACACATTTGAAAAAACAAGGGATATAGACTAGGAAATCATGTTTTGAAATGGGTCTTAGAGGGAGGTCCAAAAAAAATGATGTTGGAAAATGATAATGACACATTTCTATCCTAAATATGGGTTTTAAGATCCACATTGGAATAAACATGGGATATATGCTAAGAAATCATGTTGTGAAATGGGTCTTAGAGGGAGGCCTAAAAATATGGTTACAATACAAATTCTTATAACTTATGTAGCTTAGGATTTTAATGGGGAAATAAACATGTAGATTAGTCTCTTTTTAGTTAAAAATAAGAAAATATAATATCAAAAATGAACTAAGAGTAAACCCTCTTTCCTAAACACCAAAGGGGAGCATAACACAATAAACAAAAGTACAAAAAAGAGATGAAAACAACACAAATTCTTACCTCCCATGTCACACATGGTGCTTAATTGGTGGAATAATAATTTTTGTTCTTGGATTATGATGACTATAGTATCTTATAAATTCTCATACATATAATTATCATCTCTCCAATGTCACTTGTGGTTTGGTTTTGAAGTTTGGCACAATTTTGGCATAATAAATTTACTCTTAAAGACTTAAAGAAGGTATTCTTGTGGAATAACCTTAAACAAAAAATCTTATGTATTAATGGTGTGGGAAATTTTATTTATATCTTATATAACTAAATATAACCATGTGTAGGTTAGGTTAAATTCTAACTTGGTTTGAGTCAAAATTAACCTTGGTTAGGTTAGTCTAACTCTAGGAGGGTTTAAGACACTCATGAAATCTTGACACCTAAGTTTTAAATATTTATGAGACATGACAACTCACTTTAGATATTTGTGAGGTGTGAATCATATTTTTTAATATTTATGAGATAATAAATCAATTTATTATCCCATTTGACTCTTTGACTTAATTTTTGAAAAAAAAATTCCTTTTTAGTAAATGTAATTCACTAATTTTATTTGGAATTTTTGTTTAGGCAAGTTAATTAATATTTTAAATATAATAAATATTTATTAGTGATTTTTAGCTTTTGGAAATTGATTTGAATGCCATGAATTAATAGATTAACATGCCAAAAGTACCAAATTACTAGGCTGTAATTTGACTAGAGTTAGAACTGAACTAGGTTAGTAGTGTATATGGGGTAATACACCATTTAAACTATCCTTGTCATGTTTCTAGGAAATTTAGGTGATTTTTAGGCATAAAATATGTCATTTTATAAAAAATAAATTGAATGAAAATTTATGCATGGAGGTGACTAAAATTAGGTGTCTACAATTTGTTCTTGTTTAATAAGGTATTGCAAGAAACATGCATAGTAATTTCTTTTCAAATAATGAATAAGTCATTAATATAATGGTTAATGTCCCAAAGAATGGTTGGTAAGCCCATGATGCTCCCTCAAGGGAGTGGGTGGAAAAAAATATAGTCATCAAATATTCCCTTTGAAATGAAGAAAAGGACATGATCTACATGGTAATGGGGATGGGATTAATAGATTTACCATAGGTGGTTATAAATAATAACAGTGGTAGAGTCAGTAATTTTATTGAAGGTGGTTATAATCATTAACAAAGGGTATGACACTAGTTTTCCCATAGATGATTATAAGTAGTGACACTAATGGATGCCCTAGTAGGGTGGTGAGATAGATACATATTTACCCAAAGGCAGTTATAATTAGTAACCAAATAGAAAACATTGATTTTTCCAAAGGCAATTATAATCAAGAAAGGAAAAATAAGAAATGCTGATTTTCCCAAAGGTAGTTATAATCAAGAAAGGAAAAATAGGAAACACTGATTTTCTCAAAAGTAGTTATAACCAAGAATAGAAAGGGAAACACATTGATTTTCCCAAAGTTAGTTATAATTAAGAAAACATACATTGGAAAATAATAACAACACATTTCTAGCCTAAATCTTATTTTGAAGATGCAAATTCAAATAAACACATGATATAGGTTGAAAAATCATGTTGTGAGTTGCGTCTCAAAGGGAGGCCTAAAAAAATGATGTTGGCAAAGGATAACAACACATTTCTAGCCTAAATATGGGTTTGAAGATGCATGTTTGAAAAAAACATGGGATATAGGCTAAGAAATCATGTTATGAATTTGGTCTAAAAGGGAGGCCCAAAAAGATGGTGTTGGCAAAGGATAACAACACATTTCCAGCTTAAATATGAGTATAAAGATGCATGTTCAAACAGACATGGGATATAGGCTAATAAATCATGTTGTGAAATAGGTCTCAAAGGGAGGCACAAAAATAAGGTGCTAAAAAAGGGTAACAACACATTTCTATCCTAAATGTGAGTTTAAATATTCACATTTGAACAAACATGGGATATAGGCTAAGAAATCATGTTGTGAAATAGGTCTCATAGCGAGGACCAAAAAGGTTAGGTTAAGGTTAGGAGATGTCCTTTGTAAATTATCATCTTAGTTTGTTATAAGATGCATATGAATGCTTATTCAGAGATGCTCATCTATATAAACACATAATAAATCATTTGTTACACTTATTTATTACTCATGAATTGAGTCATATGTGAGGGTTTTTAGCTAATTTGTGACTATTAGAGAGACATTATTAGTGTTAAAAGACTATGTGAGCACATTCTTGATTTAGCTTTTGATATTATGCTTAATAGTTATGAATAACTATAATTACAATTTATATCATAAGCATGGAATACTTAATTCAAATGTAATGATAAAAAATCTGAGAATAAGATATGAATAATCAAATCCCAAGTGTAAATATAAAAAATAAATCAAGTGTAAGACTAAATAAAAAAGTTCATAACCAAAGTACATGATATAAATAATCAAGATGTAAGTGTAAAAAAATGTAATAATCTTATTTCAATTGAGAAACAAATAAAAACACAACAAAACACTAATAAAGACACAACAAATCAATAAAAAATTAAAGTGAACAAAATTTAAAAAAAAATCCAAATCAAAGAAAAAGGTAGTAATAAAACTACCATAAATACATAGAAAAAACAAGTGACAAGACACAAACAATGGTTAATCACAATGTTAGTGCAAAAAAAATTATGCATGTGTAATAAAGGTGTTAGTCTTGATGACAAGGTGACTCCTTAGCTAGGTAGCAATGATGCAAGTATCACAACATAAGAACAATTAGCACAAGATTTCCCATAAGATATAGGTAAATAACAACATAAATAAGAAAAACAAAAATTTCCCAAGATCATAGGAGACAACAATAAAATAATATGACAAAGAACATAGGGGGAGTAGAATAAAATGAAAGGGAAATTGAGCTGACTCTAGATGCACTAGGCAAGTGGATGCTACCTACATAGTTCCATAGACATAAAATCCAATGTGAACTTTAGGCCAAATGTATTTCTCCTAGGATATGGTATAGAGAAAAATGGATGATAAAAAAATAATAAACATGTATAGGAAAATAAGATTGGTCTCACAAAATGGTGAGTGCATGGGAGAATAGGGGATGAAAATCCATAATCATGAAAACATCAACACAAATAAATCATGAAAGAGCGAGAGAGTATGGTTTATACTAAAATCACACTAAAATACAAGATAAGAGTATCCACAAATTAATTGAATTGTAATTCATATTTTCTACTATAGCTAATGATTGGAATGAGAATGAGATCGTAAAATGGTGAGAGAATAAGAATGAAGTGGTCATTAATGTATCACATTCAAATAGATAATGCTCATTATATGATCTCACAAAATGGTAAGATCATAAAACTTAAGGCTAAGAAGGATGGGGAAACCAAATTAGAAGTGCTCACTTGTGAAATAGTTAGGGGTCCTAAGATCCTTAAAGTAAAGAAGTAGTTTAGAAAGAAATAAAGGTGCAACCAAGCTAACCCGAGATACCCCATGTATCCAGGTGCTGTCTACATAGTCTCTATGAACCTCAGGCCAATGTAGTTCTCCCAAAAATGGGATTAAATTTACCAAGGTGGTCTAGAAATAAATTGAACAAACAAGATGTCCCAACCCAAAAATTTTGATGGGTTTATATCTCTTATGGAAATTTTAACTCAACTTTCATGATTTTGTGATTTTTGTGATTTTGTAGATTATTTATCAATGTTTATGGATTTTTGAAATTGTTAAAAATGTTTTTGAATTTTTATAGGCATCTCAACTCAATTAAGAATTATGAGACATAGAATAGTCCAACTCACAAAACAATGAGAGTGTGGCTTAGGTTGCTCAAAAAATGGTGAGATCATGGTGAAGGGGTGACTAAGATAACCTTAACATCAATTGAGAGTTACCTAAATAGTCCCATTAGGACCTCAATTCATTTTATTTTCACCTATACAAAAGGTGTCCAATTATTTATCGATAAGTTTTAGGTAAAATTCAAATGGCAAGGCAAATGATAATAGTAATGGTGAGGTGATGCGGTAATGCATGGTAAAGATATTGTTCCTAATTTGCCCATAGGTGGTTATAATTAGAAAAAAATTTAAAAGAGTTATTGGTACTAATTTACCCATAGGAGGTTATAATTAGTATCACAAGGTGTAACACGGATTTACCCAAAGGTGGTTATAATCAGTGGTACTAGTCAAGTGTAACAACAAATGAAAGATGCAATTATTAAATCCATAATCATATTATTTTCATATAAAACCATTCAAACATGTAATTATTAAAAAAATATTGGAATCAAAATCAATGAGGAGGGGTGAATATATGTCTTTAAACTTTATTTCAATTCCTCCTTAACATTCATGAACCATCACATCAACATATAGATCAAGTAATGCATAAGCAATCAACCATACAAGCATAAAACAAGATTACACAAGAAAAAATATCATATATGTTATAAAACCTAAAGGTAAATAAAACCCATGTATACCTATAAATAGACTACAATCTTATAAGTCAAAAAAACAAGTTTAGTGAAGCACCAAATTTACATGGAGCACCAACCCCAACTAGCTAAGCACCAACCCAGTTAGGATTTAGCAAGCACTAGCTTGGAAGGAGGAACTAACCCCTTATATGAATCATAATAAATTAAACCACCTAACTTATTTTATCACCTTAAAAACACCTTTTTCTCAACCAATTGATGATGACCACCTTTTCAGCTCTTCACACTCTTATCCCTCTCAAACTTCCTTCTATGCATGTTTGCTCAATTAGGTCTCTTCAAGATTGATTAGGTCATATGACCTTGATATTCATAAACATAACCTATATAACATATTAATAATAGTTTTTATACACTTTTTAGATGGTATATAATACCTCATTCTTCTTACCAATGTATTATTTCATTTACTTGCACTCACCACACACAAATAGGCCTAAAATTGCCTTATGTATATACAAGCTTCTTGCCCATATATTTATTAGTCAGCCACATATAATCTACATATTATATTTTAAAAATATATACTTTATTACATTCCATAAGCATGAATAAATCATTACATTAGGTTGACCATATATCAATTAGACCACATCCTTCTTTAGGTCTTAATGAGACCTAATTTAATTAGGCCTTCATTAGTACACATTACTCTATGATCTCCTTGGAAAAATTTTAAACACCAAACATGGTATAAAATATAATATTATAAATTAATATAACCCTTATAATAATTTATATTCTCAATAACATTTTTTAGATGCAACCACCACTTGAAGCGCACCATTTGTATTGTTCACAATTAGGCTTTAATATACACAAAAAGGTCTGTCTTGAACAATTATAAATAACATGTTATTTATCCATACAACCATGAAAATAAATCACATATACAAAAAATAAATTACCTTAGGTTCATCACAATATTATTTATACTTCACAACTTAGGTCAAAAGGACTCAAACCCTTCTCTGTAAATAACCCACTCAGACCTGCCAGAACACTCCAAAACCCAGTCATGAATAACTTGGTCTTTAAAAACTAAAATAAAAATTCCAATGAATAATTATATATTAAAAATATAATTTTAAATCTATACATAGCTATAAAATACAAATATTATAAGGTCTAATTTCAAATATTGGTTTTACAAACTAATCTTTTGACCTCAATATACACAATCAAACCAGAAATAGACAAGTCATTTTGGTTTCAACCACTTTCACTAAATTAAAATATTTCCAAAATTATTATAAATAATTTAAATTCACAAAAAAAAAACCATATTCATTATATACATCAACTCATGTCATAGATACTCCAACTCGTCACTTCAACTTTCTTACCCAGAACTACCAATTTCCCTTAAAGCACAATCATGGTGACAATGACCTTCAACACCTATATGACCACTTTTAGAGACTTAAAATGAATGTATCTAATAATATGAGACCATTTTAAAATTATAAAATATAAATATAACATGGTAAAATAAAAAATATTGATCTTTCATACCAATCTCATGACCTTACATCTCATTGTCTCATTTGCACCAAACAGGTCAACTTGTGAGCAACTTTTTCACTATAATCACTGATCTCCAAAAATTATAAAAAACATGAGTATGCATTATAATTACTTAAAAAATATTCGTGTACTTGGTTTCATCACTCTATCATGGTAACAAATACCTAATCATCTTCTCACTTATACCTGTGTTTCTCACTATTTTCAACATTAGGCCTATTAGTGACCAGTTGCTTTTTATGACTATTTTAACACACTTGAGGGATATAATATATCCAAAAAAATTTATGGAAATGAAAAACTAGTCTCAATATTCATCCTATAATTATTTTCATAATTTGACTTGGTCAACTCTGACTACCACATCAAATTTCTGATAAATATACAATTTCTAGTAAGGTCTACTCACACACCTGACACCTCAATCACACCTATAAGTGTCTAGGAGAGTTTAATACAACATAAAATATATTTTATTATCACTTGAGAACATTATGGACTATTTTAAACAAGATATCTCACATCAGGTCCTTGTTAAGGTTTTAGAGAGGTTTAAACCTATTTTCATTCTTAACAATCATTCATAAAGCATAACCCCTCAATTCAAAAACTAGTGCCTATAATTTTGATCTAATACCCTTACCCATATACCATGAATAGATTAGTTTCCCATTAAAAGGTTTGATTAGCTAACAAATATAATAAAATCCTTCTTGAGATGAGATCCCTTCATTCTATGCACTCGAAAGACCTCAAAGCACATTTTCATTTCTTTTTTTGCAAATATTGACCTAAAATTACATGAGTAAGATTAAAATAACTTAAATAAACTTTTTTAATGCTTAAATACTCACACTTTCCTTTAAAACTAATCTTGATACCCCATTAGGATTACACTCTCTACACCATAGTCTTCATACCTCACTAAGCCTTAAATTGTCCTTCATGACTTCTTCCATGATATAAAAAATTTAATGTCATTATAAACATATAGATATAATACCATAAAACCTATCTTATTCTTAAACATAGTCTTACATCCTTCATACACCTTGATCAGATCGTGATACCTCATTAGGTCATGTAAGATCTAGAACTAGTCTAGTTACAGACTTGGACAGAAGGCTCTACCCATATAGGCTCATCATGAAACTCTCTTTGATGCCTCTAAATATTTATCACATGCATTATATTCTCCTAAAATAATCTCATACCTTTTCACATACCTATGTACATACATCTTCATTCTCACCATGCACATGATCATGATATGATTATCCTTTCTATGACTAGGATTCTCAAGACACCTGGTACCCAATAATTAGTACTCAAACATACTTACCTAAATGATATCAAACAAGATCATTCTTGTAAATATAATGCAAAAAATATTTTTCTAATCAACATGCTCTCAATACCTCATGCAGACCTAGAGCCTTACAACCATACTTCAAGATGACCTGAACCATGACATTGACCTTGACGTCAATCAACAAAAGAGACAATAGGTTACCTTAAAATTTACTCTTGTCACATTAATCACATAATATCATACCTCAAAACACCACTAACCATGCATATTTATTAGATACACCTTAACATCAATGACATCAACATTGACATTAATGACATCATCCTTGACATCAATCATACCACTTCTCAACAAACTCACCCTTTTAAGTTGATATAAAAAAATTATTTAAACTGATCACTCTTATCTTCCCAATCTGTTCAGTCTTATTTATTTAACTTTTTCCTCCTTTTACATTAATGATAATGGGCCATACACACTACAACTTCTGAAACCACACCTTCTTACAACCAAATCTTAGCACCTAGAATATTAAACATTATAAGGACATGATCCCCCTTACTCCATGCATACCTCCTTAAAATGAACTTAGATCTCAATACCTTTTATCTTATCCTTGAAATTAATGATATTACATAAATCTTTGATCACACACTAGACCACCATATTCATGACATCAATTGAAAAAATAAGGACTCCCCCTTTGTATTCATAACTTGATCTCTTTTATGCTTGTCAACAACTATGACTGGAGCTTGTGAATAACCTGAATAGATCCCCCTCAAACCAAACATCTACCATGCTTATGCTAAATAAATATTGTCTATATAAAGCCTAATGGAGTCACCCCTTTCATAGGGTACTTAAAACAACACAAACTTAGGAGATTACCAAATCTCCATGCTCTCATAAGACTGAATATCTTTTATAATACTATTATTCTTGATTTGTAACTTAGTATTGACCTTTTTATCAATCATTTGGTCAAAAATATGAGCTTATAACATACATTCTTGACTTGATTTCTCATTTGAAGTATGATCTACAATATAAAATAGTCTATTTGAGCTTATAGACTGATCATGACTAACATTTACTATCTTTGGCTTCTACACATTCATTTTCCTTCTCTCTTACACTCTAGGGGCTTTAAACTTCTTATTTTGACTTGATGACCTTATAACTCTATTAGGGAAAAATCTTATAATGTGTCCCATACTATGAAAAATATAAAAAATAACCTCATACATACCTCTTGAGTGATGATTCCTTTCATAATCCCATGTATATTCATTTTTAGAGGGTCTTATATACTCTCTTGATCTATGAAAATTTTGATTACATTAAAAACAATAACCATTGAATGAGTTAACATACCTCATAGCATTAGGTTATCTGATTGGTCTTTTCATTTTGACATTCTTGTCTTCATTGGCCTTCTCCTTGACTTGATCTACCTCCTTTTGTTCTTCTTTAAATCCAAGACCTATCTTCTTACTTGTATACTTATGCCTACTTAGGATGTTATCTAGAGAATAAGTACTCTTTTCAAATTTCATAAAGGTCTTCAACTTGATAGATGCTTGATCCAACTCAGCTTTTAGGGATTCCAATTTAGTTTGGTACTTTGTGTATTATTATTATTTATATTTTAAGATAGTATTGATGATTTACACATATGATTCAATCTAATTTATGATCTCATCATACTCCTTGGATGTGTTACTCAGTCTCTCCTCAAATAAACCAATTTGCTCTTCATAGTCCTTAACTAATGATCTTAGTTTGTGATTCTTCCTTCTTTAGAAATTTAACTCTTCTCAATAACTCACTAATTATATATATATATATATATATATATATATATATATATATATATATATATATATATATATATATATATATATATATATATATATATATATATATATATATATATATAAGGGCTTATGGTTAAATATACCTATATATGCAAGATCATTTCACCATTATTTAGAGAAAAGAAGAAGTAAGATATATTGTGCATCTACTTATTGACCATTCTACTTGAGGAGCCAACTTAGGATTTCAAACTTTCTTTAAAGATATGGATCATGTATTAGGGATAAGTATTTTGGATGAATTTATAGGTTTTGTATATTAGATTTGATTTATTCTTGTCATCCTTACATACCACAAAAACCTTTTATAAAGCACCTTGGCCAAGGGAGAGATTGTGACTCGATGGGTCCATCTTTAATGGTAATTATTTTTAACTTTATTTCTCCTTTATAAGAGTAGATATGTATGCATTTTTACTTAAATTAAATGTATTAGGATTTCATAAAAATTGACATTAGTATATGTCTCTTATTCATGTTTACTTTTGTTATTTATTACACCCACTTTGTGACACAAGCTTTGGTGAACAATAGATTGGATTTTACTTTAATTGTTATTAGTTTAGTGAGATATTAAAACATAGGACCTAACTAGGTTTATTTCATGATTATGTTTGACTATAGGATTTAGAACCATCCCTAGCATGGTTTATTCTAGTAAGAGATCCTCTAATTAGGTCTAGTGGATCCCTATATTGGTTATGTTATTGATTATCTAATGTGTCCCCAATTGGAAGTGTATGGTATGATTTATCTTTTCCAAGTTAGAATTGATTTATAGACATGATGAATTTTTGATTGTATACATTCTAGTTAACCTGATGTGAATCTAACCCTTGTAGTTTTTATCTCATGTTTTTCATTATTTTATTATTTCATTTTATCATTTCTCTATATTTTTTTATATTGCATTGATAGTGCTAGTATAGTTATAAATTTTTTACATAGTTTTAACACACATTCACATTAATATGAATATTCTATTTGTTCAATTTATTCATAAAGTACAAGATATATGGTCTATTCTATCAACATAGTATAGGTTTTACACTTTTAGGTTGACCCAATCGACATAGTACATTTTTAGACTTTCAAAAAACAAACTAGGTCGACACTATCAATGTAGTTATTTTTAGAGGCTTTAGTAGTAGGGTTTTACATAACTAGGTTGACCTAGTTGACTCAGTTGACAAAACTTTGAAGTAGCTTAAAAATAAATTTTTTAAATATAAGCATCTTCAATTCCACCAAGGTTCCTTTCTCTCTTTATCTTTCATTTCTATTATTTATTATAGTTTTGTTTTTTCATAGTTTGTAGTCTTTAAAATTACCCCTATATAGTAAAATAGGTCAACACTATCGATGTAGTTCTTTATTCTATCTTCTATCTAAAAATCTAAGTTGACACTATTGATGTAGTTCTTTTTCAGACGCTTACTTTCATAGTATAGTAACAAACTATTCACTATGTTCTATAAATTGTGTATACATTGTCATCTAAAATGATACTATACTATGTTTGAAAGTTAGAATTAACACTTATATGCAAGTAATTAGCTCACACTTTCCCTTTTTATTGCTTGTATTCTTAGAATATATCACATATTCTAATTAATTGGTTTTTAAATATACCATTTAGTTGCACTATTTTTATCTTTTATGCACACACTACGAAATCACAAAATATTAAAGTGCATTTAAACAATTATCTACCCAAGGCCTACCTACTTAGATTTAATCACCCAGGGAGAAGCTGACTTGGTTTCTTGGCCAAGTATAAACATGTGGTTAATGGTATATATTGGAAAAATACCCAACACCCTTATCATTATGGTGTGTGAAATGAGGGGGTATGCCCCAATACCAAGACATTACCATTGCTACTATAGATATTTTTTTAGATTAAATGTCCTAAACCCATCCATAGGTTAATTTTTAGTTCCTTTCTTACATCCAAACTCCTATCACATCTAAAATCATACTCTAATAATCTAACAAAATTAAGGACAACCACTTAGTTATCATTTACTTTCCAAGTTGATTGCTTGCTCTTTTCTCAATTATATGTTGTATCACAAAAACTTACATTGGATAGTATGGTGCAAGGTTTTGTGCTATGTACCTCAATTAGATCATCCACACTGACCTAATTGATTAGGTTTTCCCCTTCATTTATTTCTTTCAAAATTAATTTCAAAAAAATTCCTATTTTAGTACACAACCATTTTACTTGATATAGTCTCTTACATAGTGTCTATTTTACCTGCCTACAATACTAAGCTGACTATGTTGAAATGATATTATTTTATCACTCAAAAGCTACATAACTAGGTCAACCCTATCAAATTTATATCTTTTTCTTGATTCTTTTATAAATAATATACTGAACTAAGTCAACCCTATTGACTCTGTATCTTTTTCAACCCTTATTTTCTATACTAGGTCAACCTAATTGACTCTGTATGTTTATTTGCCTCTTTCTATTTCCTTGATTTCACATCACTCTTAATTTATATAGTCATTATCCCTCATCATGAAATTATTATATGAAGATAACACTAAGTTTAATTCAATGGATATGATGAGTTTTACCAACCCTCATAGGGTCTCCCATAAGCAGCTTAGAGTTCCTCTCTTAGATGCAAGCAATTTTCACATAGTCACTCACATAATGAATTATGGGAAACATCATCATTATTATTTTATTAATAATCCTCTATTATCACTTTAATATTAACTAAAATTAGAGTATACCCCTAAAATTCTCTTCTTTATCTCTAAATTTCCTCAACATCGAGGAAAGGATCATTTTACCATTTACCATCTCATGATTATTGGTCAAGAGGAAGAGCCTCATTATCTTCTCCCACATTCTCACATGTATTTTGGGATGATATTTTATTTTCTTCTCATTCCATTCCCTCTATTTTAACCCCTTCTCATACCATTACTTCTTCTTCTTTGACTTCTTTCACCTTCATGCCTAATATCTCCACTACCATGGCAAGTTCTACATCTAGTGGGCCTCTTCCAAGATCCACTCTCTTTAAATTTTCCACTAGTGCATCAATTTATACCCATGGTAATAATACTTCCAATGTTATTCCTTATCATCCCTCTACTAGTCCATCTTTTTATACACAAGCAAATTTTACCACTAGTGCCTCACATTCTAATATCTCTTTTCCAGCTGCTACTAATAACAATAGTGGTACCTAAGCCACTAATTATAATTCCAATACTTAAAATATTACTAATGATTCAAATAAAACTCACCAAATTTTATTACAAATGTTTAATCAAATGAATACTTTTCAAGATCATAATACCAATCAAATGATGTGAATACAAAACCAACTTATTTAACTTCAAACCCACCCTCAACAGATGCCTTGAGACATGTATAATTGAAATGTTCCCCCACATCCTCTTTTATATTCCATTAGTAAAATTAACCCTCAACAATAAAATAAATTATCTTCAAAATAAACCTCTTACATATCAAATTTCTAATATTGGTATAGGAGGTATCACCCCTACCATTTCATACAGTGGATCAACTGATCCTACTTTTCATCTAAAAATATTTAGAAATATATATCAATATTAGGTCAAATTAAACACAATTTTTACTACCAAGTTATTATCCAAAACTCTCATGGGTGATGTTTTATATTGGGATAACCAACGTAAAACTCATTCTATTACTAGTTTGGAAAATTTAGTAAATGCTTTAGTCCAAGAGTTACAAAATAGTGATCCTCCTGAGAATACCTTGGCCCATTTTATAAATTGTAAGAAACTTGAAAATGAAACTACCCAAGATTTTTTTTAAATGTGGAAAACATTGTAGAATAAATTTGAACATAAAATGGCTAATTATAATATTTTCCATCTCTTTACCAATGCCATCTTTCCCAAGTTACAATATCAGATCTACAATCTCTTCATGTTCTTTGGAGGAGACCATTAACCAATAAAAACATCAATATTTCCTTATGCATCAATTTGAGACACCCCAAACTTCTACAGGTAATCATATCTTAGTTAAAAAAAGAATCATCATGTTGCAAATGATGGTGTCATGGACTTTAATGACACCATTCACACTATTCAAGTTATTGTTCCTAACCAACCTTCAAAACCAACTAATCCTTCTCAATAATTCATCAATACTTGTTTATCTTCACCTAATAACATCTATGTTCACAAACCTTTATTCTAAACCTAATTACTAAAATGTCTACCTAGGCCTCTTCCACGAGAACTTGATTTGACTTGACCTATGAAATCTTGGTATGATCCCAATAAATTTTATTGGTTTCATGCTAGTTAGGGTCATTATAATGAGACCTATATAAATATTTTAAATTTGGATATGTACTTTATTCTTGGTATTAATTTTTATCATGATTATATCATTCATTAATGCCAACAAGCTTATGACATTGATTTCAAAACCCATGAAACCAATACTAAATATCAAGCTTTGAATCAAGTTAATGATCATTTGGCCATATATAAGGACCCTCTTCCAAATTAAAAATATAATCAAGATAAGAACACCCCTTATACTAACAATTTTGAAAGTCTTATTGACATAAATTGTGAATAAAATGTGGTTAATATGATAAATATGTGAAGGCTGGTTGCTTTCATTGATACTCAACCCATATATGCACCTCCTTTGTCTCATATATTTCATGTTATCAAAGATTATTTTCCAAATCACTTAAATGAGTTGGGGCAAGATCACCTTATAACTTTTGATGAACCAATTCCAACTCCTCCCTTGAATAACACTTACCATTCTATTTATACCATCCCTCCATCTTTTTGACCTAACACCAGTGATACTCAATATTCTATCAAAGCCTCTTCTAAAACTTCTCAAAACAAACCTACACTAACTACTTCATCTCTTCAACATAATTTACCACCTTTTTCTAAACCTTCTCCTTATTATCAACAAAAATTACAATGTACTTCATCTCCTCCTTTCGAGGACCTCCTTCAACACTATGCACCTCTATACAAAAATGTTCTTATGGGTTATGATGAGTGGGATCCCATCATGTATATCATTACAAACCCATATAAAATCCCATTTCTTGAGCTTATGATAACTTCTCCACATCATCAAAACCATCTTATGCATCTTTTGTTTGAAATGAACATCCCTCATCCTCCCCTAGCAGGTTGCAAAACAACCTTATCTAGATATGAAGATAAAATATTGTAACAATGTAAAGAGATGTCCATACATGTTAATTAAACAATGGATACTTATCTTTCCCTCAAGTTTCTCATTGATTTCACAATTATCAATGAGATTTTACATCATGTAGATGATCTTCCTCTATTCATTAGTGTCCAAATTAGTGATATGCAAGTCAAATGTGCCTTGATTTATGAGGATTATAGAACTTGTGTTACCTCTCTTGATTTTATCAAAACCCTTAGATATTATAAATTCATTCTTAAATCCACATGCAACACATGTCAAGGATTTGATCCAAGGAAAATTTATCCTTTAGATTGTGTATGGCTTCCTATTACCATCCCACCTGTCACTGTTCATGTGAAGGTGATGATATTTAACTTTCCTCTATCTTAATTTTTTTTTTCTTGGTAGGCCATGTACTCATCATATGTGAGTCATTGCTTCTTCTACCTGTTAATGTGTTAAATTACCTCACAATGGAGCTATCTATAAGATTCAAGGTAACACAAACCCTTGGAATTTTGAACAATTCTAAGACTATAGTATCTTCAAGATTCCTACTATTGAACCTTTGCCCGTTATTCTATTTGGTGAGTCTCAACAATTTAAATTTCCCATAAATTCTACTTGAGGTTACAATGGCCATCCTAAATTCATTAGGAATATTCCTCTTAACCTCCTAGATTCCAATGATGATGATCCTAAAGAGATCAATCTCATTATTAAAACCTTTGTTCTCTCACCTCTTCTCATCTCTCAGCTTCCCACTTCTTTGCAACCTCATTCTCTTCAACCTCCTTGTGATGATATCCCCATTATCTTGACTAAGACTTAGCATTCCATTCATCACACCTCATCAGATGATAAAGTCATCCCTTCTTACATCATTTATCTTTATACACCTAATTATGATGATGGTTATACCTTAGATGATTCATTCTTAGGTGGTCTTGTATAGGCCCATGATGTTGAGATTATCCATTATTATTCCTCTTTGCTTCAATATTTTAGTGTATCTTCTCATATTCCATCATATATAGTTCCTAATTTTAGTATTTTTCCTCTTTATCATAGGGTAGAGATGGTGTAGACACCTCCATTTTTTGAAAAACCTTGTAAGAGTATGGTTATGGATCATGCTATGACTAGGCCTTATCATTTTTCTAGGTACCATGACCCCTATAACATTATTATCCCTAAGATGTGTGAAACTCTCCTTCAACCTTCTATATATCCTACCCCTCCCTTAGTAGAGCCTACTTTAGATCCCATTCCTTTTTTGGCTTTAGCCAAGTTTATTCTTGCTTTTGATCCCATCGCTCCTTTTGTCAAGTCTAGTCCAATCCCTTCACCACCACCACCTACTCTTTCTGATGGTTTGCTTCCTCTACCATAGATGGCTTCATTTCCCACTAAATGGGATAATGAGCCTTTCTAAGATCTCTTTTCTTCTGTTACACCTCCTTATAGGAGTACCTCTACCAAGACTCTTCAAAGGCATTTTTTTGCTTCCATGACATAGATAACCATTCATCCACATATTGTCTCAAGTTATGACAATATCTTGACACTTTGTATCCTTCTACCCCTTATTCCTTAAACAAGGCCATAGCTCCTTCAAAGGTACTACCTGAGTATATTCTTAAGTATGGAGAGATGTATTGTCTTTGGCACCAATATGTCACCCATCACACTGATTGTTTCCGCATCCTTCAATAGCATCTTAAAGATCACCTTTTAATTATTCTCACACCTTATACCATTCCTCCAACATGTAAATCCCATAATAAGGCTCCCCTTTCTTCTCCCTTGGTTCCACCTCCTATGGTTCCATCTCCTCCTATGGTCCCTTATTCAACTCTTATTCCTCAATCCATGAATCATTCACTAGTGGACCTTCCTTCACCTATGGATCCTTCTTCACCTATGAGTCCCTCACCCATGAATCCTTCCCCACTGGTGATCCTTTCATCTCTTATAGAGTCCACTCCCATGCATTCACTTGATCATCCCCTACTTGATAGCCCTCTTTAGCACAATCCATCAACCATTCATAATTTTTCTATTAAGGACATTAGATGTGAAGTATTTTCCTATTTTTTGGTGAAGATAGATGAGACATTATTTTTAGTTCACATCCAACTTTATAGAGACTTATTAGATGTTTTGGATAATGTGTATGGAAAAATTTATCAATACTTATGATCACATGCATGGTATTCTTATATTTTATTTAGGTTTGGGAATGCACCCCAAATTTATCTTTCTTTATTTGTTATATCATCTAACATTGTGTCAAATTCTTATTTATCTTACATGGTGACTTTTATTTTGCACTTTATGTTGCTTATGGATGTCTTCTTTATCATTGCTTTATTTTTCTTCTTGAGTTTCTTTCTTAAAAAATCCATTGTTCTCTTTTCATTATTGTTTGCTCTCTTATATCTATAAACACAAATAATTATCATTTTTAACTGATTATATAAACCCTAATCCATTTAGTCATTTCTTATATACCATGTGCTCAGTTATCAAACAATTCATCTCATTATACTTTCCTATTACCAGTCTACTGCAATTCATCTCATTATTCTTTCCTATTACTAGTCTACTTTGGATCTCTTTTATTCCCTTTCCCCTTTCATAAACTAGTAATATACATGGTTGAGACTTTAGATAACATGTTGGCTCATTGTTAAGCCTAATTACTCTAGTCAATCTTATCTTTAGTCATTGAGCTTCCTTTAGCCTAATCCTATAAATCATTCGTGTGTATCACTCTATCTATAATGATTAGTCATTCTAAGTATGTATGGAGGAGGAATCTTAAAAAAACCTTAAAACATTCAAAATCCAAATCATTTAACAAAAGGAAATGATCTAAAAGGAAACAACATTCAAAATTATTAAAAGTTAAATCACACTAAAAGACATGATTCAAAGCATATTTCCTTATTTTAGTCAAATCTCAAACTCCACATTTGGACTCATGATAGATTTGAGCTCCATTGGGGTATAGTAGGCTAATAGATAAAAAAGAAGAATAAAAAATCTTTTAGTTCCACCTTCTTTCTCATGAAAGTATCTAATTTTCATAGTAGACTGACGACTCTATAAGGGGTCCTAAGGAATGGAGAACATGTCATGGGAAGGTAGGTTCAATTTACTTTTCCTATACCAATATACCTTCATGATTTGATATTATTATCACACTTATTTTCTTATATATATATTTGTATCTATAGTGAACAGGTTTCCTTTATACATTGATGGTCACTAGTAATTTAGTGTCTTTTCATGTCCTTAGTATGCCTCTTATCTCCTAAGGTCTTCTCATAAGATGACTAAGTTACAATTTTTACATTTCATTTTTAACTCCCTAATAATATTTCCTCTTGAGAAATATTGTTTTGTTCATTGATCACTCCCATATGGATTCCATTTGTGAGTTTCATTACAAGACCATGGATAGGACCTGGCCTTTTTCAAAAATTACAAAAAATTTACATTCCTATTACCAACATCCCTTTCTTTTTTTTACCAATTTTTCACATTAATTACACCTCATTAGTGTTCCCTTTATGATTTTTACTATAAGACTATAGATAGGACCCAACCTTCCTCACAAAAATTTCCAATAATCCAAGTCAAAAACAAAATTACATGTGTCAAATATGAGATAAGATTTGATTGATTATGAAGTTACACATCATTGACATGTTTCCTAGCTTGATTTAGTATGTTTTATGCTTGCTTCATTATTATTTCACTTTTTATTTTCTTATTTCATTTAAGAATCTAACCATTTATTGAATTTTTCATACTTCCCATCTTGAATTAGTGTGATAATTTAAGATAAAATTTTGCCAATGTTTTTTTTTCTTTCATACTTCCCAACATGATTTAGTATGATTGATTGACTTCCTTGATTTAATTTTATACCATTGCTCTTTTACGTGCTTTCCATTTTATTTCATTATTTTCATACTTCCCAACATGATTTAGTTTTATTTTACTTGTTTTCATTTGGTGCCAAAAGCTTTTTTTCATGGTTTAAAAATAACTTTTTGCCATCTTGTTTACCATCCTTTGTTTTCTTATACTTAGTAAATTTGTTTTGTTATTAGACATTTCCCAACATGAAATAGTGTGTAGTACAAATATTTCCTCTTCAAGAATATTATTTTATTCATTGATCACTCCCTTAGGGATTCCATTTGTGAGTTGCATTGTAAGACCATGGATAAGACCTAGCCTTCCTCGCAAATTACAAAAATTTAACATTCCTATTACCAGCATCCCTTTATTTTTTTACCATTTTTTCACATTTATTCCACCTCACTAGTGTTTCCTTTCTAAGTTTTAGTATAAGAAAATGGATAGGACCCGATCTTCCTCACAAAATTTTCCAATAATCTAAGTCACAAACAAAATTACATGTTTCAAATATGAGATAATATTTGACTGATTATGAAGTTATACATCATTGACATGCTTCCTAGCTTGATTTAGTATGTTTTATGCTTACTTCATTATTATTTCACTTTTTATTTTCTTATTTTTTGATTGCATGTAAGAATCCAAACATTTCTTGATTTTTTCATACTTCCCATCTTGAATTAGTGTGATAAATTTAAGATGATTTTTTGCCAATTTTGTTTTTCTTTCATACTTCCCAAAATGATTTAGTATGATTTATTGAATTCCTTGATTTTTTTTTTATACCATTTCTCTTTCATGTGCTTTCCATTTTATTTCATTATTTTCATACTTCCCAACATGATTTAGTTTTATTTTACTTATTTTCATTTGGTGCCAAAAGCTTTTTTTCATGGTTTGGAAAAAAAATTCCATCTTTTTTACCATCCTTTGGTTGATTATACTTAGCCATTTTTTTGGTTATTACATATTTCCCAACATGAAATGGTTTGTAGTACAAATATTTCCTCTTGAGAAATATTGTTTTGTTTATTGATCACTCCCTTAGGGATTCCATTTGTGAGTTACATTGTAAGATCATGGATAGGACCTGGCCTTCCTCACAAATTACAAAAATTTCACATTCCTATTACCAACATCCTTTTCTTTTTTTACCATTTTTTCACATTTATTCCACTTCACTGGTGTTTCCTTTATGATTTTTAGTATAAGACAATGGATAGGACCCAACCTTCCTCACAAAATTTTCCAATAATCCAAGTCACAAACAAAATTACATGTGTCAAATATGAGATAATATTTGATTGATTATGAAGTTACACATCATTGGGATGCTTCCTAGCTTGATTTAGTATGTTTTATGATTACTTAATTATTATTTCACTTTTTATTTTCTTATTATCCAGCTGCATGTAAGAATCCAACCATTTTTTGAATTTTTTCATACTTCCCATCTTGAATTAGTGAGATAAATTTAAGACAATTTTTTTCCAATTTTATTTTAATTTCATACTTACCAACATGATTTAGTATGATTGATTGACTTCCTTGATTTGTTTTTATACCATCACTCTTTCACATGCTTTCTATTTTATTTCATTATTTTCATACTTCCCAACATGATTTAGTTTGATTTTACTTGTTTTCATTTGGTGACAAAAGATTTTTTTCATGGTTTAAAAACAACTTTTTTCCATCTTGTTTACCATCCTTTGGTTTAATATACTTAGTCATTTTTTTGGTTATTACACATTTCCCAACATGAAATAGTGTGTATTAAAAATATTTCCTCTTGATAGATATTATTTTTTTCATTGATCACTCTCTTAGGGATTCCATTTGTGAGTTGCATTGTAAGACTATGGATAGGACCTAGCCTTCCTCACAAATTACCAAAATTTCACATTCCTATTACCAACATCCCTTTCTTTTTTTACTAGTTTTCCACATTTATTCCACCTCGTTGGTGTTCCCTTTATGAGTTGTAGTATAAGACTATGGATAGGACCTGACCTTCCTCATAAAATTTTCTAATAATTCAAGTCAAAAACAAAATTACATGTGTCAAATATGAGATAAGATTTGATTGATTATTAAGTTACACGTCATTGACATGCTTCCTAGCTTGATTTAGTATGTTTTATGCTTACTCCATTATTCTTTCACTTTTTATTTTTTGATTGCATGTAAGAATACAACCATTTCTTGATTTTTTCATACTTTCCATATTGAATTAGTGTGATAAATTTAAGATGAATTTTTGCCAATTTTGTTTTACTTTCATACTTCCCAACATGATTTAGTATGATTGATTGACTTCCTTGATTTATTTTTGTACCATTGATCTTTCACATGCTTTCCATTTTATTTCATTATTTTCATACTTCTCAACATGTTTTAGTTTGATTTTACTTGTTTTCATTTAGTATCAAAAGATTTGTTTCATGGTTTAAAAATAACTTTTTGCCATCTTGTTTACCATCCTTTAGTTTCTTATACTTAGTCATGCTTTTTGTTATTACACATTTCCCAACATGAAATAGTGTGTAGTACATTTTGATTAATTATACTTAGCCAAAATATTTTTTGGCTATTTCTTTTTAACTATGCATGTGTCTTACATAATGCTAGAAAATAAACCAAAACTCATATATTTCCTATAGCATATGCAAAAAAACTAAATAAATGTGCTATAAATAAATATATCCAAGCATCCACAACCACAGCCATAATAAAAACACATGAAATCAACATCCAAATGCCAAAATGAGATCTCAAATCCTTTAATTACCTCATCTATAGGTCTCATCCCAAATGAAAATATTGAGGCCACTACTCATTCCTATCTCAGAATATGCCTAAGGTGTACCTCTATCACCCAACTCTATCTTTTCCTACTTGATAGGTAATCTAGGATGACCACCATCTCTGCTCTCTCATATTATTAGTGTCTTCATCACTGGTGTGACTGAGGTTTTCATTTCTCCTCTCAATATGGTTTCAACTATGGTACCTCTATCACTCTTACATCTGCATCTATCTATTTCCTATCATTCTTAACCTGTCTATAGTCTCTCATGTTGTGGTCTAATCACTAGCCTAACAGTTGGTGGCCTTAATCCTCCTCTCCCTCTTATCTCTCTCACATACCCAAACCAAAATGTGGTTACCATTATCAGTGTTACTAGATGAAGGAGTCCCATCTATCTTGGTATATGTACCATTATATGTGGTTCTATCCACTAGGTATAGTGGCTTGTAATCTCTATCTATGCTAATGTTAGTGACACTATCTCCTAGCTTAGTAATACCACAACAATATGCCCATATGGCTACCACACAATGTCTACATGAATCACTATCTATAGTGATATCACTTGGGGTATGGCCCATACTACTTGATCTTGTCACGACCTCTATACCTGAGGCAACTAATCATAGACCACATGGGGCAACCTAACTAGTTGATACATCATAAACCTCTCATATATCCATTCACTTAGCAAAATAATTGGTCCCATAGATTTTTTCCATCTAGATAACATCCCATACATGTCATGTATAAGCTATACCCAAATGATAGATCCTAGATAATATAGTTCTGCATGCTCCAATATATTCTAGCATAAGGCTATCACATATAGTGGTACCTTACCATCTAACTTGTCACATAACACTCATGTTATCACAAGTCCTATCACCACCTTCCAGATATATAAAATCTAAAATGTATAAATGTTAAATAGGCTAAATCTTATCCTAGGGTATATCCTATTTGATCTTGTTTCCCATATGGCTAAGATTTTCTTATCCTCTTATCCATCTAGTACTCCCATGACCACAGACATAGCTCCTATAGGCAATCCAAGGATCACATAGAGGTCCTCTAGGGTGATACCCACCTCTATGGTATTTGCATCCAACTCCTATCTAAACATATTAGTCAATAATTCCTAGGCTCCCAAGAACATGACTATCAAATCATAACTTAGTTAGATCTAACACATATATAATGCATCCTATACCTAATTCAATCAATCTCACTCAATCCTCAATTTCCAATCACTCCAAGAGGTTTGGGAGCCATGCCACATATACCATGTGCAAAAACCTTAGATGCCCCTATAACCATAAAATAACAAAAGATGTATTAGATACTCCAACACATTTATAATTAAAATACATTCTTTTTAAATTTTAACAAAAATAAGCCTAATTTACTTCAAATCTATCCATTTTTTATTAATTTGACCTATTTTTAGCCTAATCAGCCATTTTAGTACTCGATTAACCATTTTGGGCCTTTCTATCACTCTTTTGGCCTATTTCACACATTTATGTACTATTTTGGTCCCTTAATCAAATACTAATTGACCAAAATTTCTTCATTTTGACCAGGTTGACTTAACAAACTAAGTCGACCCTTTACTTTTCCCCCCTTAGTATTAAGTTGACAGAGTGGATTTTTCTTCTAAGTCAGAAGTCATTTAATAAGTCGATAGATTGTATTTTTATACTAAGTCAACACATACCTACTAAGTTGGTAGTAAGGATTTAGCAAAATTTTAGCCTACTAGGTCAACCCAAGTTTCTGCCTATTAACCCCTTTCATTTTTCATAATAAATGCCTTCTTGTGGTTATTACTCCAATCCCTTTAAACCCATTTCCCATCTTGGATTCACCTATCCTTATCAAATTTTTTGGGCTCATTTTGGTTCCTAAAATTGATCTAAATGACACATTTCTCTAAAACACTTAATTTTAATAAAATATTTTGAAACAAGTTTAAAATTTTTAGTTGCCTACCTATGCTACACATGCTACCACCATTGAGAGTCCTTATCATCTTGAACATCATATCCTCACCATCCTAGTTAGTTTGGTATCTTAGAGCTCTTTTTTTCTCACACAAGTCAAAAATAACCAAATGACTTCTCTTTCACCCTATTTAAACTTACTTTTCACAATTCTTTACCTCTCAAATATTTTTCATTAGATTCCTTATTTTGCTCATATCTTTGTTGTGACTAACCCATTTTTTGAACCAATTTTTATTTAAAATCATGAAGTCATAGAGAATATTTTCCACTACTATATGCCTATATTCCAAAAAAATTGATTTTTGGCTATTTTTTGCACTAATCTCTATAGGTTCACATAATGTTCTTCACATTTGGATGCCTTCACTTCTCTTATAGTCTACTTATTTATCTACAGCACTAAGGTAAGTAAAGGTATGTGTTTTTTAATTCTATTCTTTCATTTATCTTATTTTCTCCTTGTTACACTTTACTTGGAATTAGTGTTATGTGTTATCATGTTCTATTTCCAAAGTACCATCCCATGTTATACTCACATGACATGTGATGAGCTTCAAGTGGGGGATATGTATACATATAATATTTTCAAACTATTATAACTTAATGACACTTTATATATTGTAAGATCCTATCGATTCTCGATCTCTTTGAGTACACACCTTAAGGGGTGTACCGAGAAAGATGTGGGTAGACCATTGGTGCTTTGTAAGATTGTTGTCCCTTTTTCCACTTTTTATCTACATAGTTGTCTCATAAAAACCTTGTCCCTAAGTTCTTTATTCTCTATTACACACTTTTCTAGCCATTTACTACCTTTTATCCCCTTTTCCTAGCCTTAACCCCTTTGACTATTATCTATACTAGGTCAACTAGGTCAACCCTATATAATTTTGGGTGAAATTCACTTAGGGTCTAGGTTGTCTCTTGGTTGACCTAGCCCATGACCTAGTGAATTCTTATCCAAAATTATGTTAGGTCAACAAGGTCGACTCTATCAAAAAAACTTTTATAAGGTCTTAGGGTTAAATTTGCCTATGTATACAAGATCATTTCACCATTATTTAGAGAAGAGAAGAAAAACTAAGATATATTATGCATCTTATTATTGACCATTATACTTGAGGAGCAAGCTTAGGGTTTCATAATTTCTTTGGAGATACAGATCTTGTCTTATGGATAATTATTTTGGATGCATTGATAGGTTGTGTATCCTAGAGATGATTTGTCCTTGTCATCATTACATACCCCAGAAACCTCTTGTGAATCACCTTGGCCAAGGGAAAGATTAAGGCTTGATGGGTTCATCTTCAAAGGTAAGTATTCCTAACTTTGTTCCCCCTTTGTAAGAGTATAAATATATGATTTTTTACCTCTCTTCAATGAATTAGGATTATATATACATTAACATATGTATATGTCTCTTATGCATGTTTAATTTTTGTGTTTATTACCCCCACATTATGACACAAGCTTTGGTGAGCACTAGATAATATTTTACATTAGTTGTTATTAGTTTAGTGAGATAGTGAAACATATAACCTAACTAGGGTTATTTCATGATTGTGTTTGATTAGAGGCATTGGAACCCTCTTGTAGACAATATAAAACCACACACATGGTCCTAGTCATCATAATACCTTTGGTTTCTCTTGATCTTCTATCGACTGGACCTATAAGTTTGACAAACCTACCTGGCCTAGCCTAATTACCTAATTTAGAGTCAACTTAGTCACTTAGATAGCTTAACTCACCTTTTCACCCATTTTAACCTATATTTTTCCTAGGTCCTTGATTGGCGATAGTCACCCTAACTAGTGATGGTCAGGTTGGATAGCCTAGACTCAAAATGAAACCTACATGCAAACCACCACCTTGATTTTATAAATATGGTAGTCTAAATCTGGTCGTAATCCCTTTGCATGGATGAATTATATTTAGAAACCTTCTTTAAGTCTAGTTTGGAAAACCACTTCCACCTCTTGCATGTCCTTATAAGAGAGAGAGGCTTGGGAGGTCAAACCAACTGTAATTATTACCAAGAGCTCTTTGTACCTAGAATCTCTTTTTATAGGTCAATCAGGTCAATTTACATTATCAAGTGCTATCAACCATCACATAGGGAGCCTACTTATCATCAACTCTCTGCTAAGTTCCCAAGTACTGTTACATTGCTAGAATCAACCAATATTCCACTAACATGTAAATCCACATCAACCACCTGCCAACTAATTTATAGTAAGACAAGTATTCATTTTCTTATATTCTTTTACCAAATTTTCATTCCAAGCCTAAGCTATCTCCCAGAATCCACTTTCTAGATCTCATCAATCAACAAACCCAAAACCCAATTTCACTTCTAGATTCATTGATAGGAAACTAGTGATAGTTACCTAGATGATGATAATTAACCTTAACTAATGATGGTTACCCTTGATTGGTGATGGTTGCATGATCGACAATAGTCACTTGTGGCACCAAAAACCAACAAACTAATTTGACCCTCTTATACCCAATCAAATTCACTTGTCTATGTCCCTACCTATTCAAATGCCCCTTTCTAATTTTTTGAGCCATACCTTAACCTTTTATCACTTGTACTAATCAGTTTATCACTCATTATATCATTTCTAGTCTTTTTTCTAAAAAAGCCTTTCTTGTATTCAATTTTGGTAATCTTTTATTATTGATGCAAGTATCTTCTTTCTAGTTTATCAAATTTATTCTTTAAAATAGGTAGATTGACAACCCTTAAGGAAGCTCTCACTTCTAGGATATAGCTCTCACTAGATAATCCACCCAAATATCTATCTAAATTTTTTTTTTCCTTAGTGATTTCTTATATATAGGTCATCCTCCCAAGCCAAAGAGGAGCTCTCACAATCTTCTGATTTAATATGTGCACAAACAAATAGGTATTCCTACCATAACTTGTATTGAGTTTCTTTTATCTCTTTATTTATAACTTAAGTGAAAATTTACTTGAAACATTCTAGCATGCCCGATTGGACCTACAGTCACTACCCATGTTTTCTTCACATTTATATGTTTTTCTCTCTATCTGTGCTCATAATTGAAACTAAAATTTATTTTGGGATTAAAATCAACTACATCCATTAATTTATTCTAACATTACTTCACTTTGAATTAAATCATAGTAATCTTATCATAACACCACTTTTGTTGCACACACTAGCCAAACCACTTTCATCGAAAAAACATCAAAACAATTTGAGACAAGGCCTCACTGGGATTTCATCACCTAGTAGTCACCTTACCCATTCCTAGTAATCCTAATTAGAGGTCATTACTAAGAGGAGAACCAACTCAGCTCTCTAGTTGAGTATAAACTCTAGATATCAATATATATTGAATAAGCAATTGACACCCTTATCACTGCGAGACTATGAAGTGAAGGGGTAGGCCCCAATACCAAGCCATATATTAATTTAAATATAGACTATTTTGAGAACCTAAATAACCTAAAACCAACCATAAACTACTTCTATAGTACTTTATCTACAAGCCAACTTCTATCACACATTCTCATAAACTAAGGCATAAAACAAAAGCAAGATTAAAACTGACCTCTAGGCTTAATATAATTTCTAGTGTGTGTCTTGATTGCCTTGATCATTTTCTTGTTTTCTTATTGTTTGAGTGGTGAGATTGTTCTTATTTTCTCTCCCCTTTTTCTTGTATGGTTCTCACTCATCAACAACAAAGAGACCTGGCAGAACCAACCCTGTCACTTAAATCAACCTCTTCTACCTCCTCATCTATGGAGTATATCTCTGAGGTAGAAGATTCACCTCATTGATTTGGAAACCCTACTTTACCTCAAGTATTTACCCAAGGAGACGTGGGTTTTACAACATTTTTAGACAATAATACAGTGGCCCTTCAACACTATATTAACACCTCTTCTCACCATATCCCAGTTTTAACCCCACCTCAAGATATTATTTATAGGATGTCATCCCACCTTATGGAAGATATCCCTATTATCGTGGTCACCACCCAACATTTGACCACCCAGGCATCTTTGTCTACTAACCCCTTTGATGTTATGGATGAGAAACAAGCTATCTAACCAACCGTTACCCTTACACCTTCCACCCCTACTAATGACTCCTCTACATTGGGGATAACCCAACCATTAACCCATCATGTCCCACTTGTATCTAAAGCACCCATCACTAACATAACCAACTTCCCCTCTATTAAACCTAACCCATCAATTAATACCCATTTTCCAAGCTTAGGGGTATCTATCCCTTCTACATCACCATCCATTAACACAAAAGTCACTACCTCACCTCTGGTCACCAACCCAACTACCACCCATACCCAATCCATAAGGACTTCTCAAAAGTTACCCATTGTGCCCCATCTAGGATACATCCCTACCCACAAGGGTATGTACCCACTACCCAACCACCATCATCCACCTACACTACCCAACCTCTAACATCTACATTCTAATATATGGTAGCCTCTCCACCACCAAGTAATTACCAATATGTTGCTCAAGCTCAACCACAATATCAACCTAACAATCCTTTTGGTACACCACTTCAAACTGACCTAATGAAAATTCTCTTGGACAAAATGACCAACCTTGACTCATCTATTTTAGGAGCTCATAACATCCTATCCTATGATTAGATTTTTAATGAACCTATTCATCCTTCTGTCCCTATCATAACTTACCCTCATCAATGGGAGCTTCCAAAATTTACCAAATTTCAAAGCAAGGAGGACCCCCAATAACACCTTAGGGATTTTAGGCATGCATGCTACATGATTGATTATGATGATGTCCTTCTCCTTCAAACCTTCCCCATGTCTTTTTCTGGTCCATCACTTGACTAGTATAGTGTCCTTACCAAGCATTCCATATTTTCTTTCACCCAAATAACACAAGTATTCTTAGATCACTTTTCCATTAACATTTCCAAGAAGGTCTCTATCATGGACCTATATTCTATTAGACAGTTTAATGATGAGTCCATCACTGATTTTTTTTCCCATTAGAGAAGTTTGATTAATCAACTTTCATTTTCCTTACCTCAACCTAAACTTATAGATTTTTTCACTCAAACTTGTGCCAAACATATATCTTCTACACTACATGTCCAGAGATTCATAACCTTTGATGAGGCTCCTACCATGGAATGTAAGCTATAAACTAGGCCATAGATGAGAGTAAATTGAAGTTATGAAACAAGAACACTACCTTCAAGACCAACAAAACCTCTTTCTCCAAACCAATCAACCAAGCCAATTCAGAACCAAGACTAGGGGAATTATGAATGTCGTCATCCTTAAAACTACCCCTCCACCCAATTCCAATCAACAAAAATCTGCCATTACCTCCAACAAAAATGCAAGGAACCCAAACCAAAGCAACCAAAAACTATTCACTCCACTTGGATAATGTTACACCTAAGTTCTAGAGAAGCTACTAAAATCTAACCTTATACAACTTGCACCTATCAAACCTCCCTAGCAGTTTGATTCTTCTCATTTAGCACTTGATTGGTATAATTAGAATGATATTTATGCTTTTCATTGAGTAATTAGACATGACATTAGCTGATGTAATACTTTCAAAAATATTATTTAGAGTCTTATCAATAAATGGGAACTCATGTTGGATAATCCTAATGCCCCTCAAAACCAATCTCTTAACATCTTTAGGAAACCTTTTCCCAACCATGCCCCTATAAAAGCTAAGGAAACATAGGTCAATTGATCTCATAATGCCCACATAGTTAATATGGTTTGTGGTACACCTACCCATGAGGACCCAATCAACCAATCTACCCATTCCTCCCCTATTTCGCTTACTAAGCTTATGGAGTCACCTTACCCTCCTTTGGATAACCAAAAAAAAGAAATTCCTTTATCCCTAACACCCTCATAGAATTTTTGGAATCATCACATACTACCTCAATTAGTACATCTAGGAAAATCAATATTTTTGATTCACCACATCTACCAACTGCTCAACAAACTACTACTACTATGGATATTGTCCCTAAAGGAGGAGCATTCCTACCCATTCCTCCTATGGATAAGCCATTTATCTCAACCTTAATTTCCTTACCTCAAGAGATCAACCAACCTGCTAAGCATCCTACCCATCCTACAAGTCTATATATTACATCTACTACCCATAGATCAGGACCAATATATAAACCTTTTTCCACATTAGTACAAAAATTATAATTTGCATTAAAACTAGACATGGATCGATCCACTTTTTGGCTATAGTTATACCTTCCCTCCATCAAAAAACCTAAACCATCTAGTATACCTCTAACTAACTAATCCATTATCTCTCCACCACCTGTTAAATCAATCCAAACCTCTAACAACCCCTCAGCTTCTCAGTCAACCAAAAAAGCCACCACCTCACCAACCACACCAACTAGGAGGATGAAAGCATTGAAAGGACACATGACTAAGCCTCTACCTCCATTTACCTTACCCTCTATCTTAGGGCCTCACCCTTCCACTTTACTTAAAAGGCAAACCCATTTCAACATATGTCACCCACTACTATTGATTACATTGACACATTTATTAGCCAACACATTGGTTCTTCCTAGATCATAACTACTCAGACCACTAAATTCAACCACCTCAACTACCAACATACCTAGGCTAAGATCATCTTCTTGAACAACCTTACCCAAGTAATCTCTCACCCAGCCTATTACCACCCACACAACCATCTTACCAACCAAAACTATGAGCCCAAAACCTTCCTTACCTTTAGCAAAATCCTATACAACCATTCTTCAAAGGTTAGTGTAGACCTCTTACCTCACATTACCTCCCATCAAACCTTTTGATCCTTTTGGTTTGATTCCAACCTGCTATAGTGATCATCAAATTTTCTCCAATCAAATGACACCTAAGCATGACATGGAGAATTTCAAATCTCTCTAGGATATTATCCACCAACTCTATGATGAGAATGATTTCTTAGTAGATGACCTTCCATCTATTCCTCTACCATTACACCCAACTATCAACATATTCCTAACCCCTCACTCTCACCTCAGAGTGATAGAGAATCTATCCAACCCCCCATCATACCCTCCCCCTCTATCCATACCATTAATATGGTCACATGATCACAACAAAAGGATAAAGGTAAGGCTAAAGTGTCCATTCAATGGACATACCCATCAAATAACCCTAAACCAAACTTGATCCCAACCTCCATGCTTACAACTAAGCCTAAAGTTACTATCTTAGGCACATCGAAGGCTAACCCCTCTGAATCCATCAGGAGAGTCATCCTTAAACAACTCCACTAGACCCCTACTAAAATGAGCCTCTATGAGCTCATTTCCACCTCACCTCACCATTTTCAAGCCATGATCAAGGTTATATAGGCCATTAAATTCAAACTGAAGGATTCCCAACCCATAGAGGCCTTCATTGGTACTCTCCACCCTTGTTATCTTCAAGGACTTAGAGATACCTTATATCCACCCTGAAGACCTAGATCCCCCTTTTTTTATTATAACCCACATTAACCAAACCCACATCAAACAAGTTATAATCGATGGGGGATCTAATATTAACATTATCTCTTCTCATGCATATTAACAACTAAAGTTTCCAAAAAATATCATGTCCAAAACCTCAACCATCCTTAGATCTTTTAATGACACTATGACCACTACCTTAGGAACCATCATCCTTCATATTCAGCTAGGACCTCACACCCTCCTCAAACTCTTCTATATAGTTGAAGGTGAATTTTAGTACAATATTTTACTAGGGATACCTTATATTTGGGCCATGGGTTATGTAATTTCCACCCTCCACCTTCACATCAATTTTTAATATGAATGTCAAGTTGTTACCATACAAGTTAACCCTAGCCCTTTTGCAGCATGTAATATGACCTACCAACCTAATGACATTCTTTTGCATCCATCCAAAGCACTAAAAATAACCACCATCAAACCCTCACTCATGAAATATAAAGCCATTAGTTCTTACCCTTCCACTAAGGCCTCTATTAGCTCATCTATCTTCGTATACTAAATACCCATCATTGACCCTTTAGAACCTACATTCCAATAATATGGTAAAATCAACCACTAATTAGGTTATGACCCCAACATTAGAGCCATTAAACCCTTAGGGCCTTTGAGCTATCAAACCCACTTTATCTATGGGTGAATTGAAAATCCACTTAACACTACTATCACTCCCTCTGCACCTCAACCATTCACCTGCACCTTCTCTTATTTGGATAACCCAGACTTTTCCAAACTATACCTTCACAAGTGTGCCTGGAAGGGATTTAGTTTATGATGATATGAGCAGAACCCACACACAATGGCCTTGATTGAGACCCAAAATCCCCATGATAACCATGGCTTCAGCTTCATTTTACCCACTAATAATAAATATAAACAAACTACCCCTACCATTATTGAAGAATAAACCCCTTCCTCGCCAACACCCCCTCCACCTATGGGTGAGGATGAGGACATCATCCCACCTAATTTTTTTTCATAAATATGATTACCCTCAGCCCCCAAACTTATCAAAAGGAAGGGGCATCCATATCCATCCCTTGGACCCATCCTAAACTTGTGGGAGAAGACTCTCCTACCATTAACACTATTTAGTGTCAAGATGATGATGTTATTCTCACCTACCTTGGTGCACAAAATTCCTCCATATAGAAATATTTACCTCCAAAAACCTCAACCATGTTGAATTAATCTACCATGAACATTGACATAGGTACTCTAGACAACTCCCATATCTCCAAACTTATCCACACTCTCACCTTTGAAGAACTATAAGACTTATCTACCTTCCTCCAAGTCTACAGTATTGCATTAACCTCATCATATGTGGACATGCCCAATATTGACCCAGCCATCTCCACCTACAAAATTGTAATCAATCATGATGACAAACCTATCAAATAGAAACTTCATCAAATTCACCCTTGTATAGAACTTATTATCAAAGAATAACTTCAATGCTTCTTTTCTATCAACTTTATTCAACCCATTGATTATCCCCAATGGGTTTTAAACATCATACCTATCATTAAATCCATAGGGGGACTACATATCTATGTGGAATTTTTTGACCTCAACCTCACCTCCCAAAGGATGACTTTCCTCTACCTAGAATTTACTTGCTTATTGATCTTACAGTAGGCCATGAGATGTTATCACTCATGGATGGATTCTTGAGTTATAATCAGATTTTAATTACCCGTAAAGATCAGCATAAAAACTACCTTTATCACCTTATGGGGGAATTTATGTTATAGATTCATACCCTTCAGTATTAATAATGCTATCACAACCTACCAACGTGCCATGACCTATATTTTTCATGACCTTATCCATACAATCATTGAAGACTATGTGGATGACCTTCTTGAGAAGTCCAATATTTGTAAGGACCATTTAGCCATTCTCAAGATTATCTTTGAGTTAATTATCCATCATCACATCTACCTCAATCCCAATAAATTTATTTTTAGGGTCTTATCAGGAAAATTTATTATCTTCATCATTTCCCTTCAAGGAATTGAGGTGGATCTGACCAAAATCAAAGCCATCCTTGAGATGCTACCACCAACCAATCTTAAATAAATATATAGCTTATAGGGGAAACTTCAATCCATTCATCATTTCATCTCCCAACTCTCTGATTGGTGTTAACCTTTCCACCACCTCTTAAAAAAGGACATCTCTTTCAAGTGGAATGTTTATTGTCAAAAATCCTTTGATGCACTCAAAGAGTACCTACTATCTCCACCTATCCTTACACCTCCTAAAGATGGCCAAAATTTCTACCTCAATATCTCTACCACAAACCATTCCCTATGGGTGATGTTTGCCCATCAAGATGAACAACACAAAGAGTGAGCCATTTATTACATTATTTGCACACTTTTAAAATATGAGGTTCAATACACACATGATGAGAAACTATGTTTGGCCCTAGTCTTCATGGCCCCCAAACTTCACCACTACATTATTAACCATAAAACTTTTATCATAACCAATATTGATTCCCTTAAATACATGCGCTCCAAACCATACCAAAACTAGTGCATGGATAAGTGGCTCATGCTTTTAGCTAAGTTTGACCTTGATTTCCTCTAGTATAAATCAATCAAGGGGAAAGAAATTACTAACTAACTAGCTGAGGCACCCCTAGAAAATAATCAACCTCCCCCTCTAGAATTTTGAGATGAGTCAATCGCAACTCTATATCAAGAAGATTTCACTAATTAGGTAACCATGTTTTTTGATGATTCTAAATGTTAGTGTGGTGGTGGAGCCAATATGAAATTTGTCCTCCTTATTGGTGAACCACTTCCTTTGTCCTTTAAACTTAACTTTGAATTCACAAACAATGTGGTTAAGTATGAAGCCCTAGTAATAGGTCTGCAAACTTCCTTAGCCTTGGGAGTCAAAACAATCAATATCTATGGAGACTCTTAGCTTGTGGTCAACAAAGTCAATGAAATTTACCATTATAAGAATTAAGTGATGTAACTATATATAAAACTCATCATATAACTCTTAGCCTCATTCGAACACTACCATATCCAAACCACCCCTTAGTCTACCAATAAGTTCATTAATACCATGGCTTCTCCTGCATCTTACATACTATCAACACCCTCAGATTCCAAACTATCAGTCATTGCCCATATCTTCACTAGATCTTCCTACACAAAATTAGATACTCCAACCATCTTTAGTGTCTAGGAATTTATGCTTGATCTTTGGTATCAACAAACCTTTTACTACCTCTACCTTGGCATAGTTCCCTCTAGCCTCTCTAGGAATTCCCATTGGGTGTCTGTTCAAAGCACCTCTTGTTATACCATTATGGGAGGAATTATTTACAAAAGAGGCTTGGATGGCTTCCTATTATATTGCATCCATGGTCTAGAAACCTCTCATGCTATTAAGGATACATATAAGGGTATATGTGGGGGTCACTTTAGTGGCCTCATTGTGTCTAAATGTATCCTTTTCTTGGTCCATTACTAACCCACCCTTAACCAATATTGTTGTGATCAAATTTCAATGACATGCTAATTTACATCATGCACCTATAAATAGTCTTCACATTTTTGCAAACTTTTGGCCCTTTTCACAATGGGGTCTAGACTTTATCAATGAAATCAACCCCCACTCTTCATAATGACATCATTCTATCATTACAACAATTGAATATTTCACCAAATGGGTGGAGTCTATTCCCCTTGTCTAACAAAAGATGAAAATATTGTCAAATTCATCACCCACCATATCATCTACCATTTTGGTGTTCCCCATAAGATCATCACCGATAATGGAAAATCCTTTAAAAACAAATAAGTTTAGGGAATTTATGATGTATTTGTTATTAATATTATCTTTTCATCACCTTATCTCCCACAAGAAAATGGACAAGTCAAAGCCTCTAACAAAACCCTTAACAACATGCTTACCAAAATGGTCAATACCTTAGGTTAGGATTATCATTTTCACATCCCTTTGTCCTTATGGGAATATCATACTAGCATCCAAACCCCTACTAGTGATACACCCTTTCCTCTCATATTTGGAGCCAAAGCTATCTTTCCTCTTGAAATCCAAATACCTTCTCTTAACATATCTTTATGTGACCTCATTTTGGAAGATGATTACTATCAAGAACATTTATCCGAACTTGAGCTACTTGATGAGCATCATTTAGATCATCTTTCCTATCTTCATGTCTATCAAGAGAAAATTAAGTGAGCCTATAACAAATACCTAAAAGTTTGAGAATTCAAAATTAGAGATCTTGTCCTCAAGAAAAACCAACATGTCACTAATATGGAAAAAAGCAAAAGGGGAAAATTTGCTTTGAATTAGCTTGGACCCTACATCATTACCCATAAGTATGGATCAAGAGCTTATCATTTGTCCTCTCTCAAAGGCAAACTAGAATCTGAGCCTCTCAATGCTTCTTATATGTGTCCCTTTTATTGCTAGATAGGGAACACAATCATCATTTGTCTACCATGAGCTCATCCCTTATAACCACATTCATTTCCCTCTTTTAAGGGGAAAATGACTAAAATTTAATCATGTGATTATCCATCACAATTATATTCTAATCTTGAAATATGTATACAATGGATCTATCCATGGCATGATTCTCATAGTACTTCCCATCTCTTTGAGATCATTTCCTATGGTCATTGTCATCATACCTCTCTTTCACCTACCAAACCTTCATGTTAGCTTATTTTTTCCTTCATAAAGGTAATCCATTGAGCATGTATGAGCAAGTTTATGTCAATAAAAATCAAATAAAAAAAAGCAGTATCAAATAGTAAAAAAAAATAATGGGTTGCTCTTAGCTTTCAAAAACTACTCCCTTGAAGGATAGCTATTAAAAATCAACTAAGTTTTCCAAATGTAAGGTAGACTACTCCCTTGAAGGATATATATCAAAATCATTTAAACTAAGCACATAAACTTAGACCATTGCCTTGAAGGATGGCTGAGTAAAGCATTAGTCAAAGTAAGAATCCCTTAGAGGCTTCCCACATCAATTAGCTTCCCTGACCCCCCAACAAAAAGTAAAATCAAAATAAAATCAAAGCAAGAGAAACAAAATTTTGAAAGCCACAACCAACTTTCATAATAATAGTAATCTTGAAAAGTCACAATTGTCTCTACTTAGTATACTTCCCACATTGATCAGTCTATACTTTATATATAGACATAGACTTATCTATACTACCTCTTTGGATACCTATAGAAAAGGAATACTAGTCTTGCTAATGGTTCTAGTTTCACCCTTTTTCCCTCCACATATCATATGCATAGGACTATGAGCTTACTTGACATGATGTTATTAGGATCCATATCTATCAACATAAGCATGGTAATGAAAAGCATCTAAAAGACTTATTTTCATTAAGCCAAACCAATTTTGGGTTTCATGTCAGTCTTTACCAATAAAAGGGCATTATGTTATTTTTCTTATCTCTTGTTAGTCTATGTAATCCTATCACTATGAACATGAACAATACACATCACATCAAAAGCATATACATCATGAGATCTACCAACAAGTGATGGCATCTATTTATCAATGAAACAAACACAATGTAAAAATATCATAACATACCATGAACATCAATCACATCATAAATCATAAGCATGTAATTATACAATCACAAGCATAAACCAAATCAATGTGCAAAATATCATATCCATTCAATCCATATAAACATAAACATGAGCCATAACATGTATCCATCCATGGCATATCCTATCATAACCATGAGTAGAATTAAAAAATAATAATTTAACTTTCTAAACATCACATGCCTAAACTACTAATCCAAATAACCATAAACATGAGCATCTATGACCATAAATCACAAACATCAACATCAACACAAAACATTGAATACCATATATCATGTACATAAAATATTCAAAAATAATACATGCCATAATGTATCAAACTCTCCCTCAACAAAATTTATATCTCACTACATTAGTGAATAGGTTGGTATCAAAATAATGCACCAAAATCACATATCTAAGCATAATCATGGGACCCACCAAACCCAAATAGCCCTATACCACTACCATTGGCCCCATCTAGTCTTACACCTATACCTAGTGGTATTTCCCCTAAAGCCCCTATCTATCCAACCATGGCTTCCTATTGGCTTGGAGTAGCTATTTTTGCCCTACTAGTCAAACCAATTGTATACTCTACATATCTCATGCACTGGGGCAACTGATCTAGTACCATGGCCTCATAATATCTAAGCTCCCATATAATGGCTAAGTATCATGCTTTGATCACTAAATTAAGTGCTCTTATAGCTTCCCCTATCCCTATAATAGATACCATTGTAGAATCTTGCTTCCCTATAATTATGGAAAGGGAAGCTTGTGCCCAGTCTCTCTCAGCTCTCAAATACTGCACCTACCCCTATAGGGTGGCCACCTATCCCTATAATGCAACCACTTATCCTTATAAACTAATAACCTAGGCCTATTCTATGATAAGTTTTATTATTTCATGTCCATCTCCTTGTACTTGAGCTAGTGCCTAAGCTAGATCTACATCCATGGGCCACTGACCCCCATCACCCCATCTAAAGTCTACCATAGCATACCTACCCTGGTACCAGATTGTGTAATCATTATCAATGTCTATATCATAAATAAGATCCCTCACTAGTAGTTCCTCAAAATTAGGCACAACTTCTTATGGTTAAGGTGTAGGTAACATGAACTATGCCTCCTCTCTCCTATACTTGGAGAAATTAGGTGGGATCCCTTAAACAAGATTGAACTATCTTCACACATGATCGAATGGGAGAAGCTCATCCTTACCTTCCCTATGGCTGTATATACATTACCAACTTTGTAAACCTAAGGTGTGATATCTATGGCCTTCCCATTCTGGCCACCTAATGTAGGGCCTCCATATCACATCCCTAACTACCAAGCTATCTAATACCCCTCAGAACCACTCAATGTCTTTGTCTCCTCCACCTACCCTTATCATAGCTCTACCTCTCTTCCATCACAAGAATACCACTATATAATCTATTGGAAGATAACCCTCTACCAATAATCTCAGGGACCTTCATACCTAAATGTGCTCAAAGGCCCAATAGTGAAGAACAAAACCAATACTAATACCATACTTCCTATGGTGTCTAAAACCCTAGAGATTTTAGTATTTATGTACTAATAAAATTTGATACTAGTTGAATATAGTCCTCCCTAATAACATCTCAACTAACACACCTAATAAATCCATAAGAAACTACCCCTTGACTAATTCAAGTAGCATAAAGGCCATCAACACCATCATCATCATCATGATCATGCATCTTTCTGCAAGAGCCATCTAGTATAATGGGCCACAGTCAAACCCACCTATATGGTAACATGCTTGAGAATGATCATCACCATAGATAACATCCACTAGGTAATCTACCTCCTCTCCCTCTATTTGATATACTACCTATCCTTGGATTGGTAGATCTATGATTCTATGCACATCCTTTAGTAGGATGGTGATTTCTCTAGTCAATAGCCAAAATGTGTTCATCATAGGGTCCCATCTCTTGATGAACATGATGATCATCAGAAGGTCTCATGGTAGATGCTAATAATGTTGCATCACACCTAAGCCCACATCTTCCATGTACCACCACTCCTCTATAGCCATGGCATCTTAGACCTTGATAAAGAGTATCAACACCTGATCTTTCAGCCTAATTTTCTCTCTAGCCTATACGTGTAGCATACAACATTATAATTTAGTGTTTCACCTAACACTAAGTACTAAATTTTTACCTACTCTTACCCTACCCCATTTCCATCTTACCCCATCCCCCTAGTCTAGCTACCTACCTACCCTAGCTAAACAAACCCATAACACCAATTCCTTAAAAACACACATGTTTACACATCTAGCTTAACCACACAATACAAAGACTACCTTCCAAATTCTAGCATTTAAAAGGCCTAAACCCATACCCTCAACCTTTGATGGTTACTTAACCATTAATAATCACCTAGGGATGGTTAGCCCCTTAGGGTTGACTGGTGATGGTCAAGTTGAACCCTTACTATTCACTATCTCTACCCTAGTGGTGGAGATTTGAACCCTATAAATCTAGGTAAAACCTAAACCAAGCATCTAAACAAACTTAATACACACTAATCCATGTTCCCACAACCCACCCATAACCCCATTTGTAAATCACAAACTTCCTTAAACCTGATTTACCCAAATTTTATTCTCAAACAAACCCCACCCAAAACCCCACCTATGGCTTTCACAACAAGCCTATAAAAGCACAATCCCTAACAAATCTTAAAACCTACCATAACTAGTAATTTAATCACATCCCCTACCTCATTCTAGGATTACTTACATGGCCTCAAACCTCATCCAACCACTTCACCACATCCTCATCCTAGCTTCATCCTCTCAATCTTTTCTCAACAAGTACACTACTAACTCACTTCCATTTCAGCAACCCTTAGCCCACCATGCACAAAAATAAGCAAAATTAACCAGAGAAAAAGCACAAAAGTCCAAATTAGTGAAAATGACACACTTTTTAATTTTAACTTAGTGGATTTTAGGGTTTTACCTTAACCATTGCTAATCAGGGTGGCTAACACTGATTGACCCTTGGAGCATTCCCCTAACTATCACCAGTTAGGGTCCCCACCTTAATTTTTAAATCACCTACTAGAAACCAACCTAGTTACTCAGCCATATCTTTCCCACATGGGACAAACTACATTTGGCTTGAATTTTTGTTAGATATTTTATCCACATAACTATGTAGGAAGTGTCTATATGCCTTGTGTACATAGAGTTAGCTCGATCATGACCACCAACCCCACAACCTCATCACCCCACCATTGGTCTATTTTGGCCTATCTGGCATGCAATTTTGTGATATTTTTGCTTGGTCCCTTAACTATAGTGATAAAATTACCATGTTGAACTTTTGTACTTTTTTCCACCTTTCACACATTGACCCACTTATGTCTCAATGGGAGCACTTCCTCCCTTAGATACACATGATACTTGACCCATTTGTGTTTTCTTTGAGAGCACTTCCTACCTTAGATATGCACTAGGAACATGGAACCCACTTAGGTGAATTTAATTTATGAGTGTTCCTAGCCACCATGCCTTTAGGTGGTCATGAGGTTTACTTGTCACTTATTATCCTTAGCACCGACCCTTATTTTTTACCAATGTTAAAAAATTTAGTCTTTTGTGTGATCTCAGCTATCGCACAATTTTGTCATATTTTGTGTGCAAGTTTGTATCACATGTGCCCAACCTTTATTTTTATCACCTACCTTATGACCTATCATCTACCTATTATCAAACCCATACCCACCTACATTTCACCTCACCATCTCCCAATTTGAGGGGGGCATACCTCCTCTTACTCTTGAGGCAAGTAAATCTAGAGCTAGTCTCCATTTTTGTTTTGTTTCTCATTCATGTAAGTTTCATAACAAAAAGGGATAAAATGTAGACACTATAAAAGTAAACACATGGTCTTAGTCATCACAATACCTTTGGTTTCTCTTGATCCTCTATCTACTTCACCTATAAGTTTGACAAACCTACCTAGCCTATCCTACTTACATAATCCAAATTCAATTTAGTCACTTATCGAGATTAATTCACCATTTCACCCATTTTAAATTATCTTTTCCCCAAGTCCTTGATCAATAATGGTTAGGGTGACCGATAATGGTCAAGTTGGATAGTCTGGACTCAGCATGCAACCTAAATGCAAACCACCACCTTGCTTTTTTAAATATGGTAGTCTAAATCTAGTTACGATCCTTTTACATGGATGATTTATATTTAGAAGCCTTCTTCAAGTCTAGTTTATAAAACGACTTCCACCTCTCACTTATACCTATAAGAGAAAGAGGCTTGGGAGGTCAAACCATCTATAATTATTATCAAGAGATCTTTATATCTAGAATCTCTTTTTATAGGTTAATCAGGTCAATCCTCATTATCAAGTGCTATCATCCATCACATAAGGATCCTACTTGTTGTTGACTCTCCACTAAGCTCCCAAGTACCATTACACTACTGAAATAAACCTAGATTACAACAACAAGAAAATCCATATCAACCACTCACCAACTAATTTTTGGCAAGACAAGTATTCATTTTCTTGTATTATTTTACGAAGTTTTGATTCCAAGCCTAAGCTATCTCCCAGAATCCACTTTCCAAATCCCATCAATTAGCAAAACCAAAACCTTTTTTCACTTATAGATTCATTGATAGACAACTAGTGATGGTTACCCTCAACTAGTGATGGTTAACCTTGATAGGTGATGGTTTCATGACTAATGATGGTTACCTATGGCACCAAAAACTAGAAAGATAATTTGACCCTCTTACACCCAACCAATTCACTTTTATATGTCCCTACCTAGTCACAGGCCCCTTTCTAATTTTTTGAGCCATACCATAACTTGTTAGAACTATTTCTAATCATTTTATCACTAATTAGATCATTTATAGTCTATTTTCTGAACAAGCCTTTCTTGTATTCAATTTCAATAATCTTCTATTATTGATGAAAGTATCTTATTTCTAGTTTTATCAACTTGATTATTTAAAATAGGTGAATTGATATCCCTTAAGGAAGCTCTAACTTCTATGATCTAGCTATTGCTATGAAATCCACCTAACTATCTATCTAACAAACAAGTTTGTTTTAGTGCTTTCTTATTTATAGGTTATCCTCCCAAGCCAAAGAGGAGCTCTCACAATGTTTTGATTCAACATGTGCACAAACAAATAAGTATTCTTACCACAACCCATATTAAGTTTTGTGTTTCTCTTTCTTTATAACTTAAGTGAAAATTTACATGAAACACCTCCATAGCATGGTTTACTATGGTAAGAGATCCCCTAATCAGGTCCATCAGATCACCATATTGGTCATGTTCCCAATTATCTAATGTGTCCCCAATCAGAAGTGTATGGTGTGGTCTATATTCTCCAATTTAGGATTGATTTATAGACACGATTAATTTATAATTACATACACTTACCATAGTTAAAATATTTTAAAGGCAACTTACCCTTGTATTTATCATATCTAAACCTTAATTTCCTAATAAACATGGATATCACTTCATCATCAACAACATTTAAACATAACTCATCCTTGACCTTCTTGGATTTTGACTTCTTCTCAACTTTTAATGTTATTTCCTTCTTGAGATGTCTTCCTTCATTTGTTCTCATCTCATAGGTAGTCAAAATGCCATAAATCTCTTCCTTTTATAGCTTGTCCAAATTTTTCATCTCTTCTACTATAGACACATTAGAATCAAATTTAGGAGTTAGTGATCTCAATACCTTTTGAACAACTATAGAATATTTCACTTATTCACCTAATCCTCTAATGACATTGATAATTCATCAACCTTCAAAAGGTAAGATGTAAGGGTTTCATCTTCATTCATCTTCATAATTTCAAACTATCTATGGTGGGTCTGCAACTTAGCCATATTCACCTTAGTGTCTCCTTCAGAGATAGTATTCAATTTGTCTCATATCACCTTGGTTGACTCATAGTGCATCACCTTTAAAATTGTTTACCTTTGATAGGTAACAAATAATGGCACTCATTTCTATGGAATTACTCACTTTCTTTCTTACCTACTGCATCAATTGGTGGTGTAGGAGGTGGAGTCTATCCATCCATAATTGACTACCATATGTCAAGGTTCATAACATTAGATATGTCCTCATTCTGATATTCTAAAAATCATAATTAGTTCCATTGAATAATGGATCCTTACTACTAAAAAAACCATCATGAACTTATTGACTATACATCCTTAATTTTAAGATCTCCTTTAGGCTATTAGGCCTATCTTCAAAGGACCTAATATGATACCAAATGTTTGAAGCATAATCAATGATTGAAGGGGGGTGAATCAATGTATTAAAACTTTATTTCAATTCCTCTTTAACATTTATGAACCATGACATCAACATATAAGTCAAGTAATGCATAATAAATCAACCATACAAGCATGAAATAAGATTACACAAGATAATGCATCATATATGTTTAAAACACTCAAGGGAAAGAAAACCCACTGATCCTTGAAAATGGAATATAATACTATAATTCAAAATATCAATTTTAGTGAGTCACCAACTTCATATGGAGTGCCAAACCCCATCTAGATAAGCACGAACCCAACTAGGCTTTAACAAGTGTCAACTTTCACAGAGGCACCAACACCCTAGATGACTTAGCACTAACTCAGCCACCTGATTTCTTTGATCACCTTTAAAAAACCTTATTTCTCAACTAATTGATGATGACCACCTATTCATATATTCACACTCTTATCCCTCTCCAACTACCTTTTAGGCATCTTCACTTAATTAGGTATCTTCAAGACTGATTACTTCATATGACCTTGATATTCATACATAAAACCTTTGTCAAATATTCATCATAGTTTGTATACACTCTTTAGATGGTTTATAAGACCTCTTTCTACTTACCAATGTATTATTTCATTCATGTGCACTCATTACACACAAATAGGTCTAAAATTTCCTTATATATATACAAGCCTCTTGATCATAAACTTATTAATTTTCCACATACACTTTACCACTTAGTTTTTAAACACAATATGCATTAAGACATGCCATAAAAATTAATCAATCATTACATTATGTTTTCCATAGCACAATTAGACTAAATAATTATTTAGGTCTTAAGAGACCTAATTCAATTAGGCCTTCATTATCACACATTTCTCTTTGATCTCCTTGGAATAATTTTAAAATCCACATATGAAAAAAATATATCATATTATCTAAAATAAACCCATTCTAATCTCATCCAGGCTCCATACAAAGGTCTATCTTGAACAACTATAGATAACATGTTATTTATCTATACAACCATGAAAATGAAAATAAATGACATATAAAGAAACTATATGACCTCAATTCCATCACCATATTTTTTAAACTTCACAAATTAGGTCAAATGACTCAAACCCTTCTCTACAAATAGCCCACTTAGACCTGCCAAAACACTCCAAAAACCAATCATGAATAACTTGGTATTAAACATATAAAATAACACTTACCATGACCAATTACATATTAAAAATATCCTTTGACATATATGTATTACTATAAAATACAAATATCATAAGGTCTAATGCCAAATACTAGTTTTGCAGACCAATCTTTTGACCTCAGTACACACAGTCAAACTAGAACCAAACAAGCCATTTTAGTTTCAACATTTCAACCACTTTAAATAATTTCCACTATTTAAAAAATTATTAACACTAATTTAAATTCAAAATAAAACACCATATGCATTAGAAACATCAAATCAAGGCATAGAGCTTCTAAATCATCACTGCAACTTGCTTACCCAAAATTGCCAATTTCCCTTAAAGTAAAGTCATAGTGACAATGACCTCAACACATGTATGACCAGTTTTAGAGACTTAAAATGAATTTATATGATCTTATGAGACCATTAAAAAATTAAAAATAGAAATATAACATGTTTAAATATCAAATATCTATATTGTAGACCAATATAATGACCTTACATCTCACTATCTCATCTGCACTAGACATGTCAACTTGTGAGCAAATTGTTCACTATAATCACTGACCTCCAAAACTTATAAGAAACATGAGTATGTATTATAATTCCTTAAAAACATCTTCATTCACTTTTTTTCATCACTCTATCATGGTAACACATCCCTAATCATCTTCTCACTTCTGCCTAGGTTTCTTTCTATTTACACCATTAGGCATTTTAGTGATTGGTTGACTTGGATGAATTTTTTAGCACACCTAAGGGATTTATTATATCTAGAAACATTTATGGAAATGAAAAATTAATCTCAAGATTCATCCTCCAATCATTTTCATACTTTGACTTGGTTAACTTTGATTGCTAAAGTAAATATCTAAGAAATATACAATTTATTATAGGGCCTACTCACACACCTAACACTTCAATCACACTTGGAGGTTATTGGGAGATTTGAATACAACCTTAAAAATCTCATATAGTCATTTGAGACCATTCTAGGCTATTTTGAACAAGTTTTCTCACATCAGGTCCTTATTAAGGTTTTAGAGAAATTTAAATCTATTTCCATTCTTAATAATCATTCATAAAGCATAACTCAATTCAAAACCTAATTCCTACAATTTTGAGCTAGGAATATTCCCCATCTACCATGAATATATAAATTTCCCATGTAAAGGTTTGACGGGCTAACAAACACAAGAAAATCTTTCTCAATTGAAAACTCTTCATTTTATGCACTCAAAAGAACTCAAAGTACCTTTTCATGAATTTTATTGTAAAAATTGAACTAAAACTACATGAGTAAACTTAAAATAACTTTAATCACCTTTTTAAATTATCACCTAGGAAACTGATCCTAGTACCCCATTAGGCTTATTTTCTCTCTACACCATAGTCTTCATACTTCATTAGGCCATGAACTATCCTTCATGCCTTCTTCCATGATCTCAACACCTCAATGTTATGCTAAAAATATAAATCTAATTTCATAAATAATATATATTCTTAAACACACTCATACATCCTTCAAATTCCTTGACAACATTTCATGATACCTTATTAGGTTAGGCAAGGTCTAGAACTAGTCTAGTTATAGACTTAGACAGAAGATTCTAAACCTATAGGTTCACTTTAAAACTCTCATAGATGCCTCTACACCTTAATCACATTCTTAAATTCTACTAAACAAATATCATACCTCTTCACATACATCTTCATGCTCACCATGCACATGCTCATGATATGACTATGCTTGCTATGACTAGGCTTCTCAAGATACCTTGTACTCAAGAATTAGTACTCAAACATGATTACCACAATTATATAAAACAAAAAAAATCTTATAAAACCATTGTAACAATAATTATTTGATAAATTTTCTCTAAAGACCTCATGTAGACATAGAGCCTTATAACCATACTTCAAGCTGACTTGAATCATGACATTAACCTTGACATCAATCAACAAAAGAGACAATAAAATGCCTTTAAATTTTCTCTTATCACATGGAATTCTTATCACATCAAGAACATAGGCTCATACCTCAAAATATCACTCATAATTCATATTCACCAGATATACCTTGACGTCAATGGCATCAACCTTGGCATTAATGACATCATCCTTGACATTAATGACAACACTTCTCAACAACAACTCTTGAAACTAAATTTGTCATTAACCACTAAACATGCCTAAATTACAAATGAATTAGAACCATGTCCAAAAATGATAGGTAGGATTTAGGTTAAAAAAAATTGTGAGTGAAAGGTTAAGGGTAAGGTAGAATGTCAAGGGATATAGTACAAAGAATAGGAATAATGTGTCATAAATTAGATGATCTTTGTAAAAAATAATCTGAATCCCTCAAGCATAAAAATGTTTGAGTTGCATTATATTCATAGGTTCATGTTGACCAAATTTAAATTTTAGTCAAATTAGGTCAAACCATACATTTATAAACTTTTTAGAGGTTTCCATATGTCCTAGAGGGGTCTCATGTTGGTCTAAATACTTTACCTATCCCTACTCTAGCCTTGGTTTAAGCTTATCTTCCTTATGCTTGTCTAGTCAAATCTGGTCAACTCTATTCAAACATGGTCAAAGTATAAAATTATCTTGAAAATGTCCTAATGTGGTATTTTAAATGTTTTAAATTGGTCCTTTACCATGTCTCATGTGAAAAATATGCCTTTTAGTCATACTTTTAGCTCATTTAATGACTTGTATAGACTTGTCAAGGAATAAATTTGTCATCAAGGGAGTTTTCAATGTTGATGAGATTATATCATGTTAGTAATCAATTATATTTAGTTTAATAAGTAGTTTCATGTAGAAAGAGGTAGTTTCTCCTTGAATATAGGCCATTAATAGCACTTGTAAAGACTTGGAAAGTTCATCTTCAACTAAAATTATTGGAATGTGCCTCTTCACCTCCCTAAAGTACTTACCATGCTTTCTTTTTAGAATAAAGGTAAAAAATATTAGTTTCAACTTCTATTCTTCCTTTTTGCCTTTGCAAGCCAAGAAAGGTCAATTTGGAAGGCTTGGTGAAAACCATACAATTAGATTTGGGAGGAATGCTCTTGGGGGTTGAAATTAATCTAATTAATATTTATTTTCATGTCTTCTCATTTATGAACCATTGTTAAGAGGCTAATTAGCTTTTTATGCTTCTTAATCCATAAGGGGTCTCCTTTTTGAGTTAGTTTCAGAATAGTTTGCTTTGGTTGATGAATTTAATTATTTAATATGTATATTAGGGCATCTATATATTATTTTTCATCATTTTATTTATTTTTTAGTTATCAAATGCCTAAGAAGCCTCTTCTAGGCTTGTTCTTGGTCAAGATCACCCTTACTACCTTACAACTTAAAATTTACATCTACAAGACCCCTGATGACATCATGATAATGTTTGGAGGGATGTAATTGTTCTAAAATGGTTCAAAATGGTATAATATTAATTAATATACCTAAAATATCCTCTCATAATCTTGTTTTAGTGGTATATCATGCTCATTACCTTACATTTAGAAGTATGCACCCATAGGTATCATTTTCAAAATTTTAGAAAAGATGTACAGATGGATGATTGATAGGGTTAGATATAATTGAGTTATATGAAACAATATTATACCTTGGGGATCATGTTTATGACCCTTGGTATCCTACTAAGGGTTGAGTAATCATCCCATAGCCAATTGTGAGTTTTCAAGGCCTTTGTCCCTAAAGGAAATAATAGAGGCCATGTAAGTTTTGAAAATGACATATGCCATAGTATCAAAGAACCTTAATAATTCATAAATAACCAAATTTTTAGTCCTCATATATTAAAATCATCATGCCAAGTTTGAGAGGAAAAGGACCAATGAAAGGCAGTCATCTAAAGGTCTAAAAGTACTCCTGAAACCACTAAATTATACCAGTGTCATCTATAGGTTTGAGACCAAAAGAGGGATTCGTTCAACCAAGTTTGAAAATTAGGATTGTTATATATATATATGAGTGATTATAAATGGTTCAAGTGATACTAATGGATTTATAAATCATAAATTAATATATCACTTGATGTGGTGACTTCTTTTACTCACTCCCTATCCATACAACAAGTTGAAGCTACACCTACAACTAAGACCTATTTTCCAAGTCTTAAAAATGAGGAGTTTAGATAATAAATAATTGATATATAAATGATATTAAATGAAATTTTTATCAATTAAAAATTTAATACATCAAATATACCCTCATTTTCCATGATAAATTCAAGGAGAGATAACACTAGCTACAAAACATGCATCTACTAGGAGGGTTTTGAAAAAATTGGTCTCAATAAGGAAAGGACATTGCTTGAGTTCTCATTAGAAAATAAAGTTGGTAAAAGTGGATTATGTGTTATCTAACCTCTATATGGTGTCAAGAGAGTCTTAAATTACCATTATTTTCCCAATAAAATCCATGATACCCTTCAGGCAAGGGTCAAAAAGAGTGTCTTAGTCTTGACTTAGCATGAAATATAATAAAGACTATGACATTCTTAAGTGAGATGCAACTAGAATAAGGAATTTAATGAAATTATAAGGAATAAATTTGGTATAATAACATTATATGAACTTCATGAGCTCTAGATAGGACAAACTAACCTATAGGTAGGGGTAGAGATATAGTGTATCAGTCAAGCAAATAGTGACTAAGAAAGTTGATGCTAGAATGATGCCTCAAGATTTGTAAGGGGATGATAGTATCAACATATACATGGATAAATAATTAGGTTAATTTATGGTCTATAAAACTATTTTTTTGAGCTCATAAAATACCAATTTCACCTACAAGTAAGGGAGACAGGGGTGTCTCAGTCCTTTATTAGAGAGCCCAGTTTGGGGTCTTCAACATGCATATGATCAACAAGGGTATGTTTTAGGGGTAAATATGAGTTTTATAACCTTAATAAAAGGTATTTAAAAATTTATAGACACTTTTACCAATAAAAAAATGTCAAGAGAGTTTAAATTTGTGCAAAACACAGTCAATGTTTCAATAACCCTACAAGTAGTTGCCTAGGCAAACTCAATCTTGGAATTTGTGTTGTTTAAAGGGTAAAATATTGGATTTAGGATATAAATTTTTTTGGAGAAAATAATTGGTACATTAATAAACCTCTTAATTTTTTTGTTTTTTGGTAATAATATGGGAAGTTCCCTTTATTTTGTCTCAAATAGGGGGCACTTTTCCCTTAAACCAAAACCCTGTAACTTTGGAAATGGGTAAGAATATGAACTAGAAGGAATAGTAACTTTTAAAAAAGGTTTTATAAGTTTAATTAAATATAATAAAACATTTATAACTATATATTAAGGTTTTAAACTAGACAAGAAGGTTTGCATGCAGACCTAGTTAGGCAAGGTATAGGCCTAACTCCAAATGAGAGGTCATTCCCTATTTCAACATTTGAAAAGAATTCCAATGATTTGATTAACATTTTTATATGTAAAATATATGTGTCTTGGATATTATAAATCAAGGGAATCAATCATAAGTTCATGGGGAGCTTAAGTTGCAGTCAGGCCTAGAGAGCAAAATTAGGCCTAGTTTTCAAATGAGAAGCTTTTCAAACTTCTATCATAAAAAAATAATTAAAACATATTAGGACACATTATTGGAGTGTATTTATAGTTTTATAATCCATATAATTTTAAAATAATTTCTATAATAATCCATTTTTTGGCTTAAATACACTCGGACCTCACAGAATGCATGGAAAAGGATAGAATGGCAACTTAAGATGTTTGCATCTCTCATGAAATTTTTTCATGGTAGGATGAGGTGATTATATATGTTAGGGAAGGTCCTTAAGATTATATTAAAGGAATTAATTTATATATTTAACATGCCAACTCTATAAAAATACCTGAGACCTGAGATCACTCTAAAACCCTCACAAACCCTCTCTCAGGCCCGATGGAGAAAATAAGGAAATTAGAGTATCCAAATGTAATGGAAAGGGAAGGGAAGTGATTTTAAGATGGATATGAATTTATAGGGACCTAAACCATGTAATTGAGTTGTATCCTACTTGTATTAAAGAGGTACAATAAGGCTTATTTTGATAGATTTGTGTGTTTTTCAGGTTTGGAGATGTTTCAAAAGATGAAACCACCTTTGGGAGAGAGATTAGGAATTTTTATAAGTAATAATGTTAATATATTCAGTCATATAGTCTCCTAAGTATGCCTACCATATTCCTCATCTCAGCCAGTCACAGTGAATGAGTAGTGAACACTTAGTGAAAATGGTAAAACTCCAATTAGGAAGCCTTTTAAGGCTTGATTCATGAAACTAATAACTTGTAAACTATTTAAAAGTGTCATCCCTCCTTGTGAATATATAAAATTGTATAATTGGAAAGGTTTTCGATGCCAAGTGTGAGAGTTGCATGAGAAGGAGTCATTTTATAACTATTTGAGATGATTAGTCATGGAAATAGGAATATGAATTATTGAGGACCAATAAAATGCATGTGAGGGCTTGTTAGTAACCCCTAACCTTAAAATAAATCATCATACCTGACCCTTTTTATTCATGAGGGTATTTTCATGTGCAAATAATAGAGATTCTATGCCACATATGGAGGAGTTTGATGGTTTGGGAGACATTTATCCTTACTTTCCTTTTAGGACCTATTTCATGCCAATTTATATTATTTTTTTAGTTAATTATTTTTTCTTGATAAGTTTATTAGTGACTCTTGAGATTCAATTCTCTCTCTCTTCTTACAATTGTTGTAAATTTTTACCTTTTTGGCTATTGTAGGGATCTCTCCACCTAGGTATGGTGAACCCCTACCAAATTTTTGCCTTGAATTAATTAATAATGTTTTTTAAACTCATTATAGATTCCATTAAGTGAATGATTTGGTTATTATTCTTTTGTAAGTGTATTTTTATTAACTTCACATGTTACTCTTCCTAGTGCCTTATGTGAATTGAAAGATCTCTTTGTTAGGTTAGCAAGAAGTGTCTAATGTGGATTGCAAGTATAGTGAGTAGCTCATTCATTAGTGTTTATAGAAGACCTATTGTGTAAGTCCTCTTAGCATAATATCTCTTCAAGACCCCATGCTTGAAACATAGATGTAGAAGAGGAGTGTTGAATTGGTTGAATTGTATTTGAAGGCTTCTCTTTGGTTTCAATTACATTGTAAGTGGTGTGAGTAGATCAACTATTTGGTTTATGACCTCCCCTAGATTAGATTTGTTTTCAATTATCCTTATCCATTTTTATCCCCTAAAGGATAGTAATATTTTTTATTTATAGTGGTGAATCAATGGAGCTATTCCTAATATAGAGATCCACCCTAAATTTGGGTCACCCACATCCCTAAGGTGGTTCCATTATACCACTTAAAAGAGGAGAGACTTGTCATCTCCTCAAGGGGTACAAGTTCAAGTGATAATAGTTCATCAAGTTCATATCCCCTTGGCATATAGATCGTGTATGCTCCATAACCTTAGTTGGTAACAACCACATAGGGCCCTAACTATTTAAGTTGGAACTTTCCCTTTTTCTTAGATTCAACATTTACATTTTTATAATTCTCTTTTAGTACTAGGTCACCAAGATATAATTCACTATGCTTTATGTGCTTATTTTATTGGCCTTTGTGTCAGTTTTGATAATCTTAAATATTATTTAGGGTGCACAAGTGTTTACCCTTGAGGAGGTATAGCTCTTACAATTGAGCAACTTTATAGTCTTCATCGTCGATTATGACTATCAATAAAAATTAGAGAGAAGGTAACTCAACCTTAATAAGAAGAATGGATTTAGTTCCATATATAAGTGAATAAGGTGTAGCTCCTATTAGAGTATAGAATGTGTTATGGTATGCTTAAAGGGTGATAAATAGCTATAAGTCCTAATTACAACCAGTGTCATTGATAATATTCCTTAGAATATTAAAAATAGTTTTATTATAAGCCTCAGCTTGGTCATTGCCTTATGAATAGTATGTGGTAGAGAAATTTTGTTTGATGTGGTATTGAGAACAAAGTGCTTTCACATCCTTATTATTGAATGATCCACCATTATCAGATATAATGTAAGAAGGGATACCATAGTGGAAAATGAGATTATTGAATATGAACTTGAAAATCTTCTTACCATTGATGTAAGTAAGGGGAATCACTTCCACCCACTTATTTAAGTATTTGGTATCATTCAAGATATTTTTATGTCCATCAAAATAGGTTGGATTGATCTTAATAATAAGGTTGAATCCCCATATTGAGAATGGCCATGGTGTCATCAATGTTTTGAGTGTCTTGGTGGGAGTATGAATCATATTGGCATACTTATTACACTTGACACACCTCTTTGCATATGCAGATGTGTCTACTTCCACATTGGCCAGTAATAATTGGTACATAGTAACATTTTGGCTAATATTTCCTTGATAGTGTGGGATCCACACACTCCTTTATGGACTTCCCTCAACACTAGTCTAGATTATAACAAAGCTAAACAATGAATTAGGGTTCCATCATAGCTTATACAATATAAGGTCAGTATAAGTAAGGTCTAGTGAGAGGCTTTATGGGAAAAGGTTTTTTATTTCTTATGTGATAAATTAGGAGTCATGGTTTGGTCTTGAAGATAGTCATATATATCTAAGTAATAGGGAGACATAGGACCAACAATGGCACAAACTATCTTAACAGTGGATTTTGCATGTGTTAATACTAAGATATGTTCGATAAGAAATTGATAATATCTAGTTCTATTGTTGATCTGGATCATGGAACTAATAGTGGCTATATCATTTTTTGTTCTATTATTAACCTAAGGTCTTCTTTCAAATTAGTTGTTATCAATATGCTACATGAGAGTATCAACCATACTTTTATAGGGTACTAAATTTTTGTCCTTGGTTTTCTTGGATGAATATTCTGTCAACCAACTATTGATTGAGCAAAATAGGTCTCTTCACCACATCAAAGGAAATTGGTCAGCCCAATGTGAAAGTTTACTACATCAGAGGTGGATATATCTCTCCTCTCATTAAGGGGAGGTTCCCTATAAATATGTAAAAGCTCTTATACTATATATATAAGTAGAAAATAACACTCAGGGGTAGGATAACACCATCCATCTCTCTTTTATTAGAGATGATGCTTACAAATAGAGGAAAAAATCCTAGTGAAGACATTGAAGGCACTTCTCTTCTTTCAGAAGTGATCTAGCAGGAAACAATAGTTCTTTCTTGTAGTGACAAGTAACTGGTAACAGGGAGCATAGTAACTAGTAGATTGAGATGTAACACAAAGTCTCCACCTCAACTGTACAAGAGTGAAATACGAAGGACAATGAGGGCACAAAGTCATCCCAAGGTCCTTTACACATGAACAAAAAACAAACACACACTAAAGACAACTATGACAGTACAAACTCTGAAAGTAACTAGCTTCAGGACATCCTCCTTATCACTTCCACTAGCTCTACTTGTTAAATTGAATAAACATGAATACATTCAGGAAATAGACATAAGAACAATCTCCTAGAATGATACAAGCTATAATAGCACAAAGTCTAAAAGTAACTTGCTTTTTGATTCAAACAAAGAAATATGATGAACAATCTACACTCTAAGTCTTAGTAATGCCTTTCAATTTGGGTAGATTTTTGATTTTGATAACAAAGAGATCTCTCTTAAAATGACACAAGAGAATACAATATATAGTAGCCAAGAAAGGCTTGGCACTTTGTTCCATGGAATGGCCCATGCTGTACTCAATGCATTGAATGCATTTTTAGTTTTGTCAAAGAGGGCCATGCTGGAATAGGGTGGCTGCCTTAACTATGGTGTGTTAATTCATCTCAAATGTCTTCTCTTGGGCCTAAGTCATATATTGTGTCACCTACTATTTGTGCAACTGTCCACTTCACCTTTACTCTAAAGGAGACAGACAAGTCGTGCCTTCAATGTTTATAGGCTTTAAGATCTACCTAGTGGACTGTTTCACCTACTAGAATTAACTCCTACATATATTTTGGCCTTTCCCTCTTTCTACTATGATTTGATCCCTCAAGCTATCTTTTCTCCTTTCTAGTCCTTTTGGTTCTTCCTCTGAGTGGTTCTTCCTTTCACCCTGAAGGTCTTTGAATGCCTTCGAAAGCATTTGGGTCTATGCTTAAGCCTATAAAGATTAACAACTATTTCATTGCCACAAATTTGACGTCTTTAGGTCCATCATCGTTCGAAATCCAACAGCTAGTTAGTTACCTTGAATTTGATGGCAGTGGGCCCATCATCTTCTTTGACAATTCCTTCATGTCTTTCCCACTTGCTTTGGCCACTTTTCACTGATCTTAACAAGTGACACATGGCATTTCTTAGTGTGAAATAGGTGAGGACACTTAGTAGCATCCACTTAACTTATAGAAGCTTTATGTACTTTTTGAGAGTCCCATAGAAGATGACACGTGGTGGCTTCCACTGAGCTTTAGAAACACTATAGAAACATTCAAGACTCATTTGGATTCATGTGGATGTTGACACTTGGTGCGCTCCATTTATTTTTCAAGGGACACGTGGTGACTTTTGTAGTTTCTTAGAAACAAATTACATGTGTCTTGGTAGATGACACTTGGTAGCTTCCACTTGACTTTAGAAACTCACCTAAGGCCCACCACAGTCCTTACTTAATAATGGAATAAAAGAAAGAAATTGTGGATGTTGACACGTGGTGGATTCCATCAAGATCTTCAAGGGACACATGATACATTCCATAATTTATTAGAAAAGAACATAGAAACCTTTTGCATTTGCCACTTGCCACCTTCCACAATACTCTAAGGAAATCTTATTGAAAGAAGCTATGAAATTTATAAGAAACTTGAAATGCGGATGCAAACACTTTTCGCACTCTGCCAAGTTATTACAGGACACAAGGAAGAAACTACGGGTGTTGACACTTGGTGGCTTCCACTAAGTTTTACAAGGGACACATGGCATGTTTCACTTCTTTTTAGAAAAAAATTATAATGTGTCTCGGTAGATGACACGTGGTGGCTTCTGTTCTTTGGTCTTTTTCTTTTGGGCACTCCTTTGAACTGCTTGATTAAACCGACCGATTGAACCAACTTTGGTTCAATGGTTCAATAGTTCATTCCTTTGTTATACTCAGTCAATTGACCACTTAAACTAACCATGTTGAACCAACTACTTTTTGAACCTTTGAACCGTGAAGCGGTTGAACCTGTTGAACTCTATCAAAGCACTTGACTCTTTGAAACTTGCCGATGATGTTAAACCTTGAACCCGTTGAACCTTTGAACCAAAATGGTTCAAGGTTCAATGGTTCAATGGTTTAATCCTTGTTAAAAAACTTTATGATGAACCTTTTTGGTTGAACAAAGGCATTGAACCAATCTTGAAAATGCCTAAGGCATTGAACCAATCTTGAAAATGCCTAAGTGTTGGAAACTTGCCCCTTTTGATTGAACTTGCCTGCTATAGCCATTGAACCCTTTGAACCTACTAGTCCCTTTACTAAAAAAACTTTAAAAATGAGGAATTTGAAAGCTCAGAAAAAATTTATGAAAAGGGAAGAAAGGATTTTGGTCTATTGAACCAAAATAGTTAAAACGTTTCCCTAAAAATGAGTGACATTTTTAGGGACAATAGTTGGCTCCAGTTGGGGAACTTCCTTTGGTTGAAAACTTGAAATAGCTGAAGGGAGTAGAAACTAAAATCTCCAATGCCTTCAAAGTATGCTATTGGGTTGTGGATTAATGCCACCCAAAAAGAAAGGCTCCAAAAAAAATGAAAACAAATGAAACAAAGTAGAAACAAGGACTATACAAATATACATATGTACAAATGATCTTATCGGACACTTCAAGAGTTAAAGTGTTTCAGATGTTGCCCATTGTGAGGTAGAGGAAAGGGTGTGCCATATTGATAACTCAATAGAAAAATGTTTTCACTATTTATATGGATAATGAAAGGGCCCCTCCATAAGGAATCAAATTTCCATGCATTCCCTTTGGTTCTCTCCTCTTCTCCCACAATAGGACTTGATCTCCAATCTAGAAATCACGGTTCTTTATTTTCTAGTCAAAGAGCTTCTTCACTAGAATTTGATGGGTAGAAATTCGATCCAACACCATAATTCTATGCTCATCCAACTTAGTTAGGCACATGATCCTCTTATCAATGGAGCTTTCATATGCCTGAACCTCAATTGCCTTAGCCAATTTCAATACTAGCAATTCTAGGGTGATTGACATCTCAGCATTGAGCCCATAAAGAAGTTGGAAGGGAGACATACCAATTGCCCTTTTGGTGTGATTCTATCTTCCCAAAAAGCATCAACTAATTCTTTATGCCATGTCTTTTGGTTGTCATCTACCAACTTCTTGATGATAGTCACCAGGTTCTTGTTACTTAATTCAGCTTGTCCATTCCCTTGTGGAAAGTAATTAGAAGAGTGGCAAAGAGTAATCCCATAGTAAAAATAGAATTGAGTGATCTCCTAAGAAGTGAAACAAGTTGTATTGTTAGTGAAAATCTTGGCTAGGATCCCAAACCTAGCAATGATGTTCTCTTTGAGGAAGTTGCATACTACTTCAAAAGTAGCCTGCTTGGTTGGAATTGCTTCAACCCACTTGGTGAAGTAATATGTGGCTAGAAGGACATAATCATGTACAACACTAGAATATGGGTTTATATCACTAATGAAATATATTCCTCATTGTTGGAATGACTCTTCTATCACCATTGGCTTGAGAGGCAGGGCAACTAACTTGGGTTTTCCAATAAATTGCTGGCATAGTTCACATTTTCTTACCCATTTATAAACATCTTGAAATAGAGTAAGCCAATAGTACCTAGCTCATAGAATTTTATGGGTAGTTATAGGGGCAAAAAAATTTCCTCCATAAGCCAAATTATGGAAGGACTTTAGAAGTTAGCTCTACTGCTCTTTGTCCACGCAGTGAAGGAATACTCCATCAAGGTTCCTCTTATACAGGCTATTGTCCTAGAGGATAAAATTTTTAGCTTTCAACTTGATCATCCTCCTTTATTTATAAGATAGATGATTAGGACACTCACCATAAGTAAGGAAATGATCAATACCTGAATACCACTCATTTGTGGTGGAGACAAAGAGGATTGTTGGTGTGTCTTCTTCTTTTGATTCTTCATGTTCTATTTATTTTGGTCTGTTATCAACAATTAATTAGCACATGCCTTTTCCATACACCAGATTCATTGGTTTGATGACTAGATCAAACTCTTGGATTTTTTCAATCCAATTTCCTCTTTTGGTCCCAATCTCTTGCTGAGTTAATATGGATTTAACCGTGGTATCGGGAACCAAAGTAGTAAGATGTGAATTTAGGACATCACATGAGTTTTAAGAGGATAGCTCATGAAAGAAATAGGAGATTCCATACCTTCTTTATTTTATTAAACCAAAATTGTTTAAAGTGTTTGTTCAGAAGCATAACTATATATGGTAAATTCCTTGTTGTAGTCTGGACAAACTAGAATTGGGGCGTGAGAAATAGCTATCTTTATGTCTTGGAATGCCAATTTACCTTCTTTAGTCTAGATAAACATGGCCTTGCCCTTCATCATATTTATAATATGTTGAGTCTTCTCAACAAACTTAGGGATAAACCTTCTTAATAAATTCACCTTTCCAAATAAAGAGTGAATTGCAGTCTTACTTATGGGAAAAGTAAGCTCTTGGATGGACTTGACTCTATCTAAGTTAATCTTTATGCCTCCTTTAGACATAATGTGTCTGAGAAGTTTCCCTTCTGTTACCCCAAAAATAGACTTCTTGGGGTTCAAATAAATGCCATTTTTGTGGCAGTGTTCTAGCACTTGTTGCAAGTGGCACACATGATTTGGGTGATGCTTAGAAAATACTATTAAATCATCCAAGTATACTACAATTAACTTACCTATTTCATCTTTGAAAGTAAGTTTCATTTCTCTTTGTAAAGTGGTGCTAGCATTAATAAGGCCAAAAGGCATCCTTTTATATGCAAACGTGCCCCAAGGTGTGGTGAACGTAGTCTTATGTTGGTCTGCTTCACCAACTTCAACTTGATTGTATCCTGAGAAGCCATCTAGCATTAATAACATTTCCAAGCCAGTCACTATCTGATGTACTTGGTCCATGATAGGAAAAGGGCAGTTATCCTTCAAGGATGACTAATTCAAGTTCTTAAAATCCACACAAAGGCAAAATTTTCCATTCTTCTTCCTCACAGGCACTATGTTTACAATCTATGTAGAAGGATGGATTTGGAAAATGATTCTAGCATTTAACATTTTTTGTATCTCAAATAGAATAGTACCTAATATTTTTAGATTGTACTACCTAGATTTTTGCCTGTAAGGTGCTGAATCACTCTTTAGAGGAATCTCATGGCAAATTTCATCAGACCTGAGTGACTTCAGATCACCATAGGAGTATGCTAAGACATCCATGTACTGACGGAGTAGAGCAGTGAACTTGAACCTCTCCTTAGGAGTGAAACATTTCCTAATGGTCACCATCTTGGGATCTTCCTTAGTACCCAAATTTACTTGATCAAAATCCTAGAAGGAGTTTGGATCCATTTGCTATTGTTTGATGAATCTGTCATGTTTGTCAAAAAACTTCTCAAGGAAAACCAAGCCTTTAGGAATTTTATTCCCTTTAAGTTTGAGGAACTCCTCGCCTACATCTGCATTTAATCTAGGGGTTGGTTCAAGTTTTTAGGGTTCACTACCTTCAAAGTGAACCTATTGAAAGCTATCTTTTTGTTCTAGGAAGGCAATGATTTGGCTATCATTATTGAACACTTGCCAATGATTGGCATTATCAGACACACTTGGTCAAAAGACCAGTTCAATAGTGTACCTATCTCCTTTGAAGTCTAGGTGAGGAACCAAGAGAGCAGCTGAAACAATCAGTGCATTAGCCTAGTTATTGAATTCCCTAGGAACTGTAGAGATGTTGAAAGCATCAAAGTTTTCAATTTGATCCCAGACTATGCCTTTGTCCTAAGCTGCCTTCAATCTGAGTAAGAGAGATTCATACTCAGTCGTATTGTTGGTATTGTTGCGTTGTAACTTGTAGGATGAAGGAAAAATATCTCCTTGAGGAGATATCAGCACAATCCTAGCTTTTGAACTAGTAGAGGAGTAGCTGCCATCAAATTAAATAATCCATACCTCATTAGGCACTAATTTTCCTTTAGATTCTCCTTCATTCAGAGGTGGAGATCCTTCCACATTTGCATTGCAATCCAATTCTTCTATTATTTTAGCTAAATTAATCTTCAGGTTGTCACCTTCAGGAGATTTTTCAGATGTTTCATGAACTTCATCTGTGGATAGAAATTAGTTACCCATACCCAAAGACTCAAACAAAATTTGATCGTCAGGTGATGAGGTTTGGGTGACTACATATTTTGCTTCCTTCTCAAGTATCAGCCTCTTCATAACACCCTTGACTGGAATCCTTGCTTTAGATAGGTCCATGCTCAATTCACCTCCAACATCTCTATAGAAGTTTCATCCAAGAAGGATGCCATATGAAGCTAGGACATCAGCTACCAAGATAGTCATCTTGATTATTTTATCTGGAAAGGCTGCAAATGCAAATTGTGCATCTTTGATTTGTCCTAGCAATGGTACTTTTTTATTCTCCATGGAGAAACATCTCCTAAACATCTTGGTTAATTTGAGACCAAGGGATTTTGCCACTTTGGTGGGCATGACATTGTTTGAAGCTCCAAAATCAATGATGCAATTGCTCAACTTGTGACCATTTACCAATAGGGAAACATAGAAAGGCTCTATTTTCCTAGGGGAAAAAAGAGGAGAAATGACAAGGTTGTTTGGGATATACAGGTTCCTTGAGGGATCATGAGTTACCTTCTTAGCTTATTGTTTTTTAGGGATGGTTTGGTTCTTCACATATTAAACCAACTTGTCTAATTTCTCAGGATTGGACTGCAAAAATTCAAATTTAGACATTTGAATTTTAGTTTTCTTTATATGGTCAATTATGTCAAATGTCTGGAAGGAGCTAAGAGCAGAGGATGTGAGTTCATCCTTTTGGTTTTTGGGAGGGGGAAGACTAGACTATGAATTTGAAGTAGAAGGTGTAGGGATGTTTGGTCTACTTACCTTTCTCATAATCACTGAGTCCTTTGGCTGGAAAGGAAGAGTAGTTTCCCACTTAGTAATTAAAATAATTGGTTGAGGTCATTCCTCTACTTTCTCCTTATTAGCTGGTTGAGCTAATTGATTCTTAGATCAGGTGAATACAACATATGATCCCTTAGCTATATCACCTTCACTTTTGGGTCCATCTTGATAATTCAGGAAACCAATGTTGGAGTCGCCAGCTAATTCTTCTTCTTCCTCAGTGAAGAGACTAGCATCATTATCTTGATCAAACTCAGGTTGAAAAGAGGAATCAGATTCAGCTTCAAGATATCCAACCGTTGAGTTGGTTGGAGGTGCTTCAATGGCAAGGTTATTCTTCTAAGGAGGAGGAAGATGTTTTTCTTTCCCTTGGTTCCTAGTAGTGTTGCCTTAATATGACTAATTTAGGAATGTCCTCCTTGGTGCATCTCTATATGAAGGAGTAGAGGACATCCCTTGTGCCATTTAATTTTTGAGGGCCAACAACTCATTTGCTATCTTTTGCACCATGGGATCAGTGATGGTTGTAGGTGAGTATTCAGAGGAAGAAGAATATTTAAATTTGTTAGGGTCTCTCCTTATCTTTACTACAAAGATAAGGTCATCCTCTACCTTAGTAGATAAGTCTTAAGCAACCTCAAGGTCTATGTGGCCAGCACGTCTCAGCAAAAAAATCACTTTAGGCAGCTGTGAGTTGATGAAGAAGCACTTGAGGTTTTCAAGTGTAGGCTGAGCAATTGCAAGAATTCAGTTCCTCAACTTGTCAAACTTTTTCTATGAAATCCCTCATAGGCTCATGAGGTTCCTTCTTCATCTAGGTGAGATGGGCTAGAAAGGCATGTGCATCTTCTATAGGCTTGAACCTAGCTTCAAATTTAGCTTTGAGTGTGTCCCAATCAGTTACTAACCTAGCCTACAGATGGTAGAACCAGTATACAATAACACCTTGTAGTGTTTCCATAAAAAACCTAACTTTTACATCTTAAAATTCCACTCCTATTATGCCACAAGCTATGCTTAAGGCTACAATGTGTTCATCCAGATGAAATCTCCCATCACCAAATAATTTGGAGAAATTCTTCCTTGAGCTACGTGGAAGTTCATGTAAAGGTGGAGTGAAAATTGAGTGGGCCAAAAGAGTTACCCTAGGGGCCTTAAACTACCATGATTTGATTATGAAAAAGAGGGATAAAAAATCTAGGTGGAGTATGTATGGGAAAAGCTCTGCTGACAGTAGAAAAATTAGCTCTACCTTGTGTTGGTGTCCTGGTATGGGTAGGAGGAACACTCCTAGATCTTTGAATTTGAAGTTGGGGAGGAAAAATGTCATGATATACCTACTGCACAAACTCAAAGATAGGGTCAACAACACCTTGAACTCTTTAGCTTTTAGTATAGCATGGAGTTGCTAGGTTGTGAAACAAAAATAGAAAAGGACTGGTATTGCTTTAGCTTGAAACTTGAGGCTTCAAACTACTTGTCCTTCCCCAGTGGAGTCACCAAAAAGACTGTTGGATGAATATTTTGTCAACCATCTATTTGATTGAGTAAAATAGGTCTCTTCACCGCATCAAGGGAGATTAGTTGGCCCAATGTGTAGGTTTACTACATCATAGGTGGACAAATCTCTCCTCTCATCAAGGGGAGGTTCTCTATAAATATGCAGGAGCTCTTATACTATATATATAAGTAGAAAATAACACTCAAGGGTAGGATAAAACCATCCATCTCTCTTTTTTTAGAGATGATGCTTACAAATAGATGAGAAAATCTTAGTGAAGACATTGAAGGCACTTCTCTTCTTTTAGAAGTGATCTAGCAGGAAACAACAAGATTTCTTTTTGGTAGTGACAAGTAACTAGTAATAGGGAGTGTAGTAACTAGCAGACTGAGATATAACACAAATTCTCCACCTCAACTACCCAAGATTGAAATATGAAGGACAATGAGGTCACAAAGTCATCCCAAGGTCCTTTACACATGAACAAAAAACAAACACACACTGAAGACAACTATGACATCACAAAGTCTAAAAGTAACTAGCTTTAGGACATCCTCCTTATCACTTACACTAGCTCTACTTGTTGAATTGAATAAACAAGAATACATTCAAGAAATAGACATAAAAACGATCTTCTAGAATGATACAAGCTATAACAGCACAAAGTCTGAAAGTAACTTGATTTTTGATTCAAACAAAGAAATATGATGAATAATCTAAGCTCCAAGTCTCAGTAATGCCTTTCAATTTGGGCAAAGTTTTGCTTCTGATAACAAAGAGATCTCTCTTAAAATGACACTAGAAAATACAATATATAGTAGCCAAGAAATGATTAGCACTTTGTTCCATGGAATGGCCCATGCTGTACTCAATGCATTGAATGCATTTTTGATTTTGTCAAAGAGGGCCATGCTAGAACAGGGTGGCCACCTTAACTATGGCATGTTGATTCATCTCAAATGTCTTCTCCTGGGCTTGAGTCATTTATTCTATCACCTACTATTTGCATAGTTTTCCACTTCACCTTTACTCCAAAGGAGATAAATAGGTCATGTCTTCAATGTTTGTAGGCTTCAATATCTAACTGGTGGACTATTTCACCTACTGGAAATAACTCCTATAGATATTTTGACCTTTCCCTCTTTCTACTATGATTTGAGCCCTTGAGCTATCTTTTCTCCTTTATGTTTCTTTTGGTTCTTCCTCTCAGCAGTTCTTCCTTTCACCTTGAAGGTCTTTGAATGCCTTTGAAAACATTCAGGTCCACGCTTAAGCCTGCAAAGATCAACAACTATTTCATTGCCACAAATTTGACATCTACAAGTCCATTATCATTAGAAAGCTAATGGCTAGTTGGTTGCCCTAAATTTGATGGTGGTGATCCCTTCATCTTCTTTGGCAATTCCTTTGTGTCTTTCCTGCTTGATTTGGTTGCTTTTCGCTGGTCTTAACAAGTGACATATGGCGTTTCCTAGTGTGAAATAGATGAGGACACTTGGCAACATCCGCTTAACTTATTGAAGTTTTAGGTACTTTTTGAGAGTCCTACAGAAGATGACACATGGTAGCTTCTAATGAGCTTTAGAAACACTATAGAAACATTTAGGACTCATTTGGATTCATGCAAATGTTGACACTTGGTGCAATCCATTTATTTTACAAGGGACACATGGTGACTTCCACAGTTTCTTAGAAACAAATTACATGTGTCTTGGTAGATGACACCTAACAGCTTCCACTTGACTTTAGCAACTCACTTGAGGCCCGCCACAGTCCTTACTTAATAATGGAGTAAAATGAAGAAATTTTAGATGTTGACACGTGGTAGCTTCCATCGAGATCTTCAAGGGACATGAAGCACATTCTGTAATTTCTTAGAAAATCGCATAGAAACCTTCCACATTTGCCACTTGGCACCTTTCACAGGACTCCGAGGGAAGCTTATTGAAAGAAGCTATGAAAATTATAAGAAACTTGAAACATGGATGTAGACACTTATCATTCTCCATTGAGTTATTGTGGGACACAAGGAAGAAATTACAGGTGTTGACACTTGGTAGCTTCCGCTAAGTTTTACAAGGGACACATGTCACATTTCACTTCTTTTTAGAAACAAATTATAATGTGTCCCAGCAGATGACACATGGCAGCTTCTTTTCTTTGGTCTTTTTCTTTTGGGAACTCCTTTGAACCACTTGATTGAACCAACTTTGGTTCAATGGTTCATTCCTTTGTTCTACTCATTCAATTGACCAATTGAACCAACCACATTGAACCAACCACTCGTTGAACCTTTGAACCTTTGAATCATGAAGCGATAAAACCTATTGAACTTTGTCAAAGCACTTGACTCTTTGAATCTTGCCAACGATGTTGAACCTTGAAACCGTTGAACCTTTGAACCAAAATGGTTCAAGGTTCAATGGTTTAATGGTTCAATCCTTGCTGAGAAACTTGCCGATGAACCCTTTTGGTTGAACCAAGGCATTGACCCAATCTTGAAAATGCCTAAGTGTTGGAAACTTGCCCCTTTTGATTGAACTCGCCTGCTATAGCCATTGAACCCTTTGAACATACTAGTCCCTTTACTGAAAAATGAGGAATTTGAAAGATCAAAACAAATTTTTGAAAAGGGAAGAAAGTACTTTGGTCTGTTGAACCAAAATAGTTCACACGTTGCCCTAAAAATGAGTGACATTTTTAGGGACAACAAGTTTGATACTAATATGTGGCCTAATTGATGATTAACTGAGAATCACCATATAGATCCCCTTGTGGCATAACAAACAATATTCCATCCCTTAATCCATGTATTTTTAAGGATCCATGAAAGTACATCTTCCACTATTTATCCTCAGGAGGTGCAATTGCTTCATCAATATTCATAATGGCCTCATCTAAAAATCCAAGTGTGAGAGGTTGAGTATCTTGAAGAGGAGCTTCAACAAGCTGATATGTGAATACTTTCCACTTAATATATTTCTAGTATACACATTCAATTTTAAACTCACTTAATAGCATGATCCATTTTCCATATGGCCCTATATATGTGATTTAGAGAGTATATATATGAGTGGATCAACTTTGTAAATAACAATGGTATTGTTGTTTAACATATAATTATTTTCTTGGGATGTGAACACCATAGCTAAATAAGATTATTCAATCAATGTATAATTACATTCATACATGACTTAAGTTTATCTTAGATATATACATGACATGCTCTTTTCCCTATTCATCATGTTGTGCCAAAAGTTCCCCTAAGGCATTCTAAATTGTTGATAGGTAAAGAACTAATGACCTTTTTAGAATCGGTGGAAAAAAATAGGTGGGTTGGTAAGATATTCTTTGATTTTATCTAATGCTTTTTGACAGTATTCATTCTAGAAAAATGTGACACCTTTATTTTAAAACTATGTAAATAGATGGCATTTTTAGGTAATTATGAAATGAATCGCCTAATAGATTGAATCTTTCCCTAAAAACTATGGAGTTTCTTCAATGTAGATGGTGGTGGAATTTTTGTAATTACATAAGCTTTGGCTAGGTTGACTTTAATGCCCCTATGAGAGATAATGAAACCTAAATGTTTTGTAGAATTGATGCTAAATACACATATCTTTGGATTAATATTGAGATTATACTCACAAAGTTTCTCAAAAATTCTTCATGGCATGGTTGGTTGATCAACATGGGTCTTTGATTTACCCAAAACATCATCAACATAGTCTTAAAAAATGTCATGTATCATGTCATGAAAAACCAATATCATAGCTCTTTGGTAAGTGGCTCCAAAATTATTAAGCCCAAATTATATTATTTGATAACAAAATGTTCCCCATGGAGTGGTGAATGTTTCTTTATGTTAACCTTCTAGTTCTATCTTGATCTAATTATAGCCAAAAAATACATCCATTAACAAGATAATTTCATAGACAATGATTGATTTGACAATCATGTCAATATTAGGTAGACAAAAGTCATATTTTAGGTAGACTTTGTTGATGTATCTTAAATTAGTGAAAATTTAGATCACTTATGGCTTCTTACTTACTGGCATAATATTTGATATCCACTATGTATAGTCAACTGGTCTGATGCATTTTACATGTAAGAGTTTTTCTAAATATTTATTTAACAACACAATAATACAAGGATGCATATTACATAACTTCTACTTAACAAGCTTGGCATCAAGATGCAAAATGAGATGGTGTATAACCAAGGTGAGGTCTACACCTAACATGTTTGAGTAGACCCATGTAAATATGTCAACAAATTCTCTCAAAAAGGCTATAAAAGCTTCATGTTCCTCCTTAGTGAGGGATGTGCCTAGTTTAATCCATTTTGGGTCTTCTAAAATCCCAATATACACCTCATAATTATCCTCCACTATAAGTGTAGAACCATCATCTAGAATAGTTGACAATGATTTGAATTTATTGGTAATAGCAAATTCCTCTAGACATTCTATCTCTTCTAATACTTCCAAGTAGGGCAAATCATAATTTCCTAATGTTAGAATTGATCATGATACAAATACCTTAGGGCGTTCCTAAATATTTTTTTCAAAAATTCACTATTCCGCAACACTAATATATGATCCATAATTAGGATTTGGGCTAAAGGTATCTTTTGTTTCATAGGAAGAGGGGTGAACATCCCCATCTAATGGTACCATAAACTAATTTTCACCAAAAGAATGGCCTTTTTCTTTACTTTTTCCCTTGTCAAAAAGTGACCCAAATAGGTTTTCACTTTCATACCTCAATGTTTGATTTTCTTTTTGTTTTTGTCTAGGGAAGTTTACCTTCTCTCTAAAGTAGGCAAAAAAAATCCAATATAATATAAAATCCTTACTTGTGGTCTCCAAGGGTATGTGACTCTTGAGTCTCAGAAAGTCATATATGGCCTCATCATTTTCAACATGTTTATGATCCTTGATGGTCCTAGACTATCAATTGGGAATTGTAAAGGGTTAAGTTCAAAGTTTGATAAATGGGGTTAATGATGTAAAAGATATGGCTGTCAAATAAGTTTGTAACAATAGGATCATTGTAGATGTTAAAATTAGACCCTACATCACTATTAGCATCATTTTTTATATTCATTTGTGTTGGAACATGAATTAGGTATGTGGGATCACCCCAAATAGTTTAAATATGATACCATGAGTTCCCTTATACTTAGTTATTAAAATTGGTTCAATAGTTTCTTGTTGATGTAACTTGAGGCCTTGGCTTGCATAAGTTAGGTGATGCATAATCTGATTTATAATAGGGTACATTGAAATTTTATAATAATCAAATAACTCATTAATATAGATCTATGAATCATCTTCTACTAAGGGATCCTGTTCTACATTAGAGCCTAATTTGAAGATAATAAGATTGTTTAGATGAGATTTTCCTTTGGTGTCCCATGACATACTAATAGTTTTGGCCATATGGCTATATGAAATGAATTACATGTGTTATATTCTCTAGTACCTTTTTTAGTGATATATAAATGATTGTAAATATCTAGTGGAGGCATGGTTGAGGTAGAGAATAAGATGTCTCTGTCAACGTAATTAGCTTATAGGCTTGATTCAACAACTTTTCCTTTTTCAACTCTATCACTATCTAACTTTGGAATATGATTCATGTTAAATTGGTAGTTGTATCTATTATACTCAACCTCAAGGATTTTACAATATTATTATGGATAAAGATCAATAGGTATAGTTACTTCCATTCCTGAATGTGGAAACTTTATATAGTGATGTAATGTAGAAGGTATGCCCCTAATTTCATGGATCTAGGGTTGGCTGAATAATAGATTTTAAGATAGCTTTAGGTCTAAAACATGGCACAAAGTATCATAGGTAAATTGTCTAATTATTATTAGTAGGCTTATGGTACCATGAGACTCCCATTATTTATTATCATATGCCTTGACAATGATGGTATCTAGCTACAAGTTGGTTGTTGTGTATCTGAGATATTTGAATAACCTTAGAGATATAATGTTGAGACCTAAACCATTGTATATAAGGACATGTTTAACTATATAGTTTTTTACACCAATTTCAATGTACAATGGGTTGATATGTAGAGGGCCTAGATAAGATATATCACTTTGGTCAAAGGTGATATATTGGCTACGATCCAATTTTCCTACCATAGTTTAGAATTTGTCTGGAGTGATATCATTTGACATAAGATATTGGTTCATATACTCATTTAGGATATATTTGTGGATGGTATATGTTCACAAAAAATCCATGATGGAGATGTGTACAAACATATTCTTAAGTTATTCCATAATATCATAAGATTTCCCCTTAGTTTTATCAATTTATTTATTTCTAATAGGCATGGAATGTTTATTATGCTCATTGGTAGTATTTGGTTGTGGTCCTATGATAGTGACTCTGGCATGTTGAGTTATGATTTCATAATATCAATATGGAACTTGGATTTGATAATTGGTTGGGTAGGTAAGAAGGTTTGGAATGATGATTCATGGGAGTATGATGCCTAATTATCAAGATATCCTATAAAAAAATTATCCAAAACATTAAGAAGGTGGTATGTATTATTTAGTAAATAGGTATTATTATGTGAAAGTCCAAGACTATTGGTAGGTAGTCTAGGGTTAATACTAAGTATGGAAAAATGACCACATAAAATGTGTCCTACAACATGGTTATAGGTATATGCAATGGCATGATTACCTTCTTAGTTTCATTGATTGTTTTACCCTTGGTTCTAATTATTTTGTTGTTGTTGTTGTTATAGTTGGCATTATTGTTATTGATTCTATGATGGTGTTATCTACCATTATTGTTACTATTTTAAGTTTTTTTTTTTGGTTTTTTTGTTGTGGAAATGGATTATAATATATACCCAAGTTATGATTTTTTTTAGGACCATGGGTATCTCTTTCTATCTCCATGTTTTCCATCATGTTCTCAATTAGGTGTCTAAGTTGGATACACCATATAATGGAATGTCCCCTAACACTATGATACTCAAAAAAATAATTTTATTTATAACAATAAAAAAGGGAAGTAACTTCAAGAAATGGCTTTGCTATAGGTCAATTGATCATATTGGCTTGAACTAGTCTTTATAACACAAACCCAATAGGCTAACTGAGGTCACTAAATTAGTAGGTAATAGTTGGTCTTATCCTCAGAGGATGGGTTTGTATTTGGTTTTAATTTTATGGTATTTAGTTATGTGGAGATCCTAGTGTAATGTATTTGAGAATTAGTTGTTGATTGGTATTGAGAAGTTTTATCATTGATGTTAAGGTTGATGTCATTGAGGTCAAGATGCATGGTGTGTAGGGTATGAGCTTGTATGCTTGATATGACAAGGAAGCTAGGGAACCTAATGTCTTTATAATGAGATATAATTTGAAGGCTTGATTTGTTCAATAGTTTTATAAAAAAAAAATTAAAAATAGTTTTAAATACTCAACATAGAACATAATGAGCTATGAAGATCCTTAGTCAAGTTTCAAAGATCTGCATAAGCAGATCTAAAGATGCTCCATCAAGATACAAATATGTTATGTTGAAAATCAAAATAAGAGGATATATGAGATTTTTTGAGCATGCTTATGAGTCTTTGTATCACTAAAGTGAGTATAAAGTTAAACATACATGGGTAAGACCTATAAACCTAGTATGCAACTAGACCACCTCTAGATCTTGCTTGGCCTAATGAAGCAACATGAGTTATTGATAATATATATGAAGAATACTTAATAGTTTTTTAATAATGAGAGAGGTTTTTTTATTTTTTACATGAGGTTTTGAGAGATTTTATAATGCTTAAAATTTTAGCTTTAATACCTATTGTGACTTACATGTTAAAGGCCTAGAGAGAAAAAAGAGAGTTGGTGTCTAGATGGGGTATCAAGATCAATTTCCAAGGAAAGTGTGTATGTGTGAATTGAAATAGGTATTTAATGTTGTTTCAAGTATTTTTACCAAGTTTTAGGTCACAATTTTAAGGCTAAGGAAAGAAAATGTGTTTTGAGGTCTCTCACGTGCATAGAATAAAGGGTTCTCAACCCAAGAAGAAATTTAAAGTGTTCATTGAAACATGAAACCTCTACATGAGAAACTAATATATTAATGGTAGATTGGTAAGGTTCATATCTCAAATTTAAAATCATTGGATTTTGGAATAAAGGGCTAATATTTATGAAAGATCATTAAGACTCTAAGATGGTTTAAACCCTTAAAGAACACTAATAGTGAATTAAAGTGAAATAACTTATTATAAAGTGATAATAATGGATTGGTTTATATATTTTATATATTGGAACATGTATTAAAATCTCCTAGGAACATCCAAGTGTGATTGGTTCATATTTTGAGTGAGTGGACCCTATAAGAAAGGCCTTATTTTTTGGAAATTTAATATAGCAATCAGAGTTGACTGAGTCAAAGTTTATAAATGAATGAAGGTTGAATATTGATAATTTTATATTATTTACATGGTGGTTTTTAATCAAATTTTATCCCTTATTGGTTTTAAATTGGTCATGCAAGTTGACCAATCACTAATAGACCTGTTGGTGTGGACAATGAGAAAACTAGGTAAAAGTGAGAAATTGATTAGGGATGTGATAACATGGACTAGGGATGAGTTCAAGTGAATTTATATGTTTTTAAATATATTTAATAAATGTTAATTATGGATATATGTTTTTAATTTAAATGGTAATGATGAAAATTTTTATCATAAGTTGACCTGTCTAGTGAAGATGAGATAGTGAAGGTGTAAGGTTATGATATTGGTTTGCAAGACCAATATTTCCATATGACTATGTTATCTTCCTATATTATAATTATATAAGTATAATATATGATAATTAACATTCATCATGATATTTTTAATGTGTCTATATAGGTGTTGAAATTCAAAATCATCATGACTAATCTTCAAGGAAAACTGGCCGTTGTGGGTAAACAGAATGCAGTGATGGGTTTCAGACTCTATGCCATGAGTTGATATATCTAATTAACATAATGATGTTTTTTGGGATTTTAATTATATATTCATTCCTTAAAAAATATTTTAATTTAATTTAATTTATAACATTGAATCTAAAATGGCTTGTCTGGATAAGTAAAGACTGTGAAAGAGAAGGTCAATAAATTGGTCTGCAAGACCAATAGTTACCATTAATTATTATGATATTTTTTTAAATGTTGATTTAAGGAGTTTATAAGATAATTTTTATAAATTATACTTAATTTATTATGTTTTATCATATGTTATAAGTTCATTTTTCCATGATTGTGTTTTGAGACTAGTTGGCAGTTCTGAGTGAGCTTCTTATAGAGAAGAGTTTGAGCCTGTATACCCTGAATTGAAGCATATTATGAAGTTTGTGATGATATTTAGGTCATATAATTTTTTTTTAAATTTATTTCCTTAGTTATTTATAAAAATTATGTTTATGCTTTAGTTGTTTAATATAGACTTTCTAGGTATGCACAAGCCTAATTATGAATAGTGCTAATGGTGTGCTTCAAGAAGTGGCTTGAGATAAAAGGAGTTATAAATATAAGATGATATTATTAGGGGTATATTCAGGTGGAATATTATGTGTTCCCACCATATGAAGTGTTTTATTTTACTCCAATAATATTAAATTTTAATTAGTGCTAAGTAAGCTTAATGGGATTAAGTCTCCATGAGACCTAAAGCAAAGATAAAGCCTAATTGAAGATGTTCAAACCTAAAGGGACTCAAATAAATTTGATTAATGTATATGATATGTATTAAGATAAATTTCATGTCCAAACTAAGTGATTAAGGGATTTTATCCAACCAAGAGGTATATGAACAAGGAATTATATATATAGGCAATTTTAGGCCTATTTGAGTATGCTTATGAGAAAATAAAAGAAAAAAAAGCTAGAAGATCAAAGAAGAGGATGAAAGTATGGATATAAATCCATAACATGGAATCATGTAATTTAATCCTATGATTTTAACATCAAGAGAAGAGTCAAGGGAATTTGATTAACATCTACAAGAGGTCTTCATATGAAGATCAGTGTCTATGTGAACTAATCAAGGTGATAAAGGGCTTATTGAGAAATGACAAATTTTCTTGGGTGAGAGGTAGTTTTTAATGTGATAAAATATCAAATTTGAGTGTATGAGGATGAATTAATCACCATAGTACCATATGACTACTAATACCATATGACTATATGATCATGAGTGTCAAGGAGTAGACCATGAGGGAAAATTGTGATTAAGAGAACCTTCATGAGGAGAAGATTATAGTAGAAGTATATGAAGTTATCATATATGAAAATAGGTGTATTATAGGCCTGAACATGTTTATAATTCCATGATGAGGTAGCTGATGTGTAGATAAAGTAGATATAAGATTGGGTATGATATTGATTTCATAGAGAGCAACCGAAAGAGAGAGAATAGAAGAATACCATCATCAAGTGTTGATAAAAATCAAGGAAAAGGTGGGAATATCATTGGTGGCTGAGTGGTTGATGATTCATCATAGTGTTAATTGAGTGGGTGCTTGATCAATAAGGGGGTTGGTGCCTCTTATCAAATTGGTGCTTGATAAAGCCAAGTGGGTGCTTGGTGAATTAGGGGTTGGTGCTCCTTGTTAGGTTGATGCTCAGATAAATATTGATTCATTGATTTATAGGACTATTTTTCCAAGCTTTGTTTTAGTGTATTTTATCCCCCATTAAGTTTTCCCACCTATATGATGTGTTATGTTTATTTATGCATTGTTTTGGTTGATTAATGATTTTTTCATGCTTATGTACATTGGGTTGATATTGATTGATGAGTGGCAATGAATGAATGATGAAGTGAAAGTAAAAGAGTTTTAAGGAGACTAATTTAATGCCCCCCTCTTAGTGATTGTGCTTCCAATAATTGGTATCATATCTTGGTCCTTTATAGAAAGCCTAATAGTTGAAATGTTGTCCTAAAATCATAAGATGGATAAGAAGTTAAAGAAAGAGAATCAATAATTGAAATCAGTGGTCAAAGAAGATAATTAAGGATATCAAGAGTAACCTAAAGGATGTAAATGCAGGTCAAAAGTCAAAAGAGGAATAATGTTCTAAGTTGAAATTTTAGTTGAGTTTATTAAAGGTGGAGATTGAACAAGCCAATGTCAAGTTGAATTATTTTAAAGAAATCAATTGGTTCTCAAGGATAGAAATAAAGAGTCATCTCAAGTCAAGAAGGGTGATAGTCACTCTAGTGAGAGAAATAAGGACAAATGCAATAGGAGGGTAGATCAATTCTAGTAGCCCAATACCTTTAGACATTCAATCTCACTCCATGGTTAGTACTTTGTGTGTTATAGGTTTGGTAATAAAGCAAAGGATTGAAAAATGGCCTCAAGGAATGAGTTATCATGGGATCATGGAAGAAGAAGAAATTAGAGCAAAGATAAGTTCATTAATTTTATTTTATATAGTTATCATAGTGTGGGACATATTTCTATATTTTATCCTAGAGTGCATAAGAAGGTTCTAACATGAATATGGAGACCAAAGGTAGTTAGAACTAGTCATATTCAACCTATCAGTCAAAATGGTTTTATTATAGCATACAAAGGATTAAATAGGAAAAAATGCCAAGAACAAGTTTCATCAGTGTCTATTGGAAGTACTATATAAGGTAAAATGGTATAAAAAGTTAAAAATGTAAACAAAGAGCAAAAGGATGATATCAAGCCTAGTTGGATGTTGAAGAAATGAAGAATGATAACCAAATAAGAGAGAAAGAACATGGAGATATGGGAATATCCTGAGTATGTATTGTTTTAGTTCCCTATGGAAAGGGGTGACTCCATTAGGCTTCATGGAGACACTCTACAGTTATCAGAAGCATGATGGATGTTTGGTTTGAGGGACAACTACTCAGGTTGTTGACTAAGATTGATCTATGTTGAAGTGGTCTTGTAATCTAAGTTCATTTTGAAAGAGGTTTGCATGTTTTAAGGGGATAATTTTTCCTTAATGATTCATATTTATTATGCTGAAATTATATTTCAAAGAAGGTATATTTCCACATGAAAGTTATGGAAGATCTATGTCATTAATGTCAAAGGAGGAGAAAGTCCAAGAAGTGAATTTGATCATACTAGGGGAGATGAGAGTGGTCAATTTGAATATTTTTTTCCCATGATTGATAAAGGTGGAGTTTTTTTATAAGTGTTATCATTGATGTCAAGGTTGATATCATTTTATATCAAGGTTGATGTCAAGATGCATGGTGTGTGGGGTATGAGCTTATATGTCTGATATGACAAGGAAGATAGGAAACCTAATGTCTCTCTACTGAGAGAGAATTTTAAGGCTTGATAAGTTATCAATAGTTTTGGAAACACATTTTAGGAAATATTTTTGAAGACTTAACATAGAACATAGTGATCTATGAATATCCTCAGTTGAGCTCTGAAGATTTGCATAAGTAGCTCTGAAGATGCTTTATCAAGATATGAAGATGTTTTATTAAATACCAAAATAATAGGTTGTATGAGGGTGTTTGATAATTATTATGAGTATTTGGAACACTCTAGTGAGTCTCAAGGTAAGCATACATGGGTAAGACCTATAGACCTAGTATGTAACTAGACCACCTTTAGACATTGCTTGGCCTAATGAAGTAACATGAGATGTTAATAAGACATATGAAAAATATGAAAGTGTTTCATGAAGAGAGATTTTTGACATGAATTTTTTATATCTTTGATAGTGGTTAGAAGGTCAGATTCAAGACCTATTATGACTTACAAGTTAAAGGCCTAGAGAGCAAAGAGAGAGATGGTGGCCAAATGGGGTATTAGGATCAATTTCCAAGGAAAGTGTGAGTATGTGTGCCTTTATGGAGGTATTCAATATTATTTTAAGTATGTTGACCAATTTTCAAATCAAAATTTAAAGGATAAGGAAAGAAAAAGTGTTTTGAGGTCTCTCGTGTATACAAAATAAAGGGCTATCAACCTGAGAATAAATTTCAAGTGTTTATTGGCATGTGTAACATATGAATTATAACCGAAGATATTTTTGGTAGATAGGTAATTTTCATATCTCAAATTTTCAATAAATTTTTTATGGAGTAAGGGGCTAAGCTTTATGAATGATCATTAAGACTATAAGATGGTTTAAATAATCAAAGAACCCTAATAGTGACCCAATGTGAAATAACTTATTCTAAATTGCTTATAATGGATTGGTTTTTATATTTTAGATATTTAATCATGTATTAACTCCCATACGCACCTATAGGTGTGATTATTTTGTCAGGTGAGTGAGTGGACCCTACAAGAAAGGCCTTATTTCATAAAATATTTCTATAAAAGTCAGAGTTGATGAAATCAAAGTTACTAAATGAATGAATATTTAATATTGATAATTGTATATTATGTCCATGGTGTTTTATGATAATATTATATCCCTTTTTGGCTTTAAACTAGTTATACAAGTTGATTAATCACTAACAAATCTAGTGGTGTATATAATGAGAAAACCAGGTAGAAGTGAGAAATTGACTAGGGATGCACTAACATGGACTAGGGATGAACCCAAGTGAATGGAGATGTTTTTAAATAATTATAATACATGTTCATTTTGGATATATGTTTTTTAGTTCAATGATAATTATGAAAATGTTGCTCATAAGTTGATGTGTCTAGTGAAGATGAGATAGTGAAGGTGCAAGGTTGTGAGATTGGTCTACAAGAATAATATTAGAATAAGACCATGTTATCTGCTTATATAATATAATGATATTATAGTATTATTCACATGAATTTTTATCTTTTTAATGTGTCTATATAGGTGTTGAAATTAAAAATCACCATGACTGGTCTTCAAGGCAAACTAAAAGTTTTAGGTAAGTAGGTTGCAATGATGGGTTTGAGACTTTATGCCATAAATTGATATATATATATATATATATATATATATATATATATAATGCATATAATGATTTTTTTTTGGATTTAAATTATATATACATGATTTTAATAATATTTTAAGTCATTTTAATAGGTTAGAACATTGAATCCAAAATGGCTTGTCTGGCTGAGTAAAGATTATGAGAGAGAAGGTCAACAAATTGGTCTATAAGACCAATAGTTATCATTAATGATTATGGTATTTTTATTTAAGGTTGATATAATTAGTTTATAATATAATTTTTATAAATTATAATTCCTTTATTATATTATATTATATTATATTCCATCACTTCATGTTTCCATGACTATGTTTTGAGACTAGTTGGCAGTTCTAAGTGAGCTTCTTACAAAGAAGATTTTGAGCATGTATACCCTAGGTTAAAGCATATTATGAAGTTTTTTATAACCCTAAGGTCATATATATTATGTTAACTTTATTTATTTCCATTTTTTTAAACAAAATGTTTGTTTATTCTTTAGTTATTTAAGACAAACTTTCTAGGTATGTACAGGACTAATTGTGAATAGTGATAATAACGTGCTTCAAGTAGTGGTTTGATATTAAAGGATTTATAAATATAAGATGATATTATTATGGGTATATTAAGTTTTAATATTATGTTTTCCCACTGTATAATTTTTTTTAATGTACTCTAATAATATCAAAGGGTAATGTGTGCTAATTAGGCCTAATTGGATTAGGTCTCCATGAGACCTAAAGGAGAGATAAGGCCTAATTGATGTAGTTAAAACCTAAAGGAACTCAAAGAAAATTTAATCCATATATATGATATTTCCTAATATCCATTCCATGGATTAAATAATTTATTAAGGTATTTTTGTCAAACAAGAGGTATATGAATAAAAAATGATATATATACAGGTAGTTTTAGGCTTATTCAAGTATGCTTATAATAAAATGAATGAAAAAGAATCTAGAAGAGCAAAGTAGAGGATGTAAGGATGGATATAAATCCATACCATGTAATCATGTAATTTATTTATATGATATTAACATCAATATAATAATAGAGAGAATTTTATGAATGTCATACAGGGGGTCTACATATGAAGATCAGTGCCTATGTGAACTAATCAAGGTGATAAAGGGTTTATTGAGCAATGATAGATTTTATTGGGTGAGAGGTAGTTTTGAATGTGATAAAAAATAAAATATGAGTGTGTGATTATGAAGGAATGGCCATAATACCATATTATTGATAATACCATGTGACCATGTGATCGTGAGTGTTAAGGAGCAAACCATGTGGGTAGATTGTGATTAAGAGAACCTTCATGAGGAGAGGAGCAGACTAGAAGTCTGAGGTTGTCATAGATGAGCATAGGTGTATTAGAGGCTTTAATATGTTGATAAGACATTGATAAAGTATTTTATGTGTAGATAGATCAGATAAAATATTATGACATTGATGTCATAGAGAGAAAAAGAAAGAGAGAGATTGGAAGAAGACCATCATCAAGTGTTTATAAGCATCAAGGAAAAGGTGTAAAAATAATTGGTGGATAAGTGGGTTCTAAATCATCATAGTGTTGATTGAGTGGGTGTTTTATTATCAAGGGGGTTGGTACCTCCTAGCAAGTTGGTGCTTGCTAAATCCAAGTGGATTCTTGGTGAATTAGGGGTTGGTACTCCTTGCTAGGTTAGTTTTTAGCTAAAGATTGATTCATTACTTTATAGGACTATTTGTCTAAGCTTTGTTTCAATGGGTTTTATCCCCCATGAGATTTACCACCTATATAATGTGTTCTAGTTGTTTATGCATTGCTTTGGTTGATTAATGCTTTCTTCATGCTTATGTATATTGAGTTGATATTTCTTAATGAATGGTAATGAATTAATGATGAAGTGAAACTAAAAGAGTATTAAGGACATTGATTTACCCCCATCTAGTGATTTTACTTCTAAAAATTGGATGGAGGTATACAAATAGTTAATTTTTGTACTATTTGAACATGGCATGACTTAGTAACTCCATTACTGGAAACATTCTTATTATTTTTGTAGGGTTTAGGTCTTTCATTGTTGTTGGCTTGAGGTGGTGTTGAAGCCGGTATTTGAGTTTGGTTTTAAATATGGTTATAGCATTGATTTTAGTTTTGGTTATGATTAGAAGATAATAAATTTATTATGCCTTTGTTGATAAAGGATTTCTCAATTTGAATTACTTTTGTTATAACCTCTTTGTATGTGTGAGCACACTATAACATGAGATGGTAAGATATCTCATTGTGTGAGCTCCTTGTAATTATTATAGATTACTATTTTTATGGAAATTGTGATTAAACTAGCTTTTTAGGGATCTCCAACATTGCAAGTATAAAATGAAGCTATCACGAGTATTTTGTTTAGCTTGGCCTAGATCCACAAAAACAATCTCATGCTCAAGATTGTATGAAACATTTTGTAAAAAATTATCTAAGAGATCATCAAATTAAGGTACAAAGTTCTTCATTAATTTCAATAGTTATTCTAAGGCTTCTCCATACATACTCCTTAGAAAGAGTACAATAAAATATATATCATTATAATCCACTGGTTGAAAAGTGATAAAGAACTTAGTTAGATGTGCCTTGGGGTCACCGCTACCTTTATATTTGTTAAATTTAGGTGACTCATAACTTGGTGGATATGGTATTTGTAAATATTACATGTTGAATGGATAAGATCATATCTCCTCCAATTTTAATTTCCTCATTTATTTCCTAACTTATATCACTTGAATTGTATCCTTCATCTATTGTAACTCTTGGGTTAGGAAATCAATAGGAGTGGTATGTTATTGAGTTGAATGGTCAAACAAGGATTAATTTGATTGGGGTAGGTATATTATGGAAATTTGGTTTAGTTTAATGGATGAATAAGTATACATATACATGTATTAGGGTTATACTATGGGTACAAAATACATTATTATTGAAGCACATTTTGGTTCAAGTTGGCTGCATAGCCCTGGCTAGCAAATTATGGCTAGGACAATGGTATTTGGCTCTGTATAATTTTTTAGTATTGTTGGGCATGGGAGGGAACTTTTCATCTACTTTTGTAACCCTATTGAATATAGGGGACATATTTTTGACTAGATCCCTATTGTTGAAGGTGTTGGTAGTGTTGAAAATTTTGACCTCACGAGTCAAAATGTCACCCTTATCATTTAAAAATATGATTGTCGTGCTAGTTTTATTATTGGTCAGTAGGTTAGTCTTTAAAATTATTTAAATTTATCATTTGAATCCTTTATTAAAAAGTCTTAAGGTTGATTAGGTGTGTTGAGGTTTTATCCTTCATTTGTCTTATGTTTGTCTAGTCATTTTCTAGCCTAAGTGATTTTTAGTGGTGAGAAGAGTATAGAGTGTCTTGAATATTTTAATACAACATTTAAAGATAATTTTATTCTTAAAATATGAAAAATAAAGTTGATCACATTTTGGACTAACTTCATGACTCATTTCCATGTAATTTTGACCATTTTGTGACCTTCAAGGAAGGTTTTGATGGTATCTAATCAAGAATAAGATTAATTTAATTATTATTCACCTTATAATAAATTTTAAAGACTAAATAACAAATTTTACAACATTTCAATCAGATCTCCTTAGTAAATTTAGCTTTTTCAATGCAAAAATAGGCCCTTTTGTTGGATCCATATAGGTTTTCAAAGGGTTTTTGTGTGAAAAGCATCTTAGAAAATTAATTTATTTATAAAAATTTCATATCAATGGTTTTTAGAATGTTATAGATGAAAAAAATTAAAAAATCTACTTTGCTCCTTATCGCCCTTCTTGGACAACTCTAGGAAGACCTAAGGTTTTCACTCAGTACAGACAATAGAGAGAGAGTTCGGAAAAAATATATTGGTAAGTGATATGTAACATATTTTAATTACACTTTTTCATATTTTTTTTAGGTTAATCTCCCCATATTTATGAAAAATCACTAATAGTGCAGGAGTGTCTAGATGGCCTATTCATCTAGACATGGTCTAGGTTTTCTTCTATTTCTTCACTTCATAATTAAATTAGGAGGAATGGTTTTATATGGGTCATTATATGGTAAAATAGGACCTATTAAACTTTTTTAAATCTTTTAAATCCTTATAAAAAGGTACTTATATCCTAAAAATTATTTCATATGTTATCTTTGTGAATGGTATTTTTGATCAGTTTCAAAGTAGAACCTAGGTTATAAAGAAAGTGTATTCATTTTTATAGGTTATAAATTAAATTATTAATTCAATTCATACCTCATTCATAAAATAAAATATTCATAAGCCTCTATAATGAGAACAATCTCCTTTGGGAAATTTTTTGTGAGTTGGTTTCTTTAACAAGGTATAGCTTAGTTAATGAGTTTCAGAGATTAAAAAGTAACTCAATGAGTCAGAATAATCTTATCAAGAATATTAATATATAATCCTACTTAAATCTTTGAAATTATTTCTAATTAGTTTCATGAGGTCAAATTGTCTCAAGGTACCAAAAAGCACTTTAAGGTTTGTTAGTGTACCTTCATCTCCAGACCTTGGTGAGCAAGTTAGACCTATAGGTTATGATAATGGGGCTGGTAATGATCATGTGTGAACATTAATAAAAATAAATTTACCTCTATAAATCATCCTTAAATCAAGCAATAAATAGATGGATAGATCAAGTAAACACCTTCATGGAAGCCTTGGTAGGTGTTAAGGTCAAACAACCACCTACAATAGTCATATGGAGTAGATTTATAATGAAGAGATTTTTTTTGAAAGACAACTCACGATTTATATAAAAAAAATATGGTATATAAATAAACTAATGTGAACAAACTCATGGATGTTTTATTAGATCATGAAAGTGGTTAGCAGGTCAAGTGATGACAAATGATATAGACAAATATCTACCTACAACAGTCACATGGAGTAGGTGTCACAATAAGTTTTGATGGGTTTTAGGAGTTTAGTAAAAATGTTTAATAATGTTAAGTGATGTCACATCAACAAATATATGAAAAAATTAAAACCCTAAAATATTTTTATTATGAATATTTATTTTTGATGGATAAATAACATTATAATTTTCCTTATTTGGAGAAGTTAAGGTATTTTTGTGTTGTTTAAGGTAAGGGGTTATCCTTTTTCTCATTATTATTAAACTTTCCTTATGAAAATTTAATTTTTAAATAAGATAATGTTGAACATGGAGGATCAATGAAGTTCATAAAAACCATAAACTCTATACCAACCTCTTATGAGCCATCAGTCTGTACACAATGTCGGATGACCACCTACAATAGTCACCATGAAGATTCTTCAAAAGTGTCATGTTGAACAAATACTTAGGAAATAATTATAAGGGTTTGTTTGAGGTTGAATGAAAAAATTTAAGATAAATTTTTATGTCATATGATTGTTCAATTTCTATACCTCACATTCTCCAACATGAGGGTATCAGTGCATACAGTAGGGTTTACAAGCCTCTTAATGACTAAGTTTTGAAGTGAAGATAAAGGTCTTGATATTAGGTAAGAGAAAATAGTAGAAGGGTTTCAAAGTGAATGGTGAAATATTAAAATTTGAGTCATTACTAACTCACTCCAATTCTCCATATATAATACTATCATATTCAAGTTGAATAGTTACCTACATCCATCATGGTTTAGCTTTAATAAGTGAAGTGAAGATGAAGTAAGAGTTCAATGTTAAATAAGGCAAATAGAGTATTTTTTAAGATCATAAAAGTGTATAAGGACATCAATTTTTAAATACATCTTGAGAAGGTACCTCACTACAAGCTAGCAGTCCTAAACACTTTAAATGGCCACCTACAACCATCCTTTTTGGGGCTTAGATAGTGGTATTGGTATGGAGTCAAAGGTGGATTCAAGTTTATTGGTAAGATAATGGAGTATTTGAAACAAAAATTCAAGGTAATAACATCATCCAAAATACTCATAGGTCTAATCATGATGAATAAGTTACATCTCCCTCAAATACACAGTCAAAATCACCACCTACAACCATAGTTTGGCATAAACAGTGGTATGTGAAGATGGTTGGATAGAGGTGGTTTATAGTTTTTTAAGTCTCATGAAGGATTTAAATTAATATATATAATCCAATAAAATTATAATAACTATAATTAATATATCACTCTCCTCTATTCTAGGCCTAGTGAACCCAAGATCACCACCTACACCTAATAAGACCTATTTGACTATATGTTGACACTTAATAGGTAGAATTGAGAAGAGAGTTGAATATTTTTATAGTTTAAATAATTTTATGAAGGTTTAAGGAGTATAAAAATATTAATTAAATCATGGAGGAGATATAATAACTCAAAAAGGCAATTCACCTCTTCCATAACCAAACAACCACCTATAGCCAGGTTACTCTTTACTATGTAGTGAAGAAGATTGATTTCAAGTGGAATTGGCCAACAAGAATGATAATATATCATTATAAGATATTGATTCACATGTTAATGAAGTATTAAAATTATAATTAGGCATTCATTATATATCAAAGTCATAACCCAAGCAGGAAGAATAGTATGGACTAGGAGACTTGTGCATCAATTGATGAAGAGAAGCTTGCATGAGGAATAAGGAAGAGTTAGGGTGTTTAATAATGTAATTATGGATTTATCATGTGAATAAAGAACTAATAAATTTTATTAAAACCATAAATAACACTTATATACCTATAAAATTTCAAGTAGACACCTACAACTGATAAGACTGCCTACAAGACTAGTGAGGCAAATAGTGCTTAAGAGACCCAAATGGACAAGTGATGACAAATTAAAGTTTTCAATGGATTGTTAGGTAATTTTTAATTTCCATAAATTAAAATAATAATGATTATTTATCATCCAAGGTAATAAAAACTCCTGATCATAAATATTTTAAGTGGAACAACTCAGTCACAGACCTACTGAAAACTCAGGCAACCAACTAGATACGTTTTGGGAAATTTGAGTTTTGAGGAATCTATAGGCATGATATAACTATGAAATTTGGTCAAATTTGTGATAAAGAGTGGATTTAATTATCCATGGTCTTGTAAAGGTCATATCAGTAGTGTAAATATCCATTGGTTTTTCTTAGACCTGGGCCACTTCATTTTTAGGGTCTAGTCAAGAGACCTAGAGGTCCACTTGAATTGAAGAACAAAAATCAAGCATTCCAGATCTAATTAATGGATTTTTTAGAGGTAATAAATCATGGTAATTATATAAATACACTATAAAATATAAAAACACCTCAATTCTCAATCTAAGTGTCCTTGAGGGCTTGTAAAAGTAAGATAATCTCAAACCCCAAGCACCCTAACTAGGCACCAAATGCATACAGGTGAATGTTGAAAACTTCCAAAGAATTTAGAACATGGAGAATATTTATTTAAGGGTGTATGATATTATACCAGAATTTTTAATGATATCTCATACCCAATACCCATTTTTGACACCTCTCATGCTCAAGAAAAGTTAAGATAGTCACTTGAGGAACAACTTTAGATGCTCATACCATCTCTCATACTTTGCATGGGAATCGATGGTGTTTGGAGGTGTTAGAACGGTCCCCTAAAAATAATATTATGGAATTGGGATGTCATTTGGATATCTATTATTTATGAATAATTTTTAAGACCCCATATAGGTCTTAAACCCTAGTTGTGACTAGTTTGCAAAGATGGACCTCAAAATCACATCAAATGCCACAACTTGGCCCTAAAAACTATCATAGTTTGTATTATACTCTCATAGTATCATCCACATGTATTTTTTTTTTACCTCTAGTTATACATAATAATACAAAAAATATACTTTTTCATGATTTTGAGCTAAAATAGGGGTTATAAAGAGTGTGAAATGATGCCAATCAATGGGTAAGATATTTAAACACTTTTTTTACCTATCCATGTTAAAAACTTTAGAGGAAAGAATTCAAAAGTTCCCAAACCATTTAGATCTTTTGGGCTAGTTAGAAAATTCTCAAAAAATTAATCTTGCCAATGGCCATTTCAAAGTTCGTGTACCTCCACAGGGTTCTATACCACTAAATTTGACATGGAGCATGGTGATAGAATGGGTAAATTTAATCAATTTTTTTTGGATTTTGTCACTTGTGTGGGGTCTCAAGATCAAAATTTTCACTTTCTAAGCTTGGTAGGGCTAATTAGGCCTCATTTGACTAAAAGAATGTTACAGTAAAGACTCTTACACTCAGGGTTAGGCCACAAAATTTTTTTAGATATATAAGGGGATAGAGGGTATCTATAAATTTTCTCATTTTATCATTATCATCTTCAAATTCTTCAAGATAAGGAAATTTGCTAAAAAATGGTTACAAGGAATTATGAAGGAATTCATGGTTTTGGTACAAATTTGAGTATTTGTGAGTGATTTAGTTCTTCAAAGTCTTTGTCTCAGGTTTAATATGTTTTTAGTATACCATCCATGAATAAACTTATAATATTGGAATAATAACCCAAATTTTCTATTCTACACCTTAGTGAAGGAGGAGCAATTCAAGGAGTGAAATGATTAAATCAATGCATAATGATTCTTAATAACCTTATCAAAGCTAATCCATGAAGTGTGACACCACATAAGGAGTTAGGATCAGTCATGATTTTGGTTTTATGAAATTTTTAAAGGTGGAAAAGGGTCTAAAATCCAATAAAATCTTCTTTCCTCCTTACACCAAGATTCAAGGCAAAGTCGAACTTGCCTTTGGGAAATATTATAAGAGCTTATAAAGTTGGAGTATTAAGTTGAAGAAGTATAAGATTTCAAGAGAACTTATTCTAAGTCTTGAAAACCTATTTTGAAGGAAGAGACTTCTTCACCAAAAATATACTGAGTTTGAGAAAGGATTTAGGCACTTATGTGGGTTAAACACTACCAATGAAGTAAAATGACTTCTTAAAGATTTTAAAAATAGTGAAGAATGAAGTGATACACCATTTTCTTATGGAGAATAAATGAATAATCTAGATTACTACATAGGAATTGGAGAAGAACAAATTAGATGATACATTTCTTAGTTTTTAGGCTTCTTGTCTCCTTTCTCTCTCACTTATCCTATATTTTACTTGTATTTTGACTTAGACATATGATTATTTTCCTCTGGTTATGCATAAATGCTGCCAATAAATGTACTCACCTTTTGAGAGAAATAAGAAACTTTTGTTCCTCCATTTTCAATTTTTTTTTTAGTGAAGTGTATGTGTTTGCCATTGATATAACCTAATGAAGCATTTGTTTTCCTATGTTATTTTCTAGTTATTATACCTTCATAAGATATATTTAATGTTATATAGGTCATATTAAGTGTCTATATTAGCTTTAGTTTAAGCATTGGATGTGAGTTAAGTTTCTTTACCTTCCTTCCTTGCATAAATTGAGTTTGTCAAGTCCTTCTGAAACACTTTTGTACAAGTCATTATTAAGTGTAGAGAATGTGTGAAAGTTTATCCTTTTCATAAGAGTGTTTATTTCAAGCACAAGTGGTCATAAAACATTGGTGAATCACCTTAATTTGAAGTATCCCTTTCAATATCATTGCAAATAGTATCTTTTTTCACCTTTTTCATTGTCAGAATCAATATATAGTAGGTTTAAGAATAATTTTTAGCAAAAGCACCAAGGGAACCAACCATCTCTAGATATTCTCTTCCTTCCAAATTCACCCACAATTAGGAGACATTCCATGTTTTACCAGGATTGAGAAACATCAATTGACAATAGCTAGTTATATCCTTATTACATGGGTAATACCTATTGGGTGAAAGGCAAGTATTGTCAAGCACCTAGTACTTACTATGTGGAAGAACCTTATTATTGGCTAAACACCTATTATTAAATCAATACTTGCTAAAATGACTCTTGTTTTGTATTTACCATTTGTTGTTTGGATAGAACTTGTTATTCTAGAAAATGTTGAAATGACACTTATTGGTTTAGAAACTGTTGGGGGTTTGGTATCTATTGATTTGAAATTTTTTGTTGTTGACCAACTAGCACATTATTACCAGCAAGAATACATTGTTGGTTAGGTAATTTTTGCAGTTGAGAAGGTATATTAGTTTGTGATTATTATGGTATAACATTCATTGTCACTTATGGAGGTGGCATAATGTTTTGCACTTATTGTGGGGATAAGTTGGTCTGTTGTTGGCTCATTATCCCCTATTGCACATTCAATGAAGCATCTAGTTGGGGAGTCAAGATTTTTTGTTTATTTTAGAAAATAGGAAATCATATTCCTTGTTGTTGTAATCCACTCATGACGTTGTTTGGAGGAACCTATTGGGTATTTCATGGTGGTAAATCAGACCCACTTTGGTTTAAATTGGATTACACTTGCATGTTATCTCCAATAGTTTAGGTGGTATCTTCTATTTAAGCAATATTATCTTCCATCAAAATATCAACATTATACATATCACCAACCAATGTGCTTTGGCTAAAGGGGTCTATGTTTTGACTTGCATATCTTGAAGTATTCATTTGTTTCCCTATTTATGGAGTTATCTCAATGAGTGGCATGTTATAAATAGTTTTTATGTTGAGGTTATGAGCTAGGTTGAGATATTTTTGGCATGCTTGCTATACCTATTCCATTTTTTCATCCATAATACCTTTTCCTTTTGTAAGGGCATTTGGGTCTTGTTATGGAGTTTGGACCAAATCTTAGTTATAAATAGTAGATGCATGTTTGAATGGTTGAATTCAAATCAAATTACTAAGAGTCCTAATCAAACTACTCATACTTTATTTTGGGAAGTTTGATATAAATTTGGCACCTACTTTAAATAACTCTAACTATCACTTTGTCTTTGTGTTCCAATAAATGATGTTCAAATAAGTACAAATCATAGTTAGTTTTCATGGGCATAATAACATAATAGGGCTCTTATTATTGGTTTTATTCAAGGCTAGGCATGGTTTGAGTAAGGTATTACTATATTTTCACTTATTCTTGGCCTAAATAAGGAGGTGCAGTTACCAAATACTACACTAAAGAGTCATGCCTTTGTTCAACATATATAATTTTATAAGATGGATAAGGATCAATCTCATAAGTGACATTATCATATGAATATTGAATAAAAGGGTTACTAGTCACAGAGTTCCTATAGTTAGGATTATACATGGTCCCACTTTGTGTGTAGTGAGGCAAGTTTAGATCCATGGATAGGTTATGTGAAAAACAAAGGATCCAAAGGTAATGAACCATCGAGATCTAAAAAGGGGCCTTTATATTTGTAAAAGAGACACAAAATGGAAAAAAACTAAACTAAGTAAGGATAGGAAAAATAAAAAGTGAATCCAATCTAACAAAATGATACTAATTTACCCAAAGGTGGTTATGAGTAATACCAAAAGTAACAAAAATGTTCAAACTTGTTTATGGGTAGAGTATTGATTTGCATATAGGTAGCTATAATTAGTCACATGAATTTATAAACAAATTAGAACAATTAAAAAATGGGGTCAAGAGATAGCAATGATTTTCCTAAAGGTAGTTATAATCATACTAAATAAAGATAGACTCAGAAACACAAAAATTGACCAAAAACTAAAAATCAAACTAAATTAAGGTAATTGTTTTAGATGACACTAGGTAATTGGCTCACTTTAAGACTCAAAGTTTAAATCATGAAAAATATTAGAACAAAGAGTCTAAGACACGCAAAATATTAGCACAACAACTTCAAACAAAGCACATGGAAATTACATGGCTCAAAAATATGATCTAAACAAGGCACAAAGTAATCAACAAGTGCTAGGTCTAGGTAAGGGGTATTTATATCAAACATGAAAAAAACCCAAGTAATATAATCCAAACATAAAATAAGGACAACCTAAGCCCAAATTAGATGAGGCTTTTGTGTGAACTTGATTAGTTTAGGATTTTTAATTCGAAATTTTGAGATTTAAATTTAATGTAAAAAAATACTCGAATGTTCTAAGGTAAAAGGCTAGACTTAAATGGGTAGCATAACTATGTGTTTGAATCAAGATATGTATAACAAAGGTTTAAAAATTGGCTTTAAAATTGATAAGAGATGGGAACAAATTCAGCATCATAATGACACTTTTTTAAACAAATGACATGGAAAAAGGTTTTGGACTAGAATATATAAGGCAAAATTTTTAAACAAAATTGGAAATGTAATGATGCCCCATGTAGACAAGAGACACACAAATGATTTTTGAACAAATTTCCAAGGCATAAAGTGTGATACAAATAGATAGAGTAACACCTCTTAGGCAAAATGGGTGTATAACATAACGCAATTTTTTTTTGACTTTTTTTGACATTTTATTGATAAAAAAAATAGTTTTGGCATAAAATAATGCAAGTAAAAATTAAAATACTCAAAAACACCTAAGTGTATCATATTAATCCTAAAAACTAACAAGGTGGATTGGTATTGTCAAATTATATCTATATACTCCTTTTTGAGAGGAAATAATTATTAATCCAAAAAATTAAATACGCATGAAAATTAAGGTTTTTAGGCCCGATTTTCTCTCATGAATTCACATGGTGACATGGAACTTTAGGATACTCACCGTGTATTGACAATATTTCAATGACAAGTAGGGCTACCTAAAAAATATAAATTTTAATACATTCTAAATGGTCTTATATGTGTGGTTAACACTAGGGCACAAAACATCATTTGCATGTGTTAACCATCTTGTTGTGAAAAAGGTCTTATCTTTTTCATAACTACTACATCAAATAATTGCTTAGTATAGTGTAATGTCCATGTTAAATCTAAATTCTAAGGTAGTCTCTTACTTACGAAGCTTGTTTAACCACTCAAACAAACATCATATAAAGTCAACCTCAATTTTTATACCCATACCATGGATTGGGGTTAAAACAATGTCAAAAGATGAATTCTTGGGTTAGTACTTCCTTAGAGTACTCATGGTGAGTCTATGAACTCCCACCCATAATTAAAGATGAAATAAAGTAAAGATATAAGAACTTTAAGGTTATTTTTGGATCACCCAAGTCATTAAAATCTTCGGGGTGCCTTAGTGACATTTTTTTAACTCTTCGATTAAGTGACAAAAATAAAAGGATATATCATTCTTGGTTACTCAAGTTCCCTAAAGGGGATGGGGGGAGAGCATACATTATAAGTTAATTTTGTGAAAACACACAATAAACAAGTAAAATAATAGTCAATCAACCTCTTAAGCACATTTAATTTAAGTTTGAGATCATTTTTAGAGCACCAAGTGAAATATGATGTAAATTTTAACCCCTTGGCATTTTTTGAGTTGTGAACTTTGAAAAATGAAAAAAAAATAATTAAATTATTTTTAAACACAAATGTAAATGTGATTTTAATCTTAAAGTGTTAAAAATGTCTTTCCTTGGTATTTGGGTCCTAAAAAAAGTGTTAGGGGGTCCTTTTGCTTAGAAGATAAAATCAAATGAGAAAATCAATTTTGAAATTTAGATCTTAGGTTTATTATTTTTTCCACACAGTGTAATAACATGTATATACATAGCAAAACCACCACTTTACTATAAAACTAAAACTACATATAAATCAAAATATTAGTACAAAAATACAACTATACAGTGTAATAATGCAAGTAGAAACACAAAACTTCAACTAGAAACACAAAAATACAACTATGAATGCAAAACCATAACTTTAAATTCATAATTACAAATATAAATTCAAATATACAACTATAAATGCAATAATACAACTAAGAATGCAAAACCATAATTGACTTTACAATAATGCAACTAGGGAGTTGCAATAACATAACTAACTTTGAAATAGTGCAAGTGAATTTGAAATAATGTAACTAGGGAGTTGAAATAACATCACTATATTTTTTATAATGTAACTGAATTTACAATAATACAACTAACTTTGCAATAATTCAACTATGGAGTTGCAATAACGTAACTAAATTTTCAATAATGCAACTAACTTTGCAATAATGCAACTAGCTTTATAATAATATAAATATGAGTTGTAATAATACAATTGGGAGTTAACATAATGTAACTATGATTTTTAATAATGCAAGTACATAGATAAAAAGTGAAATTTTTTATGTAACATCTGTGAGCTTCAACTTTTCACTTTTTTGGTCAGCAAGTTAAGATTTTGACATGAAAAATGTTAGAATTAGGTCATGAAATTCCATGGCAAGAACTTTGTGGGGTGCAGGTCCTACCAGGCATGCCATATATGTATTTTAGGAGTTCAAAGAGGAAACAAACATGTATATTAGTCTCCTATTAGTTCAAAATAAGAAAACATAAAAATAGTAATACACTAAGACTAAACCCTCTTGACTAAACATTAAGGGGGAACATAACACAATAAGTAAAAGTAAAAAAAAGAGACGAAGACAATAAAAATCCTTACCTCCCTTACCACACATGGTGCTTAATTTTTGGCATAATAACGTTCATGTTTAGATTATTATGATTATATTCTCTTAGTAATGTTCATCCATAGAGGGAGCATCTCTCCAATGTCACTTGTGGCTTGGTGTTGAAGTTTGGCACAATTTTAACATAATAACTTTACTCTTAAAGAATTCAAGAAGGTATTCATATAGAACAAACTTATAAACAAAATATTATGGATTAATGGTGTGGGAAATTGTATTTATAGCTTAGATAACTAACTCTAAACATGGGTAGGTTAAGTTAAATTCTAACTTGGGTTGAGTCAAAATTAACCTTAGTTAGGTCAGTCTAACTTTAGGAGGATTTAGGAATTTAAATATTTGTGAGGTCTAAGTCATATTTTTTAATATTTATGAGATAACAAATCACCTTATTATCCCACTTGATTCTTTGACTTAATTTTTGGAAAAAAAATCATTTTTAGTAAATGAAAAACACTAATTTGATTTGAAATTTTTGTTTAGGAAAGTTAATTAGGATTTTCAATTTAATTAATCTTGATTAGTGATTTTTAGCTTTTATAAAGTTATTTTAATGTCATTAATTAATATATTAACATGCTAAAAGTGCCAAATTACTAGGTCATAATTTGACTAGGGTTAGAACTAAACCAGATTAGTAATGTATACAAGGTAATACACCATTTAAGCTAGCCTCATCATGTTTATGGGTAATTAAATCCCTTATGCAGATGAAAATGGGTAATTTAGTTGAATTATAGGATTAAAATATGTCATTTTATAAAAACTAAATTTAATGTCTATTTAGGCATGAAGGTGGCCAAAATTAGGTGTCCACAATTATCATGTTTTATCCATTTGTCTATTGGATCAAGAGTCAGTCCTTATGCATAGTATGGCCAGTTCATCATGGTGTTTCATATCATGATGAATATTTTAACATGTTACATTAAAAATAAAGTGTGTAAGGATTATATGTGATGTTTTACTACTCTGACAGTATCTCCCCTTATAGAATCATTCATTATTTAATCAAATCATCTTAGTCCTTTATTGTGTCATATCATCACATTTTTCTTGACCAAATAAAAATATTTGTAGAATTTGGCTATATAAATTCTCATAAAGAGGTTCATCTCCAAATTATAATGTAGAAAACATAGTCACAAATATCGGTCCATCATTATTCTCAATCTTTTCATGATCATTTCCTAATCCATTTTCTACAATCTTGGGAGAACTACCTTATCATGAAGTCCATTTAGACTATGTAGGTAGTTCTCAGTACCAACCAACTTTTGGGGTTAGATCATCCACCATTATTTTATTCTTATTAAAATCCATATTATTCCAATCCAATAACATCAATCTTTATCCATTATTATTCCTTCAAATCATCTCTTTCATTAACTTTGAGCATTCTTGTGTGCTTGGATTTTTATGGATTCTTCATTATTTGAAAATCCATTATACCATTGCACCTATGTTTATGTCATTCATCTCATATTTAATCTATAAAATAGGTTATATCATTGAGATATGTTTTCTAATTAATCCATCAAATAAATTATATCAATTAATGATCACAACCACCTTGTTGAGGCAAATCATTTAAATCAATGATCAAATCCACCTTGCTAGGGTAAACCATTAGTCAATAAATCAACCTTTTTTCTAATTTCAAGTGATATATCTTTTTCCTTATTTGGGAAAATCAAAGTGTGTAACTTATTCTAGGATAAATCATTTCCCTAATCCCATATCTTTCACCCTATTTAGGGTATGCCAAAGTATGCCACTTATTTTTTGATGCGTCCTTCCCACTTCCCTTGACATTGGGTCTAATTATATTCTATTATATTCATCAGTGGAATTAAACATGTACAAGAATTGGTTCATATGTATTAATCACATCTATTTATTTTTTCTTCTTGTCCATTTTATTCTTTTCGAGGGCTTATCGATCAATCTTATTTTTTGGTACTCCCTTAAAGGGGCATCATGGGAATTCCCAAAAACTTTTTAGGACTTGATCATGGACTCATTTTCATCAAATTGAACAAGATTTAACATGTGAACACATCATTATTCAATAATTATCAAATCATTTTAAATGACTTTTTCATTATTTGAATTTTTTTTCTTTACTTGTGTCTTGTAATACCTTATCAAATAGGGTTAAAATGTAGACACTAAATTCTCATCACTCTCATGTCAAAATTATAATTAGAATGATTTCTATCAATAATACATAAATCATTGAAATACCCAAATTATTTCATGCACATGGCATTCATCTTTTGAAATGTATTGGCATATCCTTGATTGGGGTAATGTATTGTATGTGATTATCAACGTTAATTAATTCATCATGATCCAAATTTTGATAATGCATGAGATGTTTTGGGATTAATTAGTTTGAATGGTTCTTTGTCTTTAAAAAGTCACATCCATTTTCATTAATTTAATTAAATTCAATTAATTATCCTAATCTTATTATAATAAGAAATTACATATCTTCTAGAATTTCTTATTTTAAAAATTAATTAATTTTATTTATTCCTCAGCTCTCATGATAAGTGGCCAAGTGGATTATGACACCATCATGACATCATAATAAATATCAATAATGATGATAACATCTGAAAGTTTTCAAGCACTAACAATGAATGCAAATAAATATCAAAATTTGGAAAGCCATATTTAATCAAAGATAAATATTAATTTAATTTTGCATACCAAAGTTACCCTGAATCTCATCCACTCAATCTTGATTTCCAACTAATGATCAGAGTAGTTTGAGGAATATATAAATACAAGGGCCATTTATCATTATTTTTAAGCCTTGAAACACAACAAAGTGTTGCCCTTTTGGAGAGACACTCTCATTCATCAAGATTCAAATTTATTCTCAATTATTCAACAATCACATGTATTCAATGGGAGATGTTGCTTACATGATGTATCAACATTAATAAAGATTGCATGCTCTACAATTTGAGCATAAACATGTTTGTATGTCAGCTTTGAAGGTAACATCAAAATAAAAGGTATAACATCATCTTGTTTATGCTTTTTTATTAATTCTTTACTTCATAGACCTTTCCCAACTGAGGGAGTAAGCTTAATATGTTAGTTATTGATTTTTATCACTAACAATGAACTACCTATTTTTTAATCTTATTCCATAATGTTATTACATCCACTATTATTTGTAATTAATGTTTAATTCCTATACCAATGACCATAAGTGTTCCTATGACGCAACGATATAAAGAACTTATTGATAATATTTCCATTCCTAAACATGAGATATTGACTATTATGCATATTATAGTAAACTACAAAGGAAAGAGAATAATATTTCACTTCATCAAATGGGTTTTCATGATAGGTTTTTAGATGATGCAATCCCTTTTAATCTCATTCCTAAGGTTTTGTTTGACATTCATTTCCTTGTGAATTAGTAGTCCCAAAATTCTAATTATTTGATAGTTATGGGGACCCTCAAATGCATCTTCATGCCATGTTTTTATCTATAATTTATAAAAATGAAGGTGCAATATTCCCTAAGTTCTTTCTGATTGCATTGAGTGGTGATGCCTTAGATTGACTATCTGATTTATCTAGTTTTGCAGTTATATGGTTACAAAAAGGGACATAAATACAAGTGACCACTCATAATAAGCAAACAATGTCTAGCCTATCATGCAATAAATTTACAACACAAAAAAACATATAATAAGTGAAAACTAGTCTACACCATCCATATGTATTAATGTAACATCATAGAAAAGTATCATATCCATTTATCATAATGTAATATATGAGTAACTAGAAATACATTTGTAATATTTATAGCATGACATGGCAGATAGGTCATATATAGATATAAATTATGATAGTGTCACCTATAGGATAAGATTCCCCTAGCATAAGCATGGCCATTGGGTAGAAAGGAGTCCAACATCTAGGCATCCATGTATAATATGCATGTCTTACATCATAATAATATACCTTGTAAAATTCATGTGTGTATGAAAATTAATATGTTATCTACCAAACATGTGATAAATCACAAATGCAAGGAAGCATACTAGTAACTCATGTCATGCTCAAGTCTCGGATTTCAATTTTTTTGAGAATATTTTGAATGTTTTTATATTTTTAACATACTTGTATTATTTTTTAATTTTAAAATATTTTATTTTTTAATATTTTTTAAATATTTTTTGTGAAAAAATTAAACTAATATATCCAATGATCCCATCAATGGGAGGACCATAGTGCATGCATGTATCATAGAATGGGAGGGTGCCTTTTTGTGAAAGAAAAATGCTACATGTAGATGAACCTAAATCTAAAAATTAATTGGGTGCTATAATGCAATTGTAATGATCAATACTCATATAATCATGTGTAAGATGTGTAACTCTAGATGTAGTAGGACTTGGTGGGGTTCGTTGTATACTATGAGAAGGTCTCAATCTTTGTCTTTAATATGGATCATGTTAAACTATATGTGGTACTATTTAAGGATGCAATAGATAATATGACAAAATATTTTTGAAATCTAAATAACTCTCTAATGTGAAGTTCACTATCTAGGAGGGTTTATTATTCTCCTTTGAGATAATTATATATAAATGTTGTGCATATGTGAAAAAAATAACTCTTTATAGTGCTCCTAAATATATGTAATAAATAACTATGGTGATAGTGGGGGAGAAGGAGGTTATACCACTAAACGTAGATGGTATTCATATCAAATGCCTAAAACTATGACCATATGATTAAAATGTATATATTTAAGGCATTGATTTACTTTGGATGACATTACATGGATATTCTATATCCAAGGGTGTCCTAATAACATTTTAAATTCTGATGTATTTGGTAATATTAAATGGAGTGTCTATTTTTGTTGAATTAGAATGAAGAGGTAACACTAGATGCCCATTATTATTATGTATATTTATAAAAGTATTTATGTTAGGTTCACCAATATGTTTTATCATATTTTTTGTTTAACAATATTTAATAGGTATAAAATATTGAAAAATGATTTAGATTGTAATGCATGGCATTCAACATAAATATGAATGTAAAGGCTTGATTGATTGAAATCAATTGAGAATTGGTATATGTTAATATGCTTAGATTTTTTTTGGATTTTTTTTTTACTAAAGGAGGTATATAATAGTGTAAAATAAGGTAAAATAGGTATGTGATAGTTTAGGTTCAAGAACAGAGTTTGAGACTATATCTGGAAATGTTTGTGCTTCCTAGAAAAACACATAATGCATTCTTATATGTTGACTCATATTTTATCACTATGAAAGTGAAAAAAATATAATTTATATACCACCTATGCATGTGTCTATTCTTAGGGATAAGATATTATGTTTATATTAATCTCACGTGTGAACCTCTATTTTCCTTCTCCTTACCTTGAAAACTATAGATGTAATTGTGAGATATACAAACCTATTAAAATAAGGGAGGTTTAATGGGTTGAGCTAACCCAAATTAGTCTCATGAATAATTATCCACTTCATATGTATGTAGATACTCTAAGGAAGGAATAAATCCATACATAGTTATCCCAACTAGCATGATTTTGAAATTATTCTCCTTCACTATATGCATTTATCTAGTAATTTATATTTGATACTTGAAAATATTTGCTCTTGAATTAATTTGGAATAATTAAGACTTGGATTGTGACTTATCCTAGTGTTTGATATTGAATTTTGGAAGAAAAAGGTAGATTTGATTAATGTGCAATAGTGTATAAGTGCTTTATAAATAGTGCACATATTTATGGATAATTAGTAATAATAAATGATCATTTTATAGGAGTCCAATTGAATAATTTCATTTATAAAACTGATTAAATATATAGAATGAATCATATGGATATTTCAGATTTTATAGACTAGCTGCTAAATAGGATGGGTAAAAGGTCATGCTAAGCAACTAGGTTTGTGATAGTGGACCTATTTTTAGAATGTTGACCTATCCCAAAAAACTAAGAATAATTAGCCTAAGGTTGAGAGTAGTCTGATAATGATATAAATAGGCTTGAGAAATGACTTGGGAATTCATGTGTAGTAGTGAAAAAAACATAAGGGTCAAGCCCACATATAGATAAATGGCTAGAGGAATGGTGATTAAGATTCATATATTTGAGTATAAGTCAAGTGGTTTAAGATATGTCAAAAATTAACATTCTCAAGTAATAATGACCATATTTAAGTGTCTATAGGTGCTTATGATAATATAATTAATGGTGATACATAATGGTGGTGTCCTTATGACCCAAATCATATGGATTAATACTTCGAATAACATAACATAACTTAATCACATACATATTTTGGAATTTCCATTTTATTTCACCTTTACTTATTTTATTTACATTAAATGTTACCTATTTTATATTATGACCCTTGCTTAATTGGATTTCTATAAATGTTATGACTCTTAATACCTTATCATCTACTACTTAAGATTATTTGTGCATATATAAGGTTCCTTTTCATATGGTATATATTAATTACAAACCTCACTTATTTATAAGTTGTTATCCAATTTTGATCCCCTAGTTCAAAATAAGATACCTATTTTAAAAAAATTGAACCTTAGGTGATTTAATAGGTCTTAGTTGAGTCCAAATTACCTTATTAGCATTTATTAAATTAAATTTTGAAATATTAAGGTAAGTATCTTTGTTGTGTTTTGGTCTATTTGAATCTCCTAAGTAAAAGTGGGTCAAAAGGATCATTTGTGGTGCCTTGAAAGATGTGTCATAGGTTATTAAGGATTCACTAAAGTCATTTGATGTGTTAAATATCTTTTCACAACATTTCATGAGGTTTTGTAAGGTTTGAAGCTCATTTTTTAACTTGAGGGTGTTAAAAATGCATATAATTGCGATTTTTGGCTTGCATTGATGTTTTCAAAAGTTCACTAAGTGAAAAATTTATACAAGACCCATTCCAAACATCCTGAATTAGTTACTCAACTGAAACACCTCTCAACTTATTAGATAAATCATATTTCTTAGAGTTCAACACGACTTTGAAGAGTTAGAGGAAGTTGTAAAAACATGTTAAAGTTAAGTACAAAAAAAAAGTTACAGAGCATCCTTTGGTCTTATATAGGTTAGGAAAATTTTTGGAGTTCAACATTTATAAACATAGCCTTCTCTCTATCATCATCCTCTTCACAAGCAAGTGAAGGCCAACTTGAAGAAAATGGTACATACCATAAAGTTAGAGTTAGGGGATGAAATTTTGGAAAAGGTTTTGTAAGCCTATGGGATTTCAATTTGTGGGATTGGTCATTGAAATCGTGCTCTTATCTTTATTAGTGATTACTTTTTGAGGACTCAAAACCCCACAAGATGAGTTTGGTGTAACTCTAGAATAATATATGAATTCATGTATTCTTGAAATTATTTTGATAATGTTATTATATGTTCATATATTCCTTAAAATCATTCACCCATCTTATTGGAACTTTGTGGATGTACTTTGGCAAGCAAAATGGTTCTTGTGAGCAGTTTGCAAGTGACTGTCATATTTTTTGAGTTTCTAAGTTCTCTAGGTGTTTTGGTACATTGTAATGTTTCTAAATTATCTTATAACTCCATATAAATTCATTAATGGCTCCATAACTAGGTGGATACTCCATACAAGTCTCAAAGATGGACATTTCTTCATTTACTCTTGGGACTATATTTAGTGTTTTATATATCAATGATGTTTTGAGTAGTTCGGATATGTATTTAAAAATATATCTAATTTTTTTAATTATTTTTAAAATGTTTTGATCCAATTAAGAATAATTTAGTTTTAGTACTAACATCCATATTTCACTATTCAATCCTCTAAGCACAACTTGCAGTCTTCACCTCCCATAGGCCTGTAGGTCTAAAAATTCAAGAAACCTCATATTGTCAATATTTTTTAGGTCATATAGACATGAGAGTATTGTTATTGAATTTAATTTTTTAAAAAAATTCCTTACATCGTGATAATGGTGGAATACTAAGTTTCCAAGCACCTATGAATAAACAAATGCAGATAAGCCTAGTGATTGTGTGTATGAATAGTGAATGCAAAAGTTATGAAGTGTTCGAAAAGGACAATGAACTTAGAATTAATAGATAAAGACCTCCATCCATTATTTTTTTCACTTTTAAGTAATCATGTGGTAGTGGAAGGGCCTATTTCAAGACTAAAAACACATTCAAGCTAAAAAATAACACCTACAACCAACCTAGTTGATTGTATATACTTGGATAGTAACGGTAGAGTTTGAATAACTTCTTTGGATATATATGAGTTTGTAATAAAATTAAAGGTAACTCTATTGATGAATATTTACACACTATAGGACATCATGGTGAAGTATGGAAGTCTAATCTAAGGCCTATACACTATCATAAATCCTCCAAACATCCACCTACAGTTAGGTTCCGAATTAGTCTTAAATAATGATGTTGTCAAGAGAAAGGGTTTTAGGAATTTGAAAAAGGCTTCATAACATCAATCACCATATAATAGAGCCTTCAATATTTTTTTAAAATTGTAATGAAGACCTAATAAGGCCTATAATAGTCAAAATATACTAAAAAATCCATCTACAACTAGTTGGGAGTTTGCTTAGATAGTGGATTGTGATAAATCACTAAGCTTTTAGGGGTTTTTATGAAGTCCTCAACTATAAATTACATAAATTTTTTTGATAGTTTTGTAGACACTATAAAATTTCACCACATAATTCTGATTATCATAAAATACCCCATTAGTACACTTGGACCCCTTGGGTTAGGATATTTAATAAAACCCCTTATTGACACCCATTTATCTAATTTAATTAGTTAATTAAGTTAAATAATCCTATTTACACCTCACCCCACATAAACCCATGGATAAATGAGCAACACCTAGCCTTAATACTATTTCCCACCTTGGTATTTAATGTCATAACCTCTTAGACTTATTCTTCATTCATACCAATTATACCTTAAATAAGACCAGACCACATCTAATGGTTTTAACTACCAATCTTAAGTGAAAATGACTAATTTTAACATTTTAGACTATTTGTCCCTTTATCGATGTTGTTCACCCCTCGATCGATGCCAATTAACCAGGACTAACATCAGTTACTTAAGGTAGCCTCAAGACTCTTGCTGAGGGAGGTTGAATTTTAGAGTGAGAATCAAAACTCTCAAGTGAATCCAAGCTTCCTAGTGAAATATAGAACCATCCTAGAGATAATAAAGTGTTTCATAACCCCAATATGAAAGACTTAAGCATCATCACTCTATCACTCTATTCCAGTTTCCCAAGTAGTTTACATTCAACTTTATGACTTCTCCAAGCTAGCAAACACCAAAAGCTAAGTATATTGTACTTTTTTTAAATTAAATTATTTAGTTTTCAATAGTTTATTTCTTGTATCCACTTTTTAACTCTCTTCATATCCCCTCTTGTGTTGAAGTTATACAACTCTAAACACTCCTTCCACCAAACACCCATTGAGCATTCCTAGTCACTTAAGTGTCAAACCCTTGAGTTTGACATCCTTGAGAAGATATTTTATCCTCACAACCATCATCCAATCCTAAATAACCCATAAAATACCTTATATCACTATACTAAAGCCCATTCTACCAAAACTAATATCCATAGTAACTGACATTGATCACCGCCTGATCGACATTGGTCATCCCCTGACTAACATTAGTTGCCTTAACTAGTATTGATTGCATAGTGACCAACATATATCACTATGTAAATATTTTTCCAAGAAACAACAAGTTAATTTCAACCATCATCCCTCACCCAAAGTCTAGTTTTTTTAATTTTTGTCACATCATAGGGTCTTAAACTATTTTCTGAATCAAGTTTTAGCATTTTCTCATTAGTATTGAATAATTTAATGAAATTTGGTAAAATCACTCATTTTATCTTAAAAATCATTTCTTTCATTGTGATTAAGTACTTTCTATTACTTTATGCAACACATTTCTTCTCATTTTTAGAACTTAATTTGTTTAAGAGTGGATTGATATCCCTCTAATGAAGTCTATTACTTCTTAGATCTAGCATTCACTATGTAATCCACCCATATATATTGATAATCAATCTATTTCTATCTTATTTCTTATTCTAGGTCATCCTCCCAATCCAAAGATGAGTTCTCTACATCTACTGGATCATGAGCATGCAACTAAATCTAGGTTTTTATATACCATACCTTTTCCTTAAAGTTTTTACTTGTTTTCTAAAAATAAAAATAAAATAATAACAAAACATAGTGAAACATTCTATCATGCTTGGTGGGACCCTAATGTTTTCTTTTTTTCATCACTGTTTTAGGAAATTTAGTTGCATTAGTTAAAATTTCATTCATTGCACTTCTTTGTTTCTAAAACTAAAATTTTCTTTTCTTCATTTCTTTATTAAAAATCATAGTTTCAATTTATTATTTTCAAAATCAAGTATTTATCTTCTTTTCTTTCTTAGGAAAGGTAAAATTTTCATTTTCCTTCATTTATAAAAAAGTGAAAACAAATCATTCATCTTAGGATAGGACTTGCATCCTCATCTTGCATTTAGGTGCATAATAGTTGTTCTTGTACTCATTTAAAATAAATCATAATTTTCCTTTGGGTTTAAAATAACTTGAATCTATTGATTGATTGCTTGGTTAGATCACATAACTTAAAGGTAATTATTAAATCAATCATAGAAATAACTTTTGTCACAAACACAATACCAAACCACTCATACAAATCATTCATCAAAACATTAACATAAGGTCGGACTAGGATTTTATCACCTTATGGTAAAACTTTACCCTTAGCTATCGCACTTAGACTTCACTACCAAGGGGAGAAACCAAAAACTCAGTAAATTGGCTAAGTATAAACTCTAAAAACTTGGTACATCTTGGCTAAGCACTTGACACCCTTATTGTTATGGTTTGTGAAGTGACGGGGTAGAGCCCGATATCAATCCATGTACCAAATTCTAGTAAAAATATATTGAGAGCCTTAAACAAACCTAGAACCATCCATATAATTCTTATTCTAGTACCCATTATACAAACCAAGTGGATTCATATAAAGTTATAAATCGAAGCATAAGCCTAAAAGTGAGATAAAAAAGTTCTAAGATTGAACATATTATTAGCATGCGTTTGATTTCCTTGAATATTTTCTTTTTTCTCTCTCTCTTTTAGTGTGTGATATCATTTACACACTTCTCCCACCATTCATTACATGTTTTTGACAAGGAAAAAAGTTAGAAACCAAGAAAACCAAGATCCACCTCCCAATCACCCATCTTATTCTTCCTCATCCATGGAGCACACTCTAGATGAAGAAAGTTGCCTTAACCATTTTAGAAGTCTTGATATGCCTCAGTCTTTTTTGTGAGGAGATATGGACTTTACCAACCTCCTTGATAATAACCCCATGGCTCTCTAACACTATCTTTCCATAATTTCTAACTGTAACTCTACTTTGGTTCCTTCCATTGAACCACCCTATGGCATTCTAATGTACCTTATGGGTGAGACATCAATTTCTAGTATCTCTACCACCCAATCCATGGTGACCCAAACTTACTCTTACACAAAAAACCATTCAACCACCCTTAACCAAAACCAATCTTCCCTTCCACCAACCAATTCCCAAACACCTTATACCTCCACCAACCCCATCACTAACCCTTCTAATATAAGGACAACTCAGACCATGGTAACCTAAACACCATTTACCATTAGGGTGCATTCCACTAGTATTGCTTCCTTACCTCTTACCACTCAAAACCTAACATCCTCCACCCATTTCCAAAACATAGTTGTTTCCATATTGTCTACTCTCCCACCCATAAGTTCCAAGGTGAATACACACCTTCAACCAACAAACCCACTAATTCCTATGACCCAAAAAATGGCTATTTCACCTAACCTAGGCTATATACCAAACCTACAAGGATATATAACTCCACCATCTTCCAAACCTTCCATGGCCAATTACCAATATGTGGCCTCTACCCAACCTTCTACCAATTATCAATATATTACACCATCACAACCCCAAGAAAACATACCTTATAATTATGGGTGTGCACCACCACAAATTGACCTCATTAAAATGTTGATGGATAAGATGACAAATATAGAGAATTATGTTTCCAAAGCCCATAATCTCTTGTCCTATGATCAGATTTACAATGAGCCCATCTACCCTTCTATGCCAATCTGACCTTACCCCACATAATGGGAACATCCCAAATTTTCCACATTCTAGAGCAAGGAAGATCCACAACAACACCTAAGATAATTTATCCATTCATTTTATCTAATTACCTATGATTATTCTCTTCTCCTCTAAACTTTCCCCATGTCCTTAGCCAGACCCACATTATAATGGTATAATCTCATTACTAGGCACTCCCTCTTTTGTTTTTCTCAACTAGATCAAACCTTCTTGGACCAATTTTATATCAATATTTTCAAAAAAGTTTTTATCACTAACATATATTCCATTTGGAAATTTTAGGATAAATTAATTGACAATTTTCTTGCTCATTGGAGAGGGTTGACCAACCAACTCTCCTTATCCTTGCCCTAATTTGAGTTGATTGAGATTTTCTCTTAGGCATGTGCTAAACACATCTCATACACCCTACAAGTTCAAACATTCTAAACCTTTGATGAGGCATTTACCATGGATATAAATTTGAAGATTTGAGTAATTGATGAGGGTAAGCTTATATTGAGGAGTAATAATGATAGTTTCAAATCTAACGAAGCTTCATCTAAACCTGTAAACCACACTAATGTAAAAGCTAAAGGAATATCCAATGTCATTTTACTTAAAATTTCTTCTCCTATGATATTCAACCAATCCAAACCATCCACATCTTCCAACCAAAATTCTAAATCCCAAAACCATTTTGTGAAAAAATAATATACTCCACTAGGGGAGTCCTACACTTTAGTTTTGGAGAAGTTGTTGAAGGTATCCATAATCCAACTTCCTCTACTAAAACCACCTCAATAATTTGATTCCTCCCATCCTATACCAAATTGGTATAAGTAAAATGAGATGTGAAAATTTTACCATGTCATTGGGCATAATGATGATAGATGTAAAACATTTAAAAACATTGTCCAAGACTTGATTGACAAGGGTGAGCTTGTGATGGATAACCCAAATGTACCCCCCAATCAAGTTCTTGACATATTCTGACAACCATTCCTAAACCACCCACCTCCCATTAATAATTAGCATACTAATATGGAAACATACCACAAACATAAGGTCCATAGAGTTAATGTTGTTCTTAATAAACTTGTAGTTAATTAACCCATGGCCCAAACCACCATTTCTTATCCACTCACTTCCATAGTGGAGTTACCTACCTTTCCTTTGGAAAGTATAACAAAACAAAAAACCACCATTTCTTCTCCACTCAGTTCCATAATTTAGCTACCTACACTTACTTTGGAGAGAATAATGGAGGAAACCACCACTACCATTCCATTTTATTTCATGTTAGAGCTATTAACCTTTCCTTTGAAAATCATAACTAAGGAAGAGATTGTCTCACCTACTCATTCCTTGGAAGAATCACCTTCTAAATATTTAGATACATTTATATAAGAAAAGGAAAATCTTACCATTCTACTTCCATATCCACTTGGTATATCCTTAGATTCCACTACTAATGAAACTAAGCCTATTTATAAATTGTTCTCATGGCTGGTCTAAAATCTAAATTTTTTATCTCAACTAAACCTTGATCGCGCCACATTTTGGAACTGCCTTAGAATCCCATACCTAGATAAGAAGGAGTCACCAACCACACCATTACCCACCTAAACTTTAACCTCCACAAATGAAACCACCACTATATCAACCAAGTCAACAAAAACCTCCACATCCCAAACTTTAGATAAACCTTCCAACCCAACTCCTTCAAAAACCAACAAAGCAACATCCACTACCCCATTAAAGCCTAGAAATAACCTAAGTATCCTTCCTCTTATAATATCACCCATACTACCTTTAAATCATAATTAACACCATAAAACTCACCTAAGAATCCACAAACCAAACCAACAAAGAAAATTGAACCATCTAGGATTCAAAAACCCAAAACCATCTTACCTCTCATTTCCACTTTACCATCCATTTTAGGACCACATCTGTCATCCATTTTAGGACCTCACCCTTTCACATTGTTAAAAACACCAAGCATTCTAAATAAAATACAAGTCTAACATTCACTTCTAACCACACCTCCACCTATTCTTACCAAACCTTCACCCTCAAAACCATCTACTTCAAACCCATATACCTCAAAACCATATACTAAAAGCTTTTATCTCCTTTCTACCCTTTATATAATCCTAATATAGAATATTGAAAGGTTTATACAAGCTTCCTACTTATTATTATCTCCCATCAAACCATTTGATCCTATTAGTCCAAAATCAGCTTGGTTCAATGACAATTTGATTTGTGCATACCATAGGACACCTAGACATGACATGGAGAATTTAAAATCTCTCCAAGACATGATACAAAAAACTATGTGATATGGATGATATATTAATAGAGGAAATTCTGATGAGACCATCTCCAATCCAAAAACTAAAAGCTACCAACCCACATCAACCTATCCCCAAACTTTCATATAAGAGTATGAAGGAACTGAAGTAACTTACTAGCCCACATCCTTTCCAAATCCACACCATTAATGTGGTCACTCAATCACAAACCCAAAAGGATAAATGGAAGGCCAATGTGTCCATCCCATGGATGTACCCTTCTTCCACTGAAGTACCCCAAACACCTTCACTCAAGCCCAAGATTTTGATCTTGGGTACACCCCAATCCAACCCATTTGGACTAATACATAGGTTAGTTCTAAAATAATTTCACCAAACATTGATGAATATGAATTTGTATGAGTTGATCTAAGCCTTAACCCAACACCATCAAGTTATGATGGAATCCTTGCAATAGATAGAGGTTCAACCTAAATATCCACAACCTCTAACAAAACTTGTTAGATCCCTTCAATTATTCACCCTCCTCACCTTCTAAGATTTAGAGATACCCCCTATTCATCTATATGATCTAGATCCTCCTCTTTTTATTACCATCCACATAAACCAAACCTAGATAAAGAGGGTTATGATTTATGGTGAAGCCAACATTAATATCATTCCCTCTCATGTGTAAAATCAACTTAAACTCCCAAAAAACATCATGTTAGAAATTACCATCATACTCTGATATTTTAATGATAATATGGAAATTACATTAAGGATGGTCATCCTTCATATACGTATGGGACCTCATACTCTTCCTGATCTCTTCTACATGGTATAAGGAGAGTTTTAATATAATTTATTGCTTAGATTCCCTTGAATATATTTCATGGGTTGTGTTCCATCAAATTTACATTGGTGTATCAAGTTTGATCATGAGGTTCAATTTCATGTCATTCTAGTTGACCTTAGTACCTTCAAGTCATGCAATATGACTTACTAACCTAATGATGTTATCATCCCATTAAAGGATGCATCCTCCTTATCCTCCATTAACCAAGCTTCTATAATATCATTTATATCTTCCTCCCAAATTCCTATGAAAGACCACTTAGAATCCACATTCTCACATTTCTCAGTTGGGGGTATCACCTATTGACCTTAGATGCCCCTCCTACTCCCCAAGAGTATGGAAATCTTGACCAACATCCTAGCTATGATTCCAACATTAGAACCATCACTATTTTTGGTCCTCTCAATTTCCAAACCAATATTATCTATGTGGGACTTGATTAACCACTTTTAGTCTCCAATGACTCCTCTTCTATTAAAATATTCACCTCTAATTTCTCTTTATTAGATAAACTATAGTTTGGCAAGACATACATCCATTAATGTGCTTGGAAGGTATTCAATTTAGGCCAATATGAAAATGGACCACATGATTCTATACAATTTAAAACTTATAATCCTCATGAATGATATGGTCTTGGATTAATCCCACAAGAAAAGCCAACCAACCTACCTTCCATCACCATCATTGAGGAAAAAATTCCATCCTCACCAACCCCTTTTTCTTCAAAATTTGATGATCTTGATTCCATTCACACTGATTTTTTTTATCAATATGATTAGTTTTGGACCCCTAACCTATCAAAAGGATGGGGAAACCAAAACCATTCCTCTGACTCATCTTGAGATGGTAGAAGATGACTCTCTTACTATTAATACTACTAGTGTCAGGATGATGATTCCCTTCTCACCTATCTTGGTGCTAAAGGTTCTTCCCTTAATAAATGCCTTCATCTTAAGAAATTAACCTTGTTAAAAGAAGATACCATTGAAATCAAATTGGGCACTCAGGATAATCCCTACATAGTCAAAATTGGTCAATCTTTAGATTCCTTAGAGTGTCAAGATTTATCTTCCTTTATGAGATATTGTATCATAGCATTCACTTGGTATTATAGTGATTGATAGGAATCAATCCTTCCATATTCATCCATAACATCATCACCAACCTTGAATATAATCCTATTAGGCAAAATATTTAGAGGATAAACCCTTGTATTATCATTCTTATTAAAAAAAATCAACATATTTTTTTTGTTAACTTCATCCAACCCATTGATTATCCCAAATGGGTCTTGAATGTCATTCCTATCACCAAATAAATAAGGTGAATTTATATTTTCATAGACATTCATGATCTTAACCTTGATTATCCAAAATATGAATTCCATTTACTAAGCATTGAATAGCTTGTTGATCTAACAACCATCTATGAGATGATATATATTATGGATGGATTCTTACAATATAATCAAATCTTAATCACCACATAATATCAACATAAAACTACCTTTATCATTTCATGGGTAAATTTATGCTATAGGGTCATGCCTTTTGGTCTAAATAATGTTAGTTCAACCTACCAACATGTCATGACCTACATCTTTGAGGACCTTATCCATAACTATGGAGGACTATGTAGATGACCTCCTTGAAAAGTCTAAATGTCATAAAGACCATTTAAAAATCTTGAAGGTTATCTTCAATTTCCTTATCCACTTCCATGTTTTCCTTAACCCAAATAAGTGCATCTTTGGGGTCTTATTAGGAAAACTTCTTAGCTTTATTGTTTCTCTATGTGGTATAAAATTTGATCCTACTAAGGTTAAGAAAATCCTCAACATGCCTCTTCTGACTAACCTCAAGTAAATTTTAAATCTATAGGGGAATCTTTAATCCATTCATCACTTTATCTCTTAATTATCTGATATATGTCATCCCTTTCATCACCTCCTCAAGAAATATATATAATTTAAGTATAATAAATACTATCAAAAGGACTTTAAATTACTCAAATAATACCTTCTTTTGCTACCTATTCTTTTCTCTCCCAAAGAGGACCAACCCTTTTACATCTACATTTCTGCCACATACCATTCTTTGGGTGCCATGCTTTCACATCATGATGATCAAAATAAAGAGAGAGAAATATACTATATAATATGAAACTAGTTATACCTATATAGATAAATTATGCCTCACCTTGGTCTTTATGGCTTCTAAACTCTACCATTACCTCCTTAATCATAAAACATTTTTTATTACCAATACTAACCCACTCAAGTACATGCATTCTAATCCATATCAAAATCAACATATGGATAGATGGATAATGCTTTTGGTTGAGTTTGATCTTGATTTCCTCTATAAAAATTCAATCAAAGGGTAAATCATTGTCAAAAAATTATCTAAAGCATCTTTAATAGATAACTAACCTCCTCCTCTTGAGTTTCTTGATGAATCTATTACAACTCTCTCTTAAGAAGACATTACTTATCAAATGACCATGTTATTTGATGGATCAAAGTGTCAATGTGGTGAGGGTGCCAACATAATCCTTATACCCCTTAAATATGATCATTTTACCTTATCATTCAAACTTGACTTTGATTGCACCAACAACATGGCTGAGTATGAAGCCCTAATTCTCGATCTCTAAATAGTTTTATCCTTAGGAGTTAAATCGATCAACATTTTTGATGATTTCCAACTTATTTTCAACTAAATAAATGGTCCTTACTAATGAAAAAATTATGTTTTACAAAATTATAAACAATTGGTAGATATACTTTTGATGTCATTTTATCATTACCTTATTCAAGCCACTCTGTATTCTACAAACAAGTTCACCAATACCATGGCTTCTCTTGCTTCATAAATACCATATGCACCTTATAATTCTAAAATCTTTGTCACCATCCATCTCCTTAATTAACCCTATTACACTAAATCTGACCTCCCTTCCATCTACAATGTGGAAGAGGCCTAATCTAATATTTGGTATAAGCAAATCTTTGACTACCTTACCTTAGCAGTCATTCCATCCAATCTCTCTAGAAATTGTAGATGAGAAGTTATACATAGTACTTCTCACTATACCATACTAGGGGGAATTATTTACAAGTGAGGCTTTGACAGTCTTCTTTTTATATCCCTATATATTCATGAAATCTCTCACACAATCAAATAAATTCATGATGGTATTTGTGGATGACACTTTAGTGGTCTAGTTATCGCTAAATGCATCCTTCTCCTTGGATAGTATTGGCCTAACCTTAACCAAGACTATTTTTATTATTTCAAGAAGTGTGTCAAATGTTAAAAACATGCTAATTTGTAGCATGTTGCTAGTCATGGTCTTCAAGTCTCTAAATATTTTTGGCCCTTCTCTTAGTGGGGATTAGATATCATCGATGAAATCAACACTCATTATTCACAATAACATCATTATATCATCACTATGATATAATATTTCACTAAGTGGGTAGAGGCTATTCCCATTATCTCAACCAAAGTTGATAAAATTATTGACTTTATTAACCATCATATCATCTACCACTTTAATGTTCCTCACAAAATCATAATCGATAATGGAAAATCATTTAAAAATAAGAAAGTAAGCAATATTTATGATGTATTTGGAATTAATTTAATCTTATAATATTCATATCATCCCTAAGCTAATGGATAAGATGAATCATCTAAAAAAACACTTACTAAAATACTAACTAAAATGGTCAATGAATTTGGTAGGGATTGGCAATTACACATTTCCTTTGACCTATGGGTATATTAAACCAGAATTTAAACCCATATGAGTGCTACCCGTTTCTAAATTATCTTTGGAGTATAGTCTATCTTTCCTCTTGAAGTCTAAATTCCCTCCCTTCATATATCCCTAAGGGATATCATCTTAGAGGGTGATTATCATCAAGAACATTTAGCCCAACTTGAGCTACTTGATGAGCATCATTTATCCACACTTAACCATCTTCATGTCTATCAAAAATTAATTAAGAAAACTTATAATAATCACCTAAAAGAGCAATAATTCAATATCATAGACCTCATCTTAAAGGAAAATCAACATGTAACCAACATGGAAAGAAGTAAGTGGGGCAAGTTTATTTTTAATTGGATTGGACCATATATCATAACACATAAGTATGGGTTAGTATCTTATTGGTTATCATATCTTTAATGGAAATTAGAACTTGACCCCCTCAATGCTTCACATTTGCATCAATTATTTTGTTAAAACAAGTTTAAACTCACCTTTTGTTTAAATTAATATTGTCTCTTATTTTACAAGACTATCACCTTCATTCCCTTACTTTGAGTAAAATTGAATAAAACATAGAATCATGTGATTATCTATAATATTTTTAGCCTCATATCCTAAATATGTGAACCATGGATCTACCCATGGCATGATTCTCATGGATAATTTTCATCCCTTATAAAATGGGTTCCCTTGGTCTTTATCTCTTAAAGCATCCTCTCACCCACCATTCAACCTTCTTGTGTTATAATTTTTCCTTGATAGAGGTAAAATTTAAACCTATACAATAAATTCTATGTCTATAAAAGCAAAAAAAAATCTTATGGGTCATCTCTAGCATTGTAGACTCTTCCCTTGAAGGACAACTACCAATAACAACTTAGAATTTATTAAACTAAGATAGTCTGCTCCATTGAAGAATAACTATTCTAAGCCTAAAAAATCAAAATATTATACCACTCCATTTAATTATGTATAATTTAAACATTTATCAAAGTAAGAAATCTCATGGAAGCTTCTCGCATTGATCAACTTCCCTAACCTCTCAAAAAAGTAACCACATCAAAAGGACCCATAGTCAAAATTCAAAATAACAAAAAATTATATATGAAAGTGTACACACCCTAAATTGGTTAAACAACCACACATATGATGTCTTTTAATATTCCTTTCATAGGAGACTCCAACTAAAGAATATGAGTCTTATTCACATCTAGCCATGTCTTTTTATCTAATTTGCCTTGGTCTTGTTTTATACCCTAGATACCTTTTTGTCCATTCCCAATCATTTGTAGCCTTCCAAAATTAACCCTTACTAACCCAGGTTACTCTTTTGATGATTATTTCATCCCTTCATGTCTCAAACCCTCTAAATAACAACACCTGGATAGGACTATAATGTTGAAACTCAGGGTGTCTAGTTTCAACACTATTGTCCAAGTGTAAATTTGATTCTAACAATTATTTTCTCTTGGAAGATGAGTCTTACCCCTTTTATTTACTTTTTTCTTAATTTTTCCAATGTTGGCCAAATCTTAATAAAACTACCAAATTTGAAATAATGAGTCTCCTTTATAAAGGACATCACTAGGCATTTTATATCTAGTACTTACTACTTTGGCACATTAGACATAATAAAAATCAATCAAAAGTATAGCTCAACTTCTCTGCATCACACATAGACTTTCATACTTAATCAAGGAAGGGCCTAGGAAAAATTTATTCTTTCATCTATCATGCATGTTGATTATGCATGTTCCTTAAGGGAGAACTACATTGGATCTAAGACCCTAGCTTGAGGGTTAATGTAGGAAATAATAAGAATAATAGGGTTATTCATTGTGTGATCATTCTTCCCCTAACCCAATTTTTCTCCCTTTTGATTTTGATGTATTAATTGTTTACATGTGTATATATGAATACAAGTATTGAAGATTGAAATAGACCTACAATGAACTTCAGTGACTTATATTCCCTAAAATTTGGTACATAGGCTCACATTGACGAAGTGAACAAAACCTATAAATATTATATTCTTAGGGAAAAAACAACGGGAAGGACTATATCACCAGACACTAGGGTGTCTTATTTTTAGTGATCTTATCCAATAAAAAATATAACATAAATTCATATTCCTGACATTGCCTCAGTCCTACTTTTCAAATTTCAGCCTTAGAGTCCTTCATTTTAGTTCGAAACTAGATAAGTTTATTTCTATATCTCTTGAATAATTACCTATTAAAATCTATATTTTTCCCTATTAAGCTATATTTTTCCTATTATTCCAGTTCCTTATTATTCAACATCTAAACACTAGATTATCAAAAATAATAAAACATTTGGTGAACTTGACTTACTTTGAATAAAAATTTAAAACCCTAGGTACCCTTAGGGTTTTTCCTTCATATTTGTGAAAACATTACTTTATAAATTTTTGATTTTGTCATTAATTTTTGTGTAATTATTATATTCAAACATATTTTTATAATTTAAATTATAACTATGACTTCAAAATTTCTAAAAGCCTAGCCCAAAACCCTAGATTTCCAAACTAGGTCCTCAAACCCCAAGTTTCCTTCCCTTACAAATTTTAGAAATTAATTTTGAAATTTTTGAAAATTTAGTGTGCCAAAAATAATTTCTAAATTTCTAAATTAGTAGTTATTTTATGCAAAAATTCAATTTCAATTTTTTTATTTTTGTATCAATTTTTGTGCAATTATCTTATTCAAATTAATTTTAGAATTTAAATTATAGCCATAATTTTCAAAAATTCTAAAACCCTATCTCAAAACCCTAGATTTAAAAACTAGGTCATCAAACATCAAGCCTATGCTCCTTGAAAATTTTAGAAAACTATTTTGGATTATTTGCAAATTGATTACCTTGTTAAAAATAATTTCAAAATTAGTAGTTTCTTGTGCAAAAATTTAATTTCCAAAATTCTAATTTTCATATTAATTTTTGTGCATTTTTCCGATTTAAAATAATTTTTAGAATTTAAAATTATTTCATAATTTTCAAAAATTCTAAAACCCTAGCTAAAAACCTTAGACTTCCATACTAGGTCATTAAACTTCAAATTTCCCTCCCTTACAACTTTTAGAAAAATAATTTGAATTTTTTGTAAATTGTTTGGATTATCAAAATTAATTTCAAAATTTAAATGATAGTAGTTTTTTGTGCATTTATTTTCTTCATAGTACATTTCAAAATTCTCTTTAGTGAAAGAAATAAAATGGCCACTAAGGCACTTCTTCCCTCTCATCCCATAGACAAATTTCTTAATTTTTTTCATAATTATGATAATGAGTGGACAAATTTGCACATTAGCTAAAAATGTGGAAAATGATTTTATTTATAATGAATATAATTACTATTGTTGCAATGAGGAATATTATCATGCATATGAAAGTGATAGTGAATAAAAAGTAGATGCATCTTCTCCTCTCAAACCTATCTCTTTCATCCCTTCTTCTAAAGTAAAAAATTTTGATAAATGGGAAAAATACTTCTCACCTCATTATCATATGCAATTACACAAAATGAATAAATTAGTCATTCACTTCCAAATGAACCTCTAATAGGTGATAATTTTCTTGAACATTAACTTAATCTCTCTCTTCTTTTTTATACTTATTTGTTCAAATTACAACAATATAAACAAAATAAAATCAATTTTCCAATACATAATTCAAATGATCAATCTCAAGTTCTTAAATCTACATCTCAATCAATGAAAAATGAATGTCAGAATGATATGTCTCTTACTCCTAATTCTCATGTTTCACATGAAAATAATACATGCATTCCATCAAAGGATAATATAGATACACATGGCATTCCAATTTCAAATGACAATTTATTGCATATTAGAAAAGAATTAACATCTTCTCTTACTCCTCTAGCTAGTGATAATGGAAGTAATAATGGGTATGATATTCAAAATGCAAATGAATATGAGAATGAAAGTGATTTTTAAAATGATACTTCTACCTCTTCTATTTCAAATGCACAAAATTCAAAATATGATGATGAATGGAACAATGATGATTATTATGCATATAGTGAAGAAGAAAATGCATCTCCTACTCCTCTCAAACAAAATTCATGTCAAAATATGGATCCTACTTCTATGAATAATTCTATTTCAAATGATGTTCATGTTAATAATAATACTACATCTTCTATGCATTCCAAATACGATTCACTAAAAACTAAAGATACCAATGAATCTCCCGAGCCACCCCTTACTATAGTAGCATTGGTGTCTCACCCATCACCTAAAATGGACAGTACCCCATATCCCTCTAATAAGGTCTAAGATACCAATCCTCCAAAGGTTCAAGTGAGCACACCCCCTCTCTATGATTTAATTGATAAATGTAACATTCCTATGGCTAAAGTAAATGATCAAATTCAAAATTAAATGAACCACTTCAAGATACTAATATCCCTTCCTAGGAGATTATTTCATTGATGCATGTAATTGGTGAATTACAACACCAAGTACATCTCCTCACCATGGAAAACAAATCTTATAAGTCTTGGATGGATAATAATGATCTACACGATAACCTTATTCTAAAGACATTCACAAAAGCTTCATTTCCTAAGCATTTCTAGATACCATCATTACCTCACTTTAATGAAATTGGAGATCATTCATACACCTTAGGCCTTTTGAAAGGCTCTGCCATCTCATGCAAGCCCATTGATTCTACATAAGTTATTCCAATAGACATTAGTGGGGGAATCATATAATTGGTTATGCCATCTACTCCTCATTGGTTCATTTCACACATAAGATGACTTAGAGGAGGCATTTCTTAGATATTACATCTTAAAGATGGGCCCTCATGTTACATATGAGAAACTTGCCACCCTACATCAAAAAATTTCAGACCCAGTTAGTGAGTATATCTTAAGATTCAAGTCTCACATGTTAAGATTGATATAAAAACCATTAGATCTATATATTCAACATATCTTTATTAAGGGGCTTCACAACCTCTACTCGAGCATCTACTATATTAAATAGAGTCCTTTTTTAGATACTTGTGTTATACAATTTTATCTTTGGAAAGGAAATTGGGATTGATTGAGTCAGATTTAGTTGATTAGATCACTCTAGATTTTACAATATCATCTTCAAATACAACTCCTAGCACTCAAAATCCACCATGTCTTAGATAAGATAGGATAACACAACTAGAAAAGAAACTAGTCAAGAACAAAGAGCCAACTTCTAGAACATAACCTATAGTCTGAACGATAGATAAAAACATCAAAGAACCACTATAGTTTGATTCAACATAGGATATTCCATCTAACATATTATTAGCACTACTAGATAGGAGGTTAATCACATTACCTTCTACACACTGATGAGATCCCTATCTCTCACACAGACAACCACATTAGCATTTTTGTCACTATCACCATATCTATGGACAATAGATAATGGCTATTTTGGACTCAAAGATTGAATTAATAGTTGTGTTAATAATAATATCATAACATTCACATAGGGGGCACAAATATCTCCTCTATTATGGAACCTTAGATCTCATTCCTCCATGATTGAGTCATCCCAACACATTCCTTTACAAGAATCATTAGTCACTCATTATGAGTGCAATACAATTTTTAAGATAGAATCTCATAGGAAATATACTATTCCACCACCTCAGAAGGTTTAGAAACTAGTAAAAAAACAACCTACATATAACACCATAGTTTGAGGGATACATAGTGCAGTTTCATATACATATCCATCAGAGTCACAAGTATAATAGGAGAGTAACACTCATGATAAATATTCACTATGGGAATATTTTTAGGGTCCTATATCATGTGGCAACCCACTATGATTAAGATAATATTAACCCCCATCACATGTCATAGTTCCATCTCAATCTATTTCTCAATCATATACATCATAGTAGAGGCCACAAGGTGTTATTTCACGTACAAATCCACTATGATTGTAAATAGATGAGCCTCCTCCATAGCATCCAATTTTACTTGCATGACCAATAAATTTATATTTTGTATAATCTTCACAAACAACAATAGTTAGCACTCATCAGATAGTACCAACTATAGAGTACATTCCTACATAGCATGATTAGTATGGGAACTTGTTCAGCTAGTTGATAGGATTCATATAGTGATACAACACAAAATAGTATAATGTATAATCATACTAGTTTTAGTTTGTAATGTTCACTTAGTATGGTAACAATGGAGCCAAAGGTCTAGCTAACCTTTGTATTCTTGAGTCACTCTCAGGGAATTAATATGCACATAGTGTTATCTTACATCTCCCCTACTAACAACTAACATTCCTAATTACCTTTAATTGTCCATAGCCTAAAACCTACTTGTCAAAGTCTAGATCTTACCAAATCAACTGATCTAACCCCTTTACCAATCTCAAATTGACTCAACTTATCTAAACAAGTTACCATTATCAAAACCCAGACCTGACTTATATCGTACTTAAAAATCAACTTGCTTTACCAAATCAATTTTACCAATTAAAAAAACCAATGAAAATGTTGCTTTCATATGATTACAAATCAAACATCAACATCAAATCAAATATTTCAAATCAAAACATTTCAATACTAGTATATTATAGAATCCATAACATGAATACGGGTACATCCAAACTTATATATATATATATATATATATATATATATATATATATATATGTATGTATGTATGTATGTATGTATATATATATGTATATATATATATATATATATATGTATATGTGTGTGTGTGTATACATACATATATATACATATACATATATATATATATATATATATATATGTATATACATATATATATACATATATATATATATGTATATACATATATATACATATATATATATATATATATGTATATATATGTATATACATATATATATATGTATATATATATGTATATACATATATATATATATATATATATATGTATATATATGTATATACATATATATATATATATATATATATGTATATATATATATATATACATACATATATATATATATATATGTATACATACATATATATATGTATATACATATATATATACATGTATATATATACATATATATACATATATATATGTATATATATACATATATATACATATATATATATGTATATATATACATATATATATGTATGTATATACATATATATATATGTATGTATACATATATATATATATATATATATATATATGTATACATACATATATATATGTATATATATACATATATATATATATATATATATATGTATATACATATATATATATGTATATATATGTATATATATGTATATACATATATATATATACATATACATATATATATATACATACATATATATATATATATATATATATATATATATATATATATATATATATATATATATATATATATATATATTAATGTATATTTTTGTAACCTCTTCACTCTATGTTCCTACCTATCTTAGAGAATCCCACTTAGCTGATACCAAGGTCACCTATGAATATAAACCATCTCTATCTTGTGTGATAGTGTCTACCTATGCCTATAAATTCTCTCTCTTGGGTCCTGAGCACTATCTATCCCCATGCATAATGCCTCTCCTTTGTGATAATAGTTGTTGTGCCTAGAGACTATCTCTCTCCTAGGTCCTCACTAATAGTTACTCATACATTGTGTCCCTCTCCTACATCATATAATTCAAGGATACATGTACTATATCTAATGATTCTCTCTCATGATCGCTTTATGTAGTCACATTTTATATATCAGGATAATCCTCCTACATTAATACCTCATCCTCCTCTATCTCTATATCCATAGCCTGATATTATCCACCATATCCTCTAGTTGGACCCTATCCTCAATCTCCCCCAACCACTATGGGATACTATTCCTACCACCAAATAATTTACTCTAGAGTAATGCCATCATCATCAACTCTTGAAATAACTAGTATCTCCTCATATAGTGGATCCTCCTGTACTAGCCATGGTGGAGATAATGGGTGCTCTACATTGTCACATCTATATCTTAGGAATGGTCCTAGGACTGCTTGTATCAAATGACACTATCACCTCACATATTCAAATAAGATTAGATATATCTCATTCTCTCACCTCTTGTATATCCATTTGATGCTCCATAAAGAAAAGAGTTGTGAACTGAGCCCCCTCCATGATAGAAAACCTATGTACAGCCTCTACATAATCTCCCCATCAACTAGTGCATCCAACCACTGCCTAAACCATGAAAAATCTTGTACTTCCCCACATATTCTTTGTAGATCCATGTCCAATCTCCCTTTCATGAAACCAAATCTAAATCTAGACTAATGTCATGCATGTCATGTAAATCTAACTAGTCCTATGATAGTAATATGATCATATGCCTAGCAATGAAATAATAAGTATAAGTTTATCACATATTGCTTGTGTAATTGATATCCCCACATCTCTTGATAAATAGAAATTTTCTAGATCACATGCATAAACTATCTGATCCTCTTAACATCTCCACTAAAATTCTTATCAAAGCCTAGGGAAATTTACCCCCACTCAAGTTAGGAAGTGCATAATAGGTGATTAATATCATCATTATAGTCATATGCCATCTCACCTCAGTATACATATGATATAAATCCCCAAATTATAATCCCATAGCATGTCATAAGGCCTCTATTACATCCTCTCCATACAATAAGTTCATATATGCATCTTGATTCTCATTATGGATCAACTCCACTACTCACCCCTATATGGGTAGCCTTAAAATCCTATGCATGTCCTCTAATATAATGGTGATCTCCCCTATCAATATCATGATTTTTTTAGTATTTGGGTCCCATATATTAATGAGGAATACCAATAACACCATATCTTAGGATAGATGTTAATAATAATTTATGCCACCCAAATTAGTTATTATCATGTGGTCCCAATCAACCCTAGTAATGTCTCTACATAGCTCATTGAGAAGTGGTAGCACCTGGTCCTACATCATTAGTATCACCCTCACCTGTAAGGTTAAATAAATGACTTAGTTTGACCTACACTTTACACACCACACACATCTCACCTACACTACCCTAATTACTACACCTAGTCACTCACCTACCCTTACCTACACCAAAAAACCCTTTAACCTACCCAAACACTAAGCCTACAATAACAATTCTTCTTAATTTTTTACCCTTAACCTTTACTTTAGGATTGACATTAATCAAGCCTCAACCAATACCATTTCCTTTTGGACTAACATTAGTCAAGCTTGACCAACATCGATTCCATATTCTATCCTGATGTCAATCCACTTTTAACTAACACCACATCCCTATCAACTAATGTTAGTAAAAAAAAATTGGCATTGGTCACTGTGTGAGTGGGCCAAGGCCTCAAACCCTCATTTTTTTGCAACCTACACTAAAACACATAATGCACCCTAATCTACCCACCTTTTCCCCCTTTTTACCAATAAAATTCAACTCCACACCTTTGATTAAACCCCTCCTACCTCACACATATTTTATTTCCCCAAACCAAAAAAAATTCAAATGATAACCCAAATTCACAAAAAAATAGATAAATTAAAATAACCTACCTCATTTCATGATCATTATCATGGAGGTACCTGATGCCCAGCCACTGCTTACCCTCCACCCCTTACTCATCCTCCATCTCACTATATCCTCACCTCTCTTTATCCCACCTAGTCCTTACACTTCCAATTTGGAACCCTCTCCAATGCTTCCCACTATACTCTACCCCACACTTCACTCATTTCTTGCTATAGACCACTCAGGATGCATGTATTTTTGCAACTCTCATTTTCCCACTAAATAAAATGCACAAAATAATAAAAATCAAACTAGTCAAAATCTTTTAACCTTTTTCGTCACTGGCCCCCTTTTTTAGGGTTTGACTGGTGATTGATACTTATCACCATTAAGGTTAGGATGATTTTATCGACCATGACCAACATCAATCTTAGTAATTAGGGTTTTAAACCCCTAACTCGCCTTTTCACCCTAGAGATCACTTTCCTACCATGGCACTACCCATTGAATCCCCACCATTGGTCCTCTTCCCCATTGATCACATTATTTTTATGATATGCTTAACTAAGTTGCATTTATTGCTTTACCCACATTACTAGATCCATAATGTTGTACCCTTGCGTAACTTTTGTGAGCAACCCTTTTAGGTGCCTTATAATATGCCCACTTATGTTCTTGACACCTACCACCCATTCTATTTTCTCAAGATCACCCTAATTTTGGCTCTCTATGAACATGGATACCTTAGTAAAGAGACATGTATTTATAATTGCAAACCATATGAACTACACCTAATGTTGTGTCTTGGTTCACATATCACTTGTCCTCCTCAATGCAGCCTTATTTGCCACATTATTACATCCTAACAACCTCATCTCAACACACTTTATAGCATTGCACTTTATTGCATTTTGTGCACCCTTTTGTGTTTCCATGCCTAACCACCATAATCACATTGCCACTCATATACACACTTGTCAAATCCACACTCAATTAATTTTCACCTCATTGTCTCCTAGTTTGAGGGGGAACACCTACTCCCATACTTGGGGCATCCATCCTTCCATTACACCATTTTTTTTTGTTTTATAGCTTGTGGATGCAACCTATACAATAAAAAGGGGAAATATATAGACACTAGAAAATTACACCACATAGTTCTAGTTATCATAAAATACCCCTTTGGCCCCTTGGCTCCCTTGTGTTAAGTTATTTACTAAAACCCTTATTAACACCCATTTACTGAATTTAGCTAATTTAATTAATTAATTAAGTTAAATAATCCTATTTACACCTCACCCCACCTAAACCCATGACTAAATGAGAAGCACCTTTCTTTAAGACTATTTACCACCTTGTCATTTAATGCCCTAACCTCCTATACTTCTTCATGCATACCCATGCTACCTTAAATAAGATTGAACCACTTCCAATGGTCTTAATGAGCAATCTTAGGTGAAAATGACTAATTTTAGTAGGTTAGACTATTTTTTTCTTAACTGTCAATCACCCCTCAATTTATGTTGGTTGACTAGGACTGGCATCAGTTACTTAAGGTAGCCTCAAGACCCTTGCTTAAGGAGGTTGAAACATTATAATGAGAATAAGAACTCTTGAGTTAATCCATGCTTCCCAGTGAACTAGAGAACTATCCTAGAGATAAGAAATTGTTTCATCACCCCAAAATGAAGGACTCAAACACCATCACTCTGTCCACATTTTTCTAAGTTCCCAAGTAGCTTACATTTAACTTAACAATTTTTCTAGGCTAACAAACACAAAATTCTAAGTATCTTGCACTTTTTTAAGTTTATTTATTTAGTTTTTAATAGTTTATTGCTTATATCCACTTCCCATCTCTCCTCATATACTCTCTTATGTTAGATTTTTGAAACTCTAAATACTCCTTCCACTAAACACCCACTTAGTATTCCTAGTTACTTAAGTGTCTAACCCTTGATTTTGGCATCCCTGAGAAATTGTTATATCCTCATGACCATCATCCAATTGTAAAAACCCATAAAATACCTTTTATCACTTTCCTAAAGTAAATTATACCCAAAACTAGAACCCACAATAACCAACATCGATCACCCCCTGACTAGCATCAATCATCCCTTGACCACCATCAGTTACCTTAACTAGTATTAGTTGCATAGTGACCGACATTAGTCATTATGTAAATCTTTTTCCAAAAAACAAGAAGTTAAATTAACCCATCATCCCTCACCCAAAGTCTAGTTTTTTGACTTCTATCACATCACAGGGTCTTAAACTATTTTTTGAATTAAGTTTTACAATTTTAGCATTAGTAGTGAGAAATTTAATGCCATTTTGTTAAAATCACTCATTTTATCTTAAAAATAATTTATTTCATTATGATTGAGTAATTTATATTACTTTATGCAACACATTTCATCTTATTATTAGAACTTAATTTATTTAAAGAGTGGAATGTTATCCCTCCTATGAAGTCTAGTCCTATTTAGATCTAGAATTTTTTAGGTAATCCACCCATATATCTTGATAATCAATCCATTTATATCTTCTTTCTTATTCTAGGTCATCCTCCCAAGACAAAGCATATTTCTCTACATTGACTGGATCATGAGCACGTAACTAAATCTAGGTTCTTATATACCATACCCTTGATTTAAAGTTTTACTTGTTTTTTAAAAATAAAAATAAAATAAACACAAAACATAGTAAACTAATTTTCATGGTTAAGCAAGGATCCTCAAAATTCCAAATTTCTAGACCTCTCCAAATGAATACACATAGTCATGTTGCATATACATAGTCACTTGTAATTATGCATAAGTAACTCAAGAAACATATTAAACATAACACAATGGTGTTTGTGTATGTATTGAATTTTTTTAGATTAATTTTAAATTATTAACTCACTAAGATAAAAATGTTCTAAAATATGGGTCTTACACCTAATGCATCTATACATAGTCCATAGTAAGCCTACTTGCTCATTCTTGAAAAGGTTATGGTTTGAGGTGAGACTGTAAGGATATATATGAAGGAGCTAAAGGTAAGTGTTTAAATATGATTATATAATGGTTTGCATGGTTTCTTATAACCTTAAACATAATCAATAAGGATGTAAACATGATGTCAACCCTATTTTAAACCTTGCAGTAGTCTAATTCACATATAAGCTTATACAAGACAACTAGCCTTGAAGAGGTAGTCAAGTTGATGTAAATTGATAATTAGGATTTTTAAGATAATGGTGAAAAAATAAGAAACTTTCCATGTAATTTAAAAACCTTGACAATAAGACAAATAAGGCATATATAGTAAACTAGGATATGACTATCAAATTGATTTAGGAACCCTAGGCATAGGCTAGTGGCATAAGAAAATAGTCTTGTGAAGGGTTGTGGTAATAAATATAATGGAATATGTAAAATAAAACATCAAATATATCATTAAGGTAATTTTAGGTCAACTAAAACCCAAAACATGTACCAATAGACTTCATTTTCTCTCAAACCTCATAAAATGCTCACTGCTAACTTGAGAGGCTAGATTATTTTGTTTGGTATGGATCAAACAAGATGAATGGCACCCTGGTATTATAGGAATTTTTTAATACTTGAGTTTAATTAAATTTTGTGAAATTGGTTGGAGGATTCATACATCCAACTTTATGAATCATCACTAAGAGTTTAAAGTACTTTCATGTTGCCTAAGAGAGCCATAATGACCAGTTTGTAGAGATGGAACTTAAAATCACATATAATGACATAGTTTTATCTTTAAAAATATTTTATGTTTTTTATTATTTTTATGAGGTTCTTCACATGTACTTTATATGTAAAGACTATTGTACAGATTGCCATAAATGCCTTATTTTATGTACTTTTTAGGTGTTTTTCAAGGATTTTGGAGATATGGATACTTTAAAATAATTATATGAGGTCATCTAGGACATATTTCATCTCCTCAAATAAATAAATTTTCTTTATAACCTCTATAGGTGACCAAACAAACTCCATTTTTCAAGGCAATCCAAACAAGCTTGTGAAGGGCTTATTTTTGGCCATTTCATGGTTTGGATATAATCACAATGTTCCATAATCCCAAAATTTACATGGATAATGGAATTAGAATGGGTAAATTTAATCACATAGTTCTCATATGTTTCAAAATTTCATGCGGAGTTTAGAGTCAAAATCCACTTTCTAAGCCTAAAGGCCTATTAAGGCCTAATTGGTAGAAAAGATAGGTAGAAAAGTAGATTTCCACTTGACCTCACATCATGAAATATAGTATGGAAATGTAATATTATATATATTACTATAATATTCCCTTATATTGTAAATATTATCCATATAACTCCCACATAAGGATATTTACAGAAATAAAAGGCTACAAGGAATGAGGCCTAATTGGGGAATTTGGTAGAGAGTGACCTATTGAAGATAGTTTGAGGCATAAAAATGGATTTTTATAAGCCAAATATGGTATTAATAGGACATAAATTAAGTTTTTTAAATATATAGAAGACAAAATGAAGTTTTGATACTTGTGTGCAAAATAGGCTCAAGGAGATGAAGAGCCTTCTAGACACCTTGTAAGAGAAAGAGGTGATGTGTCAAAGAGAACATATTGAGATTAACTAAGAGGTGTCAATATTAGATAAAAAAATTCAATATAAACTTATCTGACCATCAATAATTACACTTGTTCTTCAACATGTCAAGAAGAAGGGAGGTTTCCAATAGCTAGTCAAGGTGTCAAGTATGCATTTCAACCTCCCATGCAACTTGGAGAGATGGAACATATAAATAGGATATAATCATGGATTTGGAATTATATTATTATATTTCCCTAACTCATATTATTTTTTTAACTTACATTATGCTTTTATATCTTTTCTCTCTTGCATACTTATCTCACACTTTTGCTATACATTAAGCCACTTTGGCTTCGATATGTATCCTTTAATTGGGTATGGTGAAGTACTGCTCATTTTTTATACCTATGATAAATAAAATAACTAATATTTTACTTAATTATATGACTACATGTAGTGATTAATCTCTAAATTTTTGATCTTATCAAGTGTAGATGTATATCTCCTTGTTTGTCTCTTATTTGTCTTGCCTCATGTGATTGTTTCTCTATTATAGGTTGTATTTGGTGTCATCAAGGGTCTCTTGTGGGTTTTTAAGTATAATTATTCTTCCCTCTTATAATTATAATTCCTTACCAATACAAAAATAATTGATGCAATATGTTCATTCAAATATGTGTGTATGTTCATGTTGTCTTTTAGGTCTTAGTGTAGTATGCATTATGTGGTAGTGGTCAACAATTTTTGGTGCATCACCACTATAGTTAATTTTATTCTAGTTATTTATTCCTTTTAAAAAAACACAAGTTATATAATATTGAAAGTGAGCCTAAGTGATTCATCAAAGGTAGATATCCATTTAATCTAGAGGTTTACTCATATTATAGACAACTCATAGGTCTCGAGGTAATCCCATGTTTAACCAAATTTAGAAAATCTAAACAACCTTCTCATAGGGTGAAAAACTTGGTTATAATAATTTTTGAATGCTTGGTGTAACTAATGCCAAAATATTGGAATGATTTTTGATTTGTTCTTTTACCTATCAATTTTTGGGAAGTAATCAAGGAAAAACCAATGGTGACTTTGAATGTAATCAGTTGGTTATAATCAGCCTAGGTACTTATTGTGAAAAGAATTTATTAAAAATATTGTGTTTTATTTGAATAATTAAGTTGTTATGGTTGGATATGATGATAATTTATAATATACACCTCCCTAAAAACATTGTCATGACCCATAATATGTTCCTCAATATCCCTATCAAGATTTTTATCATCCCTATGAGCCATGATAGTCCTATGGTAAGCCTATTATTTCTCCATATGATCATGATGTTTTTGAGTATCCTTATGAATAATTATATCATGAAGATGTGATTAATAATCTTAAAGAATAATTCCAAGATCTTAAGAGGCAAATTCTTGGAGGCAATCTTCCTCAAGCTATACCTATCCGTCCTCAAGAGTCCTTTTATGTTCCATATCAATTTTCCTATCCTTCTTGTGAAATAATTCACTATCCTTGATCAGAGCCTCTAATAGAGACAATAAAATCTTATAAATATCTTAATATATTCAAAGTTCTAACTTGGAACCAAGTAGTGAATTCTTGAGGAAAGAAACATGAAGAGAGTGAGGATCAAGAAGTTGATGTTAAGAAAGAAAACCTTGTGTTTGTTCAAGCCCCATTGCCTTCTCCCCAAGAACATTTATCTGGTACATCTTGGAGGTCTATCTAATAATATTTTCAATGTAAAAAATAGGCCTTAGTTGAGAAGGTGGAAGGTAAAGTTTTAGTTGTTGAAGAGCCTCAATAAATCTATGAAAAATGTGAGGTTCTTGTTGAAGATAATGAAATGTCTATAGCCCAATTTAACATGCTTTACCTTCAAGAATATCTCATTTACAAGATCCCCAATTTCAAGAGTACTCCCTCTATTCCCAATTCCATTCATGAAACATAAAACACACCTCATACTCCCTCTAAAACCCATAAAATTTTTCAACACCCTCACAATTCATACCTTATTGAAATAGAAATCATCCTATAGGAGATAAGTGAAGATGATAAATATAAATTTGTAGTTGATCAAGAAGATGACTCAAGTGTTTATTATGAAGATTTCACTATAGGAACTCCCCTTAGTTATAAAAATCAAAAATAAACCTTCTTCAATGAAGAAAGATAAGATCTATATCATGTTGAAGTTATTCATAAAGATCTTGATTAAGATATGAGAGAGGAGATGCTTGAGAAAGACATCACATCAACTGAGTTGGTTTATATTCATGAGAATGATCAAGAAGTTGAATCTGAAAATACAATAGAAGATGGAGCTACTACTAATTCCATGAAACGAGATGACTTATGGAAAAGATTCAATGAAATATGTGGAGAATTTGAGTGCTTTCAAAAGCCTACACTTCATGCTATTCAAGTTGAAGATAGTGATAAATATGGGACTGAGTATGCAAAGCTATTTAAATAAATTTATGAGCTTGAAATTGGTAATAAGTTTGATCTCAATCAAAATACCATGAAGGTTAAACAAACATTATTTTATAAATCATGATTGGGTCAAGTTTTAGCTAAATAGTACCATGAGAAGATGGTTGAGTCACAATAGGAATTCAACTTCATAGGTGATTTATTTGTAGCTATTATTGTTGCATTGAAGATCATTCCAAAGAGAGTACCAAGCATGAAAGATTTAAATATATCAAAACCAAAGTTAAAAATTCAACTTGCTTCATGAAATCCTTCATCTCATGTAGCAAAGGATGGTTCAAGTTTCCCATTTGATCTAGGAGGAGAAAATTTGATTCATGTTAGTTTTTATATAGTCTAGTTTGATTATGTTCTTGTTATGTTCCCTAAGTACTTGTTAGCAAATGTGTGTGCCTTCATTTATTTACTTTTCTGTGTATATTACTTTTGTGTTTTGTTGACATAATCAAGTTTTATTATTTTTCAAGTGTCAAGGTCTGATTTTGTGGTCTCAAAGAGAAATTGAATCCATAGCCCAATAAAAAGACAAGGCTACTGGTCTAATCAACATAACAGGCATGCTACCCCTATGAGTCACCAATTTGTTATCTAATTTTGATCCCATAGGTCAAAATAAGATCCCTATAGTTAAAAAATTGAACCTTAGGTGAATTAGGAGGTCATAGTTGATTCTAAAATACCTTATTAGCATTTATTAAGTTAAATTTGGAAATATTAAGGTAAGTCTCTTTTATGTGTTTTGGTCTATTTGAGTCTCCTAAGTCAAAAAGGGCCAAAAGGGCCATTTTTGGTGCCTTGAAATATTTTTCATAGTTTATTATGGGTTCATTAAAGTCATTTCATGTGTTAAACACCTTTTCACAATATTTCATGAAGTTTTGGAAGGTTGAAAGATCATTTGCTAACTTGAGGGTGTTAAAAATGTATATAAATGTGATTTTTGGCTAACATCGATGTTTGTAAAAGTTCACTAGGTGAAAAATTCATAAAATAAACATTAAAAAGAAATTGAATTAGTTACTCAATTGCCACACCTATCAACTTGTCAAATAAATCCAATTTTTTGTAGTTCAATGCCACTTTGAAGAGTTATAAGAAGTTGTACAGACATGTAAAAATTAATTCTAAGTAAAAATAATTTAAGAATTTAATGCGGTATTATAAAATTTAGGAACAAGAATTGGAATAATTTTGGATTTCAAAATTTGAAGATGTATCCTTTTCTCTCTCATCATCCCCTTCACAAGTTAGTGAAGGCTAACTTCAAGAAAATGGTACATGTTATATAGGTAGAGTTATGATATGAAATTTTGTCCAAAGTATAGGACCCCTATGGTATTCCAATTTTTTTAATTTTTCAATGGATTGGTGCTCTTAGATTTATGAATAATTTCTAAGACCCGAGATTGAATTTTGAGGACTCAAATCCCCATAGGCTAAGTTTGGTGCGACTCTAGAACAAAATGTGAATTCATGGCTTCTTGAAATAATTTTTATCATGTTATAATATGCCTTTAAATTCCTCACAATTATTCACCCATCTTCTTGGAACTTATGGATGTCCTTTGGCAAGTAAAATTTTTCTTGTGAGCAGTTTGTAAGTAATTGTCATATTTTATGAGTTACTAAGTTATATAGGTGATTTAATGCATTGGAATGTTTCTCCATTTTATTATAACTCCCTTTAAATTCATTCATTGATCCTTTACCAGATGGATGCTCCATACAAGTCTTAAAGATGGTCATTTCTTCATTCACTCTTGGGACTATATTCTATGTTTTATATATCATAGATTTTTTAAGTGGTTTGGATATGCATTTGAAAAGAGATTTGAGATTTTTATTATTTTTAAAATATTTTTATCTAATTAATAATCTTTTATTTTCAATACTAACATCCATGTTACATTATTCAAGCCTCTAAGCACAACTTGCAGTCTTCACATCCTATAGGCCTATAGGTCTGCAAATTTAGGAAATCTCATATTGTCAATGTTGTTTGGAAGGTCATATAGAGATGAGAGTATTTTTTTTGAGTTAAAGTTGAAAACAATATCCTTAGATGATAATAGTGGAATAATGAGTTTCCAAGCACCTGAGAACAAAGAAATGTATGTAAGCCTAATGACTGTGTGTGTATGAATAGTGAATGTAGAAGTTGTGAAGTGCTTAAAAAGGATAATAAAATTATAATTAAGAGATAAATACCTCCATGAATGATTTTTATAAATTTAAATTAATCATGTGTTAGTGGAAGGGCCTAGTTCAAGACTACAAACACAACCAAGCTCAAAAATAATACCTACAACTAGCCTAGTTGATTATATGTGCATGGATAATAATGATAGAGTTTGAATAACTTATTTGGAGATCTATGAGTTTGTAATAAAATTAAATGTAAATATATTTATAAATATTTATCCAATATATGACATAATGATGTAATATAGAAGTCCAATCCAAGTCATATACACAATCATAACTCCTCCAAACATCCACCTATAGTCAGGCTTGGAATTATGCCTAAACAATGATGTTGTCAAGAGAAATGGTTTTAGGAATTTTTAAAAGGTTTTATAACATAAAAAACCATAGAAAAAAACCTTAAATAAATTTGTAAATTGTCTTGAAGACCTAAGAAATCCCATAACAGTCAAACTACCATAAAATCTCCACCTACAACCAGTTGGGAGTTTAATTGAATAGTGGATTATGATAAAGCACTGAGTTTTCAAGGCTTTGTATGAAGTCCTCAACTAAAAATGTCATAAAAAAGTTTTATATTTTCATGGTTAAGCAAGTATCCTCAAAATGTGAAAGTTTTAGACCTCTCCAAATGAATACACACAGTTAGGTTACATATACATAGTCACCTGTAGATATGCATAAGTGACTCAAGAACCATGTCAAGCTTGACACAGTGGTATTTTTTTATGCCTTGAATTTTTTTAAAGTAATTTTAAACTCTCAACTCACTAAGATTAAAATTTTCTAAAAGAGGGATCTTAAACCTAGTGCATCTATACATAGTCCATACTAAGTCTATTTGTACATTCTTAAAAGCTTGTGGTTTGAGGTGAGATTACAAGGATATCTGTGAAGGATATCAAGGTAAGTATTTAAATATGATTATATAATGGTGATAATGGTTCCTCATAAACTTATACATAATTACTAAGGATGGAAACATAATTTCAACCCTATCTTGAACCTTGCAGTAGTCCAATTCACATACAAGCCTGTACAAGATAACCAACCTTGAAGAGTTAGTCAAGTTGAAGTAGACTGATCATTTGGAGTCACAATATAATGTTAAAATAATATAAAAACCTTCCATTTAATTTCAAAACTCTAACATTATGAGAAACATGACATATACAATGAACTGGGTTATGACTATCAAATTGATCTAAGAAGCCTAGGCATAGGCTATTGACATAAGAAGAGAGTTTGGTGAAGGGTTTTGGTATTAAATATATTTTAAGATTTAAAATAAAAACTCATGTACATCATGAATGTCAATTTATGTTAAATCAAACCCAAAACATGTACCAATAGACCTCATTTTCTCTCAGACCTCTCAGTATGCTCAATGCCAGCTAGAGAGGCTAGATTATTTTGCTTGGTACAAATTAGAGAAGATGCATGGGACCCTAAGATTCTAAGATAATTTTAATAACCTATTTTAATTAAATTTTTTAAATATGTTTATATTATTAATATGTATAACTTTATGAATCATCGCTAAGACTTCAGAGTACTTTCAGGTTGCCTACAAGAGCCATAATGACTAGTTTGTAGAGATGGACCTCAAAATCACATCTGATGAAATATTTCGATCCTAAAACATATTTCATGTTTTTTAGGACTCAAATTAGGTTATAAACATGTACTTGAGTTGTATGGACTGCTGTATAGACTACCAAAAATGCCTTATTTTTCATATTGTTTATGTTTTACATGGATTTTGGAGAGATGTATACTTTCCAATCATTAGAGAATGTCAATTGGGACTTATTTAATCTCTTAAAATAAATAATTTTTTTCATTAACCCATGTAAGTTACCAAATAAATTCCATTTTACAAGGTAGTCTAAATAGGCTTGTGAAGGGCTTATTTTTGGCCATTTCATGGTTTAGATATAATCACAATGTTTTAGAATCCAAAACTTGACATGGATATTTTTTTTCCATGGGTAAATTGAATCACACACTTAATATAAGTTTAAAAAGTGCAATAGGAGTTTAGAGCCAAAATCCATTTTCTAGGCCTAGAGGCCTAATTAGGCCAAATTGGTAGAAGACATAGGTAGAATAAGTAGACTTCCACTTAACCTAAGCTTATTAAATTTGGTTTGGAACTATAAGAGGATATATGGTACTTTAATTATTCCATTATATTCTTATTATTCTCTATACAACTCCCACACAAGGAAATTTACATAAATAAATGGCTACAAAGAATGAGGCCTAATTAGCAATTTTGGTAGAGAAAGACCTATTGGGGATGGTTTGAGGCCCTAATATGGATTTGTATATGTCCATATGGTATTAATATTCCATCCATGAAGTTTTGGAGAGATATATAAGACTAAACCAAGTTTTTACACTTGTGTGTAAAATAGTCTCAAGGAGATGAAGAGCCTTCTAGACACGTTGCAAGAGAAAGAGGTGATGTGTCAAAGAGAACATTTTATGGTTAGATGAGAGGTGTCAAGAGTATATAAAAAATGTGATAAAAAATTATTTAGCTATCAATAATTCCACTTGTCCTTCAACATGTCAAGAAGAAATAGGTTTCGAAGAGTTAGTCAAGGTGTCAAGCATGCATTTAAACCTCCCATGCCACTTGGAGAGCTGAAGCATCTAAATAGAAGATACATATGGCTTTAGAAATATGTTATGAAAATTCCATAACTTATATTCTTGATTTAACTTACATGAAACTTATCTATCTTATCTCTCTTACACACTTCTTCTCTTCTCTCACACTTATGCTATACATTGAGCCACTTTGGCTTAGAAATGTATCCTTCACCTAGGTATGGTGAATCCCTAATAATTTTTTCTACCTATTATCAATAAAAAAACTTGTGTTTTACTTCATTATATGAATACAAGTAGTTATTAATCTTTAAATGGTTGATCTTATCAAGTGTAGATGTATATCACCTTGTTTGTGTCCTATTTATCTTGCCTCATGTGGTTGTTTCTCAATTGCAAGTTGTAGTCAATGTCATCAGGGGTCTCTTATGGGTTTTTAAATGGATTTATTCTTCCATATTAGCCTTACAATTCCTTACCCTTATATAAATATTTTATGCAATAGGTTCTTTTTAGGATGTGTGTATATTCATGGTGTCTTATAGGTCTTAGTGTATTATGTAATGTGTGGTAGTGGTCAACAAAGTTTGGTGCATCACCATTGTATTTAGGTTTATTTTAGTGATTTATTTATTTTTAAAAATAATAAATTTATATAATAGTGAAATTGATACTAAGTTATTCATCAAGGGGAACTTTCCTTTTAATCTAGAGGTTTACCTTTATTATAGATAACCCACAGGTCTATGGGTAATCCCATGTTTAACCAAATTTGGAGAGGTCTAAACAACCTTATCCTATGGTGAATTTTTTTGTTATAATAGTTTTAGCATGCCTATTGGGACTAAGGTCCAAAAGAGTGGAAGCATTTTTTGTGTGTTCTTCCACCTATCATCCTTTGTGTAGTGTTACAGTAAATACCAATGGTAATTTTGAATGCAATCAGCTAGTTATAAGTAGCCTAGCTACTTATTATGAAAATAATTTGCTAAAAATATTGTGTCTAATTTGACTACTGACATTGGTATGGATATATATGATGATAATTCTTACTTTACACCTCCCTACCAACCTTTTCATAACCCATAATATGCTCCTCAATAGCCCTATCAAGATTTTTATTAGTACTATGAGCCATGGAAGCCCTATGGTCAGCCTATTCCTTCTCTATATGATCATGATGTTTTTAAGTAGCATTATGAAGAATCCTATTAATAAGGCTATCAATAAGATGTGATTAAGACTCTTGAAGAAAAATTCAAGGCTCTTAATAGGCAGCTTCTTGGAGGCAATCTTCCTCAAGATATACATGTCCCTCCTAAAAAGTCCTTCTATGTTCCATATCAATTTTATTATTCTCATTATGAAATCATTCATTATCCTTAATAATATCCTCCAAGAGAGCTAATCCAATCTTCAAAAGAGACTAAAACCTTAAAATTTCCAACTTAGAACCAAGTAGTTAAATCTTGGGGAAAGAAACATGAAGAGAGTGAGGATCAAGAAGTTGATGTTAATAATGAAAACCTTGTGTTTGTTCAAGCCCCATTTCCTTCTCCCCAAGAACTTATAGATTTTCCATCTTAGAGGTATATCCAAGAATATTTTTAATGTAAAAAAGAGACCTTAGTTGAGAAGGTGGAAGGCAAATTTGTAGCTATTGAAGAGCCTCAATAAGGCTATGAAAAAGGTGATATACTTGTTGAAGAAAATGAAATATATATAACCTAATTGAACATGATTTCCATTCAAGAGTTCCTTCAATAATATTTAATTTCCAAGATACCCAATTTTAAGAGTACTCCCTCCATTCCCATTTCCATTCGTGAAACATCCACCAAACCTCATAATCCCTCTCCAACCCATCAACTTGTTCACCACCCTCCCACCTCATACCTTCTTAAAATATAACCCATCTTATGGGAGATAAGTAAAGAATATCAAGCTAAATTTTTAGCTAATTATGAAGATGATTCAAGTGTCTATGATGAAGAGTTCACTATAGGGACTCTCCTTGGTCAAGACAATAAAAATTCAATCTTATTGAGCAAAGAAAGATAAGATCTAGATCATGTTGTAGTTATTAAAAAAGAGCTTGATCAAGACATGAGAGAGGAGATTCTTGAGAAAGACATCACATTAGCTGAGTTGGTTAATATTAATGAGAATGATCAAGAAGTTGAATCTGAAAATACAATAGAAGATGGAATTGCTACTACTTCTATTGAATAAGATGAATTATGGTAAAGATTCAATGAAATATGCAGAGAGTTTGAGGCCTTTTAAAATCCTACTATTCAATTTAAAGATAATGATGAAGATGGGGCTGAGTATGCAAAGCTATTTAAAGAGCTTGATGAGATTGTAGTTGGTAAGAAGTTTGATATCATTTAAAATACCATGGAGGTCAAATAAACATGATTTTATTAATCATAATTGGGTCAAGTTTCACCTAAAGAGTACCATGAGAATATAGTTTATTTACAAGAGTAATTCACCTTCATAAGTAATATGTTTGCAGTTATTGTTGTTCTATTAAAGATCATGATAAAGAGAGTGGAAAGCATGAAGGAGTTGAATATATCAAAACCAAATTTCAAAACATAGATTGATTCATGTACTCCTTTATCTGATGGAGCAAAGGATGGTTCAAGTTTCCCCTTTGATCTAGGAGGATAAAAATTATTTTAGGCTATTTTGTATATAGTCTAGTTTGCTTATGTTCTTGTTATGTTCCCTAAGTTCTTATTAGCACATGTGTATGCCTTCCTTTATTTAAAATTTTGTGTGTCTTATTTTTTTATGTTGTTGAGGTAATAAATTTGTCTTGTTGGTCAAGTTTCAAGGTCTAATCTTGTTATCTCAAAGTATAATTGACTTCATAGCTCAATAGAAGGATGAGGCTACTGGTCCAAGCAATATATCAGGCATGTAACCCCTATAAGTCACCAATTTATTATCTAATTTTAACTGTTAGGTGAAAATAAGAACCCTATAGTTAAAAAATTGAAGCTTAGGTGATTTAGTGAGTCCAAAATACCTTATTATCATTTATTAAGGTAAATTTGAAAATATTAAGGTAAGTCCCTTTTATGTGTTTTGGTTTTTTGAGTCTCCTAAGTCAAAAAGGGTCAAAATTTCCATTTTTTTGCCTTGAAAGATGTTTAATAGGTTATTATGGGTTAATTAAAGTCATTTCATGTGTTAAACACCTTTTCAAAACATTTTCATGAATATTTGGAAGGTTTGCAGCTCATTTGCTAACTTGAGGGTGTTAAAAATACATATAAATGTGATTTTTGGCTAAAATTTATGTTTTTAAAAGTTAAATAAGTGAAAATTTCATAAAATACCCCTTAAAAATAATTTTAATAGTTGTTCAGCTTCCACACCTAACAAATTATTAGATAAATCTAATTTCTTGGAATTTAATGCCACTTTAAAGAGTTAGAGGAAGTTGTATGGACATGTAGAAGTTAGGTGAAAGTTAAAATAGATTTATAGTTTCCTTTTGTATTCTAAATTTTAGAAAAAATAATTATAATAAGTTTTTATTTCAATATTTATAGACATATCCTTCTCTCTCTCATCATCCCCTTCACAAACTAGTGAAGGCCTTCAAGAAAATGGTACATGCCATATAGGTTGATATGGGGGATGAAAGTTTGGATATATGTTTTAACCCCTATGGGATTATAATTTTTTTAATTGGTAATTTTATTGTTTCTCTTATCTTTATGAATAATTTCTAAGATCCTAGGCTACTTTTAGAGGATTCGAAACCCCACAAGATGAGTTTGGTGTAACTACAAAATAAACTATGAATTTATGGCTGATTAAAATTAGTTAGATCATGTTCTCATATGTATATATATTCCTAAAAATCATTCACCCATATTATTGGCACTTTTGGATTTCTTTTGGCAAGAAAAATGTTTCTTATGAGCAGTTTGCAAGTGACTATCATATTTTATGAGTTTCTAAGTTATATAGGTGTTTTTTTGCATTGGAATGTTTCTTAATTATCTTATAAATACTTATAAATTCATTCATGGATCTATGAATAGTTGGATACTCCATACAAGTCTCAAAGATGGTCATTTCTTCATTCACTTTTGGGATTGTATTCTATAATCTATATATCAGAGATGTTTTGAGTGGTTTGGATATCGATTTCAAAAGAGATCTGAGAATTTTTCTTATTTTTAATATGTGTTGATATAATTACGAAACATTTATTTTTAATAATAACATCCATGTTGCACTGTTCAAGCCTCTAAGCACAACTTACAGTCTTCACCTCTTACAGGCCTATAAGTCTACAAATTTAGTAAATCTCATATTGTCAATGTTGTTGGAAGATCATATAAACATGAGAGTATTTTTATTGAGTTCAATTTTTAAAAAAAATCCTTGGAAAATGTTAATTGTGGAATATGGAGTTTCCAAGCACTTGAGAACAAAGAAATGTAGACAAGCCTAGTTGCTAATAGATGAAATCATCCATTAATTGATGAAGTAGTCTATGTTATCTAACATGTGTTCTTTGTTTTCTATGCAGGTTTCATAGTTTATGAAAGTGTCTATAATTTAGTGATATAAACAAATCAATAATTGAAATCAAATGGAAAATCAATGAAATCACTCATGGATTTATTTTCCTATTAAATGATGAATTAGTCACTATTTTGACAAAATCAACTTATATTTTTGAAAAAATGACTTATCTTTCAATGAAATTAACATGTTAATTTATGAAATAAAATTTATAATTAAGGAGAACATTTATGTTCATTATTTTCCTTCTCTATACTACCTATGAATATTTTTAGATTTAGTGGATTTATTTAAAAATTAGTGAAATTATTAAGGTTATTAGAAAATTTATCTAAATATCAATGAAATTTCTCTTAGGTATATCACAGTCTAGTTTACTACTTATTGGTGAAATTGTTTTATTAATAGTAAAATTGTTCTATTATGGGTGAAATTATTCTTGTTAATAAGTGAAATCACTTATATCTATATTTTTATATATTTTTTTCTCTATTCTTTATAGTTTTATTAAATTGGTGAATTGGTCCTAATAAATGGTGAAAATGTTTTTACGTGTTAAAACCTAAGAGCTTTAAAAACATAGAAAATCAACTTCCTTCACTTGTCAAAGACCTACCAACCAAAAATACTTACCTTGTTTACTTTATGGTTCCATAAAGGGTGTGGTGATTTATTAAAACATATATTATCTACTCAAATCTCCTTTAATGTCTTAAAAATAATTCACATTTCAATTGGTTTATAAGAAAAATTGATTATTTTCCAAGATTTTTCATTTTGTAAAAGTTTTTTTATTACTTCTTATTATTTGAGTTTTTTTGAGGATATTTTGTGTGTATGTTATCCCATTTTTAAGTGATCCAAAAAATAAAGGTTCCTATTTATTTTATCCTAAAGATTTGTGTACTATGATATTCTCTCACCTCTAGTGGGAATTGCGGGAATTAGAATGACAATACCTTCCTTTTTATTTTGGCTATGCAAGTTGGATTTCATCACCTTCTTACAAGTATTTAGGGTTTGGTGACTAGGAAATCATTACCTTGAATTATTATTGAACCCCATTTATCTATTGGGGTATATAAATTGAGGAACATTGTGACTGTGAAGGCTTGACTTTGTGATTGCACATTGTCGATTAAGGATTGGAGCCTAAGGAGTTATTTTTAATACTTAAGGCCAAGGTATCGTAACCTCAAAAAGATTAATCTTGGAGAACATATTTAACTTATTCATTGATATAATTATTCCCACATACCACCTATTATGGGTCGTATATAGGGACCATCTATAAATCCAAGTAAAATTGTAAGCAAACCCCAAATATGGTATCACTTCGCTAAGACCATTATGAATGAAGTGGTTTTGAAGGGACAAGACCCTCTTATGAATATTTTAATCTTGGATTACTTCTTAGATACTTATTTTGTCATGGATCAAGCATTGATACAAGGGCGAAAAGGTTAACAATCCCCTTAAATATGATCTTACTCATAAAGACCTTTTGAGATAAGGGTGGGATTAAAAAACCATTAATAACTATAATAATTTATTTAAATATTTTTAAAATTTTAATCCTTTCTTAAGGAAAATATATCTAAGGTTAAATGAATGTGATGTACACCTACATCAATTATTAAATTGACTCATGATGCTTATGTGTTGCTACTTGATTGGCATGTCAAAACCTTGTTTATATTCAAAAAATAAATCTTATCAAAAAAATTCAAAACCAAAGTTAAAGACATTTTTTGTACCATACCTAAACAAAAGGCATTATTATATCCACCTTCTAGGTCAAAAAAATTATTTTCTACATATTGTGTCTAAATTTATTCAAAATTATAACTCTCCTATCTAAAATTGTACCATTATGTTATCTGTATGAATTTGAAACTATTCTAGTCATTTTCCTAATTTAATATTTCTAAGTTCACTTTAAATCAAATTTGGTTGAGCCAATATTTCTATTCTTGATACCATTTTCTTGTGTTCAAATAAAATATATTCAATTCTAAATATTTGTCTTATCATTTTCAAACATCATATTTACCATTCCCATCTAGGTCTATTCCAAGTTCAATTCTAGTATGTCTCATTACATAAAAAGTGATATAGCTTATAATATTTCTTATGATGATGATTAGAATCAAGGTTAAACAAAACCATTCACATATCAACCCAATTATCCCCATGATCAAGAGGATTCTATGAATCCACATGATATGGAATTCCACCAACTTGAGTAAGAAGAAGTGCCACTTACCAATGATGTAACTCGAACTCAATTTGAGAAAGAATTATTAGATAATAGAGACAAAGTCTTTATATTCCTATTATATATGGGTGTTGAGGTTGCTCCTAATTTTCCCATAGAAACTTTACATCAAGTTGAGAAATCAAAACCATAAAATACTATCAAAATTAAGTAGTGGAATGATTATATACCCTCCTCTAGTCATGGTACTTTAGTTGTTTTCATGTAGATAATTTTAGAAACATCTAGGGAAGAAAAGGAGATACTTTTAGCTTCCCCCCAAGTTTCATCTAGTAGTTTGGCCTAATTAAAAAAAACTCATAAAGTGTTTAGTGACGTTGTCACCTTGCTACTTACTCCAGTTTTTGATCCTTCACTTGAACATTGACAAAGATATTCCTTGGTTGATATATACCTAATCTTGAGACATATATTTCTCTTGAGTAACATATACCTAAAGATTCACTACAACTATTTGTGGAAATTATCCAACAAAAATTCCTTAATACTCACCAAGTTTCTATAAATCCCATATGTAAAATTTCATCTTAAAAAATTCCACCTTGATAGTTATAGAGTTTCAATAGGTTACCATCAAGACAAAGTATTCCTTCTAATTCCAATATTACCCAACATAATTTTTCTAAAGATCCCTCTAATACTCGTCAGCTTTGGTCTAATACACAACAACAAGTTCCTTTTACCCAACAAGTTGATTTTACTCAAAAATAAATTACTGATGCTTAACAATAATTACTTATTCAAAAGTAAAAAATTCTTTCTACACAACAATGCATTCCCATTCCATATTTTAATCAAAATTAGTACCAATTTACTCCTATGTAGTAATGTATTTCTATTCCATATTCCAATCAAAACCAATACCAAGTTTCATTTATAAAGTAAACCCTAGAAATAGAAATAAAAATTCTAATTAGCTAGGGTAAAGAGTTTACACAAATCCAATAAACACACAATCTCATTCTCAGTCAAACAATATCCCACCTAGTTCCCTAGATACCTTATTTTCCAAGGAACTATAGGCTATCAAGGATGCAATATCAGTATTACAAATTGAGATTCAAAATTGAAAATACAATTTGGATCACATATGTTCATATATTTGATTCAAGTATTTTCCAAATACCTTTTCCATCTCATTTTGAGATTCCTAAATTTAAAAAATATAAAGGAAAAGGTGACCTACGAGAGAACTTAATCCTATTCTTTATTGTTCTCCAATAAGTATATTATGATAGTAATTTTCTACTTCACATATTCTCATGGAGTTTGGTTAGGCCTACATTAGAATGGTTTTCATGCCTCCCAAAAGGTTATGTCACAAATTTGATGATTTATAAGAGAAGTTTATTAAGTAATTTTCATATAGCATTGAACATGAGTTGATTGTGTTTGATTTATGTGTTATCAAACAAATAAGAGGTGAGATCTTTATTATTTATCTTCAAATATGGAAAGCATTGGCTAGTATATTTCCATATGAACTTCCTAATATTGATTTAACAAACATATTCATGATGAATTCAAACTCATAATTAGCTCTTAATCTCATATTACAGTATCTAGATAATTTTGATGATGTTATTACTAAGGGTGTCCAAATAGATAAATCTCTCATTGATATATGATTGATTAAAATATATTCACAAAATTAGTCTCAAAATTAGAATCAGAGCTAAAATTCAATGCCAAATCCAACAAATGTGGTCCAAAATCTTAATCATTTTAACCAAAATAAAAATATGGTTCATAATGGAGTTATAGAATCCAAACATGTTAAAAAAATATAGTCACCACTGGTGTAAAGGCTCCTTAATTACAACCACTTACTTTTCAAAGGCATCATCCTCCAAATAATCAATAGAAGACCATTTTATAATTTGGGAGACCTAATTGAGAATATATTTCACAAGCTACTTACTACAAATATGATTGGTTGGCAAAATACTAAACCCTTTCATGAAAGTTAACCTAAACTAGAGTGGTATAAGGATAATGAATATTGTGAGTATCATCAGTTCAAAGGTCATGAAATTCATAGATGTATCAAAATTTGACATCTCATCCAAGACATATTATAATGAGGATCAATTGATTTAAATAATGAATCATCCTCTAATTCTATTTAAAAAATGGTAATTTATAAAAATCCCTTTCCTTAGTATAATGCCAATCAACATGAGTATTAATAACATCAATATAATAACAATTGTAATAAAAATCAAGGTCCCTAGGCTAATAGTGTTAATTACCATGCTACTCTATATGATTAGAATGTATTTGGATGTATCATGGAATATCCCATAGCCATGATCATGATCAATCCCTATTCTCATTCTAATAAGACCTAATAAGCAAATCCTTCTATTTTAGGATTAGGTCCATTTATCTTGGGAGTTACTTCTTCCCATAATCCTTGTCTTCAACTTATAGTCCCAAGACCTATTTACTATGATTCAAATTATAGTGTTTCTATTCCCACTCAAGATTATGCTATTATAACTTGGGGTCTTAAAATCACCTTTATAGGACCTCTACCTTCTTCTATTACTTATAATCCACCTTTTTATAATCATATTCTAGATCAATCCAAACTCATGTATGTACCTATCAATAAGTAGTATTATATTGTAGATCAAATAAATAAAATTCTAGCATATATTTCCATTTTTTATTTTTTGTGTACTTCTTAGCTTCACAAAGATTATTGTAGATCAAATAAATAAAATTCTAGCATATATTTCCATTTTTTATTTTTTGTGTACTTCTTAGCTTCACAAAGATGTCTTATATGAGCTTTTGAGCCAATCTCATGTGCCAATCAATATTACACTAGATAAATTTCAGGAATTGGTTGGACATTTGCCTCCTAACCCACAATTGATATTTGATTAAAGTGAAATATAATCCATTGGATCTTCCCACACTAATTCCTTGTATATTGAATTTACATTTACTCACCATAAAATAAAGTGAGTGCTTATAGACAATGGTTCTAACCTTAATATTATTCCATTGAGATAGTCTAATATCTCAGATATACTTTGATATATCTTAAGAATGATACTATTACTATCAAGGGGTATGATAATATTGAGTGTAAATTAGAAGGTACAATTCCCTTGCCCATCTAGGTTTAGGATTTTTATCCATGGTACCATGTGCCATGTAATTGATCTTGATTTTTCATATAATAGTGTTATTGGTTGTCTTGAATTCATGAGATACATGCAATTCCCTCTACACTCCATAAATGTATCATATTTCATCATTTTGGAATGGAGTTTACTATTCTTGGGGATTTTAAACTATATCAATTTTGTAAATATCTAGAAGTAGAAGGTCACCAACATACCTATTATCCCAATGCTACCAATACCATAAAAAATGATAAGCATGTAATATATGAGCCACATCATTTCAATTATTTAGATCCTAATAATATTGATTATCCTTATAAATCAACATTACCCTCATTAAATTCCTTTCATTCAAATATTCATGATAAAAGCCTTGGCACACATACTATTTAAAATGCCTTTCATGTCACCAAATTGCCTACATCACCCAAATACCATGGTAGACCCAAGATGTAATGCTATAAGAAGAAGATATAATCTTACCCCAAAGAAAATATTCCATTAATTTTAGGGAAAAAATTTAGTTAACAATATTTGAAGGAAGAATATGAGTCATGGTTGTATAATGAGGTTTTAGCTCCTTATTTTTAGAGAAAGAATTACCTTATCCCAAATAGAATATGGCCCAACATGATTATAAAGGAAAGGGTTTGGGGAAAAATATCAAGGTATAATATACCCTTTTATTATTTCTAAGAATTCAAAGAAACAAGGTCTCAGATATAAATCACCTAGGGTTGTCCTCATGTATCCTAAAAGTGGTTCAACCTTTGCATTAAATAATGTTGTTACTGACAAAAACACAAAGTCCTATTATAGTATCTATGATGAGTTTTACAACACCAATATATTTGATTCCCATTATATTCTCACCATTTATATTATTCCAACCATCACAAAAATAAATTCAAGGGTTTGGGGGGAAAAGATCAAGGTAGACTAGACCCTTTTCTTCCTATTAAGCATTCAAAGATACAAAGTCTCAGATACAAATCACTTAGGGTTTTCCCCACACATCTTAAAATTGGTTTAACATTTGTAATAATGATGATGTTCCTGAGAGTGACATGAAGTCCTATTATTATGATGATGTTTCCAATACCAATATATTTGATTCCCATTCTATTCTCACCATTTCTATTATTCCAACCCTTCCCCTTACCCTTCATTATCATGACCTTGTTGATTGGGACCAAAAAGATAAAAATATCATTCTCAATAAGTTTTAAAATAAATAAGTTATTTCAGAGTTCATTAGCCTAAGATAATGTTTACTAATAGGTGACCATAAGAAAGGATTTATATACACTCTAGAACCTAATGCCTAATTCAAGAAGCAAGTGAACTTACTAGTCAAAATTTTAATGAAACATTGATATCCTTAAGTGAAAACATTTCTTAGGAAATAGGTAAATAAAAAGATAATTCCATTAGTGAAAACCTATTTTAGGCACCACCAGATAGGGAGGTTGACTCTCCTTCATAAGAAGCCTAGGATTCCACAAGTCCAAGCTTGTCATTTAGTGTTGAAATCAATAATGAATATCATGAAGAATTTGAGAGTATGGTCTTATAAAAACCACATTTATTATCTCATTATCCATCTCCTAAGATGAATGATTTTTATTATTTATACATGGGTCAACGTGAGAGTCTACATTCAAATTTCAATGATCAATTATCTTTTATGCCTATAATTATAGATGATGGATCCATTCTTCTTCTAGAATACATGAGAAAAGTGAATATTGGAATGTATGATGATCAAGATAATAAACATTAGTGTTGGTGTATCTCTCACTCCATAGGAATGTGAATTGGTCATTTACCTTCTAAAAGAGTTTATTGATATATTTTCTTGGGCCTATTCAGATATGCTTGGTCTAGATCCTTCATTAGTATTCCATGATTTAGTCATGTACCTAGATGACAAGCCTATTAATTAGAATCTAAGAAATTTGCATCCATAGATTTCCCTCCTTGTTAAAGAATAAATAGAAAAATTACTTGTTATAGGGTTTTTTAAACCTATTCCATGTGCATATTGGATTACAACATTGTGCTAGTTAGTAAGAAACAAATCAACATCTGAATTTTCATAAATTTTAGAGATCTTAACAAAGCTTGTCCTAAAGATTATTTTCCATTACCTAATGTAGATATGATTTTTGATTTTACAATAGGTTATGAGATGCTATCTATTATTGATGGATTCATTAGCTATAATTAGATTAATATTGATCCAAAATATCAAGCCAAAAAAACATTCACAACTCCATGGGGCATATTTTATTATCAAGTCATGACATTTGGATTGAAAAATGCCAGAGCTAAATATCAATGATAAATGCATGTTATCTTCATGATATTATACATGATATTGTTGAAGACTATGTTGATGACATTTTTGGTAAATCTAAAACTTGATTAGAACATCTTGAAGTCTTGGTAGAATGGTTGAAAGACTTCATGATTATAAAGTGAGTCTAAACCCTAATAAGTGTGTTTGGGGTTTACATCTAGAATTTTTTAAGGATTCATTATCTATGGTAAGGGAATTGAAGTTGATCCATCCAAAGTTCAAGATATTAGTGAGATTCATCATCCTTGTAATTTGAAACAATTGCATAGTCTCCATGATAAGATCCAAGCTATTGGATGCTTCATTTCCAAACTTAGTAACCACTGCCATCTATTTACACATATTTTTAAAAAGGGCTTTATATTTCAATGGAATATTGAATTCCAAGAAGCATTTGAGAAACTTAAGCAATACGTAGCAAATTATCTAGTACTTATACCACCAATGATGGGGAATCCTTTATTATTGTATATTTATTCCACTACTAGTGCCTTGGGAGAACTCCTCATTTAACATGATGATCAAGGAAAAGAAAGAGATGCTTATTATTTGAGTCATACATTATTATTTAATGAGAAAAACTAGAGTCTAATATAAAAATCTTGTCTTGCATTAGTTTTCACTTCTTATAAGCTTAGATATTATATGTTAAAAACTAAGACCACGTTAGTTACAAAAGTGTATCTTTTGAAATAACTATTTAAAAAAGTAGCTATAGCTGGTCAAATGGCTAAATGGGTCATGTTGATTAGTGATTTTTATATTGAATATACACATTATAAATATATTAAAGGTCAATTATTAGTTGATCAAGTGGTCAAATAACCTTTCCAAGATTTTATGCCTATTACAATGCACTTTCCTAATGAGTCTATTATGACTCTAGATGAAGTTAAAGAATTAAAGATATATTTTGATTGCTCTTTCACATCCCATGTTCCATGATCAAGAATAATATTCATCACGTTGTAAGGTGATATTATTCCTAAGGCTTTTTGCATTGGATTTCCATGCACAAATAACATAGTTAAATATGAGTATTTACTTGTTAGACTTCATCTTTAAATACACTATAATATTCAACATTTTTAAGTATATGGTTATTTTAAACTCATACTTAATCAAGATACATATCAATATAAAACAAAATATGAAAATGGTGTGCCTTAAAAAGGCATGGGAGATGCTCTCGAGCTCAATTTTAAAGTCATTTAGTTTGAACAAATTCCTAAAGTTAATAACAAGTCAACTGATGCTATGGATATCATTGGTTCAATGATTATGATTTATCCATATATCAAAGAGTATAAATTTATAATTTAAAAACTTATTGTTCTAGCATATGATTGTTCAGATTATGAGATGACGTTTATTCTTGTTGGTCCTAATTCCCTTTGGTATAGTGATATTTATTCTTATCTCCATGATCAAATTCTTCCACTTGATCTATCCTATAACAAAATAAAATCCTTTATCCAAATTTATTCTTGATATACCATAATTGGAAACATGTTCTATCATAGGGATAATGATGGACCTCTAATTCATTGTTTGAATTCAAGAGAATATGAATTAATCATAAAGGAAGTTCATGAAGTGATTTTTGGGGCACACACTAGTGGTATGGTCCTACCTAAAAATATCTTTTATATTATTTATTATTCACCTAATATGGAAGTAGATACATGTACTTATGTTAATTAAAAAAAAAAGTGATATTATTCTTTCTCTAGCATAGGTTATTCAACTAGTCACAATCCCTTAGCCATTTTTAACATGGGGGATTGATCTCATAGGAAAGATTAATCCTACTTCTTCTTATGGCCACAAGCATATCCTTATTGCCACCAAATATTTCACTAAATAGGTAGAGTAAATCCCTCTCAATTACATAATTGGTAATAATATTTATAAGTTCTCTTGAATCACATCATTTACCATTATGACATCCATTCCACCATAATTTCAATAATGGAAAATATTTAAAAATAAGGATGTCTCATCCCTCTATTATGAGTTTCATATCAAGCACAAGTTTTATTCTCCTTACTACCCTCAAGGTAATGGCCAAGCAAAAGCATCTAGTAAAACCATTATCAAAATCCTCAAAAATAATTTTAATGAATTTGGCCATGATTGACATTTGAAAATATTCCTATCCTTGTGGCCATATCATACTAATGTCTACACTACTAGTGGTGGAACTCCATATTCCCTATTCTATAGATCTAAGGCAATTCTTAATATTGAGATCATGTTTCCCTATTTTTGTATTTTAATACTTGAATTTTTGTATTAATAAGACTATTGAGTGGATAGATTAGCAAAGGTTTATCTTCTAAATGAGAAAATACTAACCACACTAAATCACCTCAAGTCTTATAGAATCGGCTACATTAAGGGTATAAAAATTGCATTATCTTTTGAGAGTTTGAGTTTGGTGATATGTTATTAAAATTTAATCAAAATAATAATAAAAATTAGTGGGAAAATAAAGGTAAGTTCAAACCTGATTGGTTGGGCCTCTTCATTATTACAGTTAACTATGGATCTAGTGTATATAAATTGGTTACTCTAGAAGGTTATGAATTAGATGAGCCAATGAATATTATGCATCTTAAGTGATTCCATCCTTAAGTTTACACACTCTTATCTAAAAAGGTTACTAATTTGGTGCATATTTTTTTCATTTGGTCTTCCCTATTCATTTTAGCCATTACTTGGGGCATCCTTTCATTGTTCCTATTTCCATTCCCTCATTCACCCCCATTGCATTTTGATTCATTATGGAAAGAGAATAAGTTGGATCCTATTCCAATTTTATGTTGAGTCGTACTCCATAAATTACTAATGTATGGACAACCCCTTCATATTACCTATTTCCTATTGAGTTCACACACCCACAATCCTCCTTTCCTTTGATAGGTATTTTTGGAGTTGTCTATTCCTATTTATTATATATTATTTGGTAAAAATACTCTTTTTATATCATATTTAAAAAATACAAAAAACATTTAAAATATTCTAAAAGTCACTAAAAATCCAAATATTCCATTTATGTAGAAAAACCTAAAATTTTGCATGACTTAATATCACACAAAGTTTCACCATCTATGCCCATCTCTAGTATTATGTAATTGAATAGTTGTAATATTGCTTCTCAAATTGGATTTCTAGTCACTCATAATTAGGTGGCACATAATGAAGTACCTCATAGGTGATTTTCATCTTCTTATGAGTATGAAATCTCTAAAGTGAGACCAAATTCTTATAAATCTACACTCTCACCATTTTTTGAGCATCCTAAGCTACACTCTCACCATTTTAAAACCATTTTAATTCCATAGTATCACCATTATAAGAGTTAAATCTTATGATCTCATCATTTTGTAAGTTTATTTCATGCTCTCATTATTTTTTTAGTTTAACCACCTAATCTCAAAACATTTTTATATTGTCCCTAATAACAATCATCATTTTATGTGCCCAATATTTGGTCAAAATCTAATGGATTGAGGTCTAATTGGACTATGTAGATAATTCTTAGTTTTCTAAGGTTAGCTTAGCTATCCCTTGTCCCATGCTCTCAACATTTTGTGATCATATCTCATACTATTTTAGAAAGATTATTCCTTACACTCTCTTTCCATTTTTTGAATTATTTCATATTTTTCTTCCACAATATGTCTTATTAACTTGTCATCAATTTTATTCTTTCACAAATCCTTAGGAGAACTAAATTTATCTTGAAGTCCATATGACTATATAGGCATCATCCACTTGCATGGGGAATTTGGAGTTAGCTCAACCACCCCTTCCTTATTATTCTATTCCCCCTTCCTTGGTCATGACTTTTTGGTCATACTCTTGGTCTTAAAGAGTAATGCCTTATTATCACAAACATTTCTTTCCAAATTGAACATTTATTTACTTTTGTTTGTGTGCTTCTGTGTTGATTGTTTGTTTGCTTATTGGTATGTTTTTTGTTGCTCAGTTGCCTTAATTTAGTACATTATGCTTTTCAATTAAGTATTGATTATTCATATCATGATTTTAATTTTTAAACATTTATATTTGAATTATAATTGTGTAAGTGCATTATATTTTAAATTTAAAGCTTGATTTTTCGTATCTTTTTATGAGTTGTATACATTTGCATTTTGAATTCAAATTTAATGCATTTTGATAAATGGATGTTATCATGGTCCTTTATATATTATGATTCATAATTTCATGTGAAATAATAAAAATTAAGTTTCAAATAGGTTTAATCACATGTTAATTCTAAAATCAAACATCGTTTTCTATCTGATTCAATCATAAAAATACAAAACATTAATATCATCATATCACTGAGTCTAAAATCTATCTCATCAATACTAACAGATGAAAATCTATAAATCAAAGCCATATCAATCATGTTTAATTGAAGTAAAAGAGATATAATGAAATGAAATAAGAATCACATGAGATAACAATTAGATTCATGGATCTCTCTATAATCATTTATTCCTTTCACTGGTCCACTTATTAATTTTTTTTCATGATTCTTCCTTTGAGAGGGAATCTAGGGCTTATTAAGCACCTATTTAAGACAAATTTGAATGCATTTTCTAGTACATTTATCAAATTCATCAAAACTAACATTTATTAATTTTATTCTATGATCATTTTTAAGAATTTTCTCTTATTTAAAACTTCATTGCTTCATCTACATCTCATAACACCTCTTTAAATAAGGGAAAATGTAGACACTCCACTTTTATTAGTTACATTTAAAATTTTCAAAATGGAAATAATTCCCACAATTACACACAAAATGGTATAGAATCATCTGTTCATCTAACATATGAGTTGAAATTCACTTTGGGGCATCTCTAGGTGGGATAATTCACAGTATTAGATCTATTTAATTATCATTCTAGTCAATTTATCTGATTAATTATTCTATTTTGTTCAATTCATAATTCCCTTTGTTGATAAATTAATGAAATTAATTCCCTCTTCTCTAAATCATTCTTCTAATTATATTTCTATTACAAATAGAATTATAATTTACTTTCAAATTCCTTTCATTTAATTAATTTTGCTTTTCCCTCTAATAGGCATCTTCATTCAATAAAAGATCTTGATATCCTTTGGAATATTATTTTGTGAGATAATCACTTTGATAAGTGGATGAATATAAAATATTATTATCCACCCTTCATATTGGATACAAGATAAATGACCCTTAATGAATCTTGTGATATATTTTAGGAGAATTATCAACCCTTCATCTTGAAAATAAGATGAAGGGTCCACATTGGTGATCTATGTGCCTTCTTGGAAATGATTATCCACCCTTCATATTGAAAACAATATGAAGGGTCTAGATGGACTCTCACAAAGATATTATAAGGAGAATCCTCCACCCTTAATCTTGGAAACAAAATGAAGGGATAATATTAATCCTCCTTTGATATTTTCAAGAATCATCTTCCACCTTTCATCTTGAGTAAGATGAATGACTCACATTAGTGATCCATGTGTTGATCTATGTGTACTATTAAGGACTCATTTACAATTGTTCATCTTGATTTTTAGATGAGGGTTCCTCATTAATCCTAAATTTATTAAATAGATCTCATTGCATTGCAATTTAACATGATCAAATTAGATAAAAAAGTACTGACAAATTCTCGAGTCATATTTTACATCACCTTTTATATTCCTAATAAAATTTAACTATTCAATAGCTTCAAAGGAGATGTTTCAACATGAATTGGCATTCACAAATACCTATTAATTCTACATTTGAGCCCAATCATATGCAAATATGATATTTCCAATAAAGGTTTGCATCATATTTGTTTAATCTTATCATTTGTTAGTAATTTTTGTATGTTCATGGGATCTTAGGTGTAGATAATTAATTATTCATGATTAAATTTAACATTCAAATATTAAATGAGTATAATTAATGAATTATAGATTCTAACAACACCCTACTTAATATAAATCTTACATATCTTGCTATCATTAAAATTTGGAGTGTTTACATGGGTCTAAATGTGATTATTACATGGATTTTTACATCTCATACCTTGTGATCAATATTGACATTATATTTATACACACACACACATATATCATTATGACTAAGATTTTTCTTAGGATTCATTTTTATACCTAGAATTCTTAGAGGCACATCATCTATATTTGAGATATATTATGCCTTTCTATTTTGGGAACATATGAACATGTCTCTTTGATCATTTTATATATCTAATGCATATAGATCATTTATCGAGACACATTAATTGTCCCTCTCACCTGTGAGGCTATCATCTATGTATTGCCACTTTGAGGTAAGTATAAGAATTTTAAACATTATACTCTATTGAGAATTACATAAACATCAATATATACACATATATTCATGCCCATAGGGGGGATTCATTAAATTCCCTATACTTGAGAATTATTGATCCAATATCACTTTTTGGAGCCATATTACCTATGTGACTTGCATTACTAAATTAGTGATCACTTATGTCTTACACACTATTTTCATCTTGTTACATTATGATTGGCATACTTCATATATACATTATTATATCTTACACACTAGTTTACTTAAATTATACATTGAAAATAGGGGCATTATACTAGTATGGTCCTTATGAGTTATCCTTTTGACATATATTGTGTAGCTGAAAAAATACTCAATATCATTATAATCAGCTCATCTATGAGCTAAATTTATAGAATATATTATTATATTTTCCTATGGGGTAATAATACCGAATCTATCTCTCCTTGAGCCTTATAATGACATATATTTTCCAATACCACCCTTGTGTATAACATTTCTACATTTTTTATTCATATAAATTTGATATTATATTATATACCCAAACACATGATTAGTATTACCAAATTATAAATTTGTTATTATATATCATTATGTTAGTCATTTATCTACATATATGCATGTTTTTATCCATCCACTATCACTCTTCTTGGAGGATGCATCCACCTTTGGACCTTACTAAGTATTTATCTAGACTAAATGATTCTCATATGGGAATTGGTATATTTATCCTACTATATCTACAACAGGGCATGTTGTTTATTTGTCTAGATCATCATCCTCATTAAAGATGCATGACATATATTGAGTCATACATAATGACACGTGACATTTATACTCACTAGAGTAGTATATTTTGCATTTAGTCTTGATTGATGTTATCATTCTTATGTGATACAACAATTGTACTCACTAGAGTGGTATATATTGTAATGAGTATTACTTGATTTTATCATTAATAAGTAATACAACATTGATATTCACTAGATTAGTGTATTTTCCATTGAGTCTAACTTGATGTTATCATTCTTGTGTGATACAACAATTATACTAACTGGTGTAATATATTTTTCATTGATATTTACATTATTTTACTTTAAAAACACCACATGAAACTTATATACAACACTTAGGGTATGATTAATTTCCTAAACTTAACCTATTATTATTTTTATTAAATACTTTAAAATGGTTACAAGTGTTTTATGTAAAATTAAAAATAGAGTCATCTCTATACAATCTTATTACACATAGTGCTTGTAATTTTGTTTATTTTGAGTAAGTGATTACATAAAAAAGTTATTCAATCCATCAGCTCAAAAATGAGGAATATATCACAATGGTTTTAGATTAATATCATAGTGAAATTCAATCATGATCATGATTTTATATTAATTTCATAATGAAATTTAGTCATGAGCATTTTTTAAGAGTACCTTCTAGTTAAGGTCATCTCAAAAGTTAGGTAGTTTCCCTTGGAGAAACATATTAACTACTTCCATAATCAATAAGTATGATTAGGGTTCAAAAAACTCCCAAAGAACTGGATATGTTTATCACTTGTTAGAAATTATTTCAATTAGAATAATTGGAATATAAACATTATTTTTTGCATTACAATAACATTTAGCTCAATAAAAATAAGATTATTTTTTCATGTGATTATTTAATTCTTAGATATTGATTTTATTTTAAGTTCAATTTCAAAATTCCAAATGAGTGTAATAAGAATATATGGCATTGATTATTTATTAGGAAATGGCCATTGTTGACATGTATCTTAAAGTTTTCAAAGCACAAAAAGGTGTGGATGGACATATGACATAAATATTCTTCCTCTATCCATATGGTAATTAAAGGTACACACTTATTTTATGTATCATTTTAATTTAACAAACACATACATTACTTATTTACACACATCAAACTAGGGTAATTATGTAGACAATTAATTTTGGTACAAGACTACTTATTACAATGTTTTTGGTACTATTTTTTATATGTGGGTTGTCACCTTAAATTAGGGTTTTATTGATACTATTTATATTTGATATTCTTAATTATGTGATCATGTGATATTATTTTCTTTTGTTTTTCATTTCATCATAGTTTTAGTTTGTTCATGACCCTAATTTACTCTCTTATTTCTCTATATTCATTTCTTCCTCTAGAAAAATAATGATGAATTATTGGTCCTACCTTAAGTGAGATCAGTGGGCTAGTTGATCCTATCCTATTTTTATTTGCCCTTATTCCCATGATCAAGTCTTGTCAGAGTTTAAATCCATTTTTTCATTGTTCCCTTTTACTTTTTTAGCTTTTATATAATGATGGATATTAAAATCAAAACTATGAGAAGCCTATATACACAAATCATATATGAACATTGTAAAGAATATTTAAATCATCAAAGTATCAAAAAATTAGTAGGAATAAGTATAATGAAGGTTTCATACAAGTTTTAAATCTATGTTTTTTAAAGTATAGGCACACTCTACATTAATATATCTATGATAAAGAACTTACATCACATCTTGTACTAAAATTGACTTCGGAAAATGTGTACATATGTGCATGTCCCACATAGGGAGAGAAGATAGAGTTTCATCTTGTAGTTCTCCATTCACATCACAAATGAATTAATAAGGGTCTGATTTTGGAATGCAAGATATGTAGTTGTAACCCTACCTTATTATCTTGCTTTTCCAACTATTTATTCCATTCTCTTATTATCTAACCATCTTATGGAAAGTTAAAAGCATTTAAAGATAAAATTAGGTAATTATATCCATTAATTCATCAAAGCATAGGTACATATATGTAAATAAATATAGTAATGCACATGCACATAAGAATTTATAATTAAAAAATGAGAAAAAATGTAATCAATGAAGTAATATCCTATCTATAATATGTTGGGAAATAATGGAAGCACACAATTGATTACCAAGCAACTTAACATGTGGAAATTAACTAGAATACACAAGTAACTAGAATTCAGAAATAACACAGAATATGAGAGACAATACACAACTTGTATTAAAACTCTTTCAAAAGGAAATAAAACAAAGAAGCCTGTCATAGTTCTTCTTCCTTACACACCTCTAGGGCTCCCACACATCTAGGGTATAAATAGTAAATCTTCCCTCAAAGCTCTCTCTCTGAGGTCCCAACACACAACTCAAACACAGAGTTGGTGTTCACCTCCAACCAACCAATATCCACTACTGGCAGTACACCTATGCTCCATGCACTCCACAAGTGCTCCATGCACTCCAAGTACACAAACGTACTTCAAGTAGATCTCCCCTGAATTGCAACAACTTGCAACCCAATCTGACCTTACTTATGGAAGGAACTACCTTGCCTTCCTCTTTGCTCTGAGTACACACCTATACTCTAAGTAGATCCTACCTGATCCTGCTCCCTATTGTGTTTCTATCCTCCTTGATCTTGCACACTTGCAAATCAATCTAGTTCTACACACCTGAAAACCTAGATCATGCACACACATACACCTGCAAATCAATGATCTTACTTACCATGTAGATCTCCTAAAGAAGCCATACACACCTGCTGACTAAGGTCATACACCCCTGAAGAATCCTATTGATTCTCCAAAACTAGCACCCACCTTGGTACTACTATGGAACTAGGAAGAACACCCTTGCTCACCTCACACACAGAAGAAGCAAACTTTGCTCAACTCAAACTAGAACACCTTACAATACAATCCATGAGTGTATTATATAGATCTCATCCAAACAATAATTAGACACCTAATTACAATAATTAAATCCATAGCTTCTAGTCTAAATTTGGCTCTTGACATGCAAACACTTGGTTCATTAGCTAACTGCCCGTAACATTTACAGCTCGAACCGCACAGGTGACCGACGTCAGTCCCTGTCTACCTGGGGGGTTCTAATGCCAGCCGATCCATGACCAACATCAGTTGCTTCCTATCTCTTCCCTACTGATGTCGGTTGGCCTGACCGATGCTAATGACTATGACAACAACAAACTCTCTATAACCTCCTCACCTATTTGCATCAGTGAAGCTTTTAGCTCCACAACCTAACAATCTCCCACTTGGAGATAAATAGCTTCATTGTACCTATACCTGTACCTCATCTAATCTATTTCCTAGGTTGTATCCCTCTTCAAGATCAATCTTTAAGACCACCCACCACACAACCTATGGTGCACCTCCTATCATCCGAGTACCCTACCACATCCGAACCTACAAACCCATGTAGTGAAGTCCTGACCCTGCATAGCATGAATCCCTGTTGCTGGTCCCTCTCAAATACCTGAGAACCCACTTCCCCAAATTGGCTTTTAACTCTCTGACAATACCCACTACTTGGGCAAACTTAGGTCTATACCAAACCTCATGTGATTTTGGACACTGAACTGTCTAGCCCTTAGTGTGCTCCGGTTTTGCATCCTGAACCTCGCCAACCCCTGATTCACATTAGCTCCCAATAGAGACAAAATCAACTTGTGATCTTTCATGTCTCCCATGCCAAAGAATTTTGTTGCTCCAAATTCTTCATGACATGCCACTGAACTAATCTTACCCTTAGCTTAGCAAAACCCTATATGTACAACCCTACTAGCTAGCATACCATCCACATACAGTAACATAATGATGTCACAACTCATCATCCACCTGATAAGACAAACCATAGTAGTTACCCTGACATTGACTGAAGCCATGCTTCGTCCTCCACCTATCAAAATTGTACCACTGTCCTACAGCTCCTCAAGACCATATGACTTGGTCTTTCATCTCACATGTCCGTTCACTCTATTCTTCAACTAAGGAATCCATTTATCTCTATGCGTTCATACTGGCTAGCAACCCTACCAAATCTCTTGTTTGGTTCTACATCATATTCCTACCATGCTCCCACTATTTCTTGGATCCTTCCTACTCTGCAGTCAGCAACTAGTATAAAGAAGAGGAACAATGAATTTGAGGCTTACTTACCACCTTTAGTCCTCCATATGGGAATTTGAGACTCCTTGACAGCTTGTTATCCACACAAAATCCATTATAGTGACTAACCTTAGTCACTACATAGTTTGCATCTGACTGACATCAGTTTTCATGTGCCTATCCTGACTACAAACTCTACCGACATCAATGTCTCCTATTACCGACATCGGTTATCCTGACCGACATAGTCTTACCTATTGTCGATGTCGGTCCTCCTGACTGACGTTAGTCTTACCCTACCTGACATCACTGGCTTCAGTCTGCACATGACTGACATTGGCACTTGTCTGTTCGATGTCAGTTCCTTCTAACTGATGCTGGTACCTGTGTTTACCTGTGAGTGATGACTTTTTACCCGTGAGCTCCTTTGAATCAAAACCCATGTCCAAACTGCCCTGCTCAAAAGTATCCAGCCTCATCCACTGAACTCTATCTGTCATCTCCTCCAAGAACACCAAGGCTTTCTAGTTCTTAAGCTTGTCAAATATATCAGTCTTCCTCTTAAGAACATGCATTTCCTTCTTACTCATGTGACCAAGCCTACAAAGCCACGTCTCTACAATAAAAGAAGAATCAGTAATATAAGCAAGTAGATAAAGAGTACCTGCTTTCTTACCACCAGCTAATTCAAGTGCATCCACTGTGAGAGTTCTTATGCATCTCTCATCACCCAACCTTTTTGAAGAATTTACCCACATCTTCAAACCTGGGACCTGCATGACCTTCTTCAACACCCATGTGTTGGCCACCTACAATTTTAGCTTCACTTCCCCTTTGCCAATTCTCTGACAAGGCTCACCAGCTCCTCTCCTTGGAGCTGCATGGAAAGAGGCAACAAAATCTATTATCCAAGATTCAACTTTATCCAAGAAACCTCCTAGAGCATCTTGTGCAACAACACCTGCAACATCTGCATCTTCAGTTCCTTCATGTTGATCTGCTACCAACCAACAATATTCTTTTACCTGCTCTTTCTTTCCATAGGACCGTAAGTGACCATCTATGCTTTTCAACTCCTCCATTCTTAGCTTACTTTCTTCTGCCATTGCTCTACTCCCACTCAATCAAAAACCCTTGAGAGTGACCTGTAACCAAACACAAAACATGCTCCCTACAACCTTAGTTATGATACCACTTGTTTGGAAATAACAAAAGCACACAATTGATTACCAAGCAACTTAACATGCAGAAATTAACCAGAATACACAAGTAACTAGAATTCAAAAATAACACAGAATATGAGAGACAATACACAACTTGTATTAAAACTCTTTTAGAAGGAAATACAATAAAGAAGGCTACCATAGTTCTTCTTTCTTACACACCTTTAGGGCTCCCACACCTCTAGGGCATAAATACTAAATCTTCCCTCAAAGCTCTCTCTCTCTCTGAGGTCCCAACACATAACTCAAACACAGAGTTGGTGTTCACCTCCAACCAGCTAGTATCCACTACTGCTAGTACACCTATGCTCCACGTACTCCACAAGTGCTCCATGCACTCCAAGTACACAAATGTACTTCAAGTAGATCTCCCCTAAACTACAACAACCTGCAACCCAATCTGACCTTACTTATGGAAGGAATTACCTTGCCTTCCTCTTTGCTCTAAGTACACACCTATACTCTAAGTAGATCCTGCCTAATCCTGCTCCCTGTTGTGTTGCTATCCTCCCTGATCTTGCACACTTGCAAATAAATTTGGTTCTGCACACCTGTAAACCTGGATCATGCACACACATACACCTGTAGATCAATGATCTTACTTACCATGTAAATCTCCTAAAGAAGCCATGCACACCTACTAACTAAGATCATACACCCCTGAAGAATCCTACTGATTCTCCAAAACCAGTACCCACCTTGGTACTACTGTGGAACTAGGAGGAACACCCTTGCTCACCTCACACACAAAAGAATCAAACTTTCCTCAACTCAAACTAGAACACCTTACAATACAATCCATGAGTCTATTATATAGATCTCATCCAAACAATAATTAGAAACCTAATTACAATAATTAGATCCGTAGCTTCTAGTCTAAATTTGGCTCTTGACATGCAAACACTTGGTTCATTAGCTAACTGCCTGTAACATTCATAGCTTAAACCACATAGGTGATCGACGTTGGTCCCTATCTACCTGGGGGGTGCCAACGCCAGCCGATCCATGACCGACATCGGTTGCTTCTTGTCTCTTCCCTGTCGACGTCGGTTGGCCTGACCGATGTTGGTGACTGTGACAACAGCAAACTCTCTACAACCTCCTCACCTATTTACATCAGTGAAGCTTTTAGTTCCACAACCTAACATAATAGTTAGATGCCTAGATTTTTCACAAAGGAAGCTACAAACTTGCATCGTCTAGATTTTTAAATAGAAATATAAAAATAATTAAGGTGTGTCTATTCTAATCATTTCAATTTAATATTGTACATTAATTATTTCAATTTTCTAAATTATCTTGTTTACTATTTTTCAACCCTAGGGTATATCTAAAAGTATTGTTTTAAAATTTTGAATGGTTTAAATCCCTGGTGAATTAGTTTCACCTTTTTTGTTTTTTATAATATATAGTTTTAAAAATAGGGTGAATTGGTACCATATAATTACTTGATTTCCTACATTATGTGTTTGTGTTTGTATGTGTTGTGTATCGATGTTTTTTCTAGTCTTGTCCATAGAGGATCTTATAGCCTTCATCATGTCTTTTTATTAATTTCTTTTAGGTCATATATATTTATTAATGAATTTTTATACTATGTGTTATATTATGATTAGTGTGATTATCTATATAATGTATTTTTAGTAACCTAAATCTGGTCACATATACTTGATCATGTCACTTTTATCCCTTTTTATCTTTAATTAACTTATGCACTTAATTAATACCTATTTTTCCACTTCACCCTATCCTATATACAATAAAGGATCCTATTTCATATAAAAATGCACTGATTGCTAAAAACACCATTATGCATCTATATGCCTTAACACATATCCAAATTCCAACATGTTTTCTTAGGTGATATGAATGCCCAATAGGGAAAATAATGGTAAACATTATTTCCCCTATCCAACATTTTTGTACTTCTCCTACCAATAGTCAATTTTTAAAATTAAACCCTCACTAGGCCATTTTACATGTTTTTAGGATTCTTAGCGTGTGGTTTCCCTTTTTAATTTCTATAAATGCACACTCAAGTCACTTATTAATTCACTCATAAATTTTAGTACAAAGGCTTATTTACATAATTGCACATGTAGTAAAAGTTCTCTATTCTTCCTATTTAGGTTATAAGCATATCAATTAGTCTTAAACAAAGTCACAATCTTGTTTTATGCATATCTAAGCTAAGCATGATCACATGTTGATTCTATATTAATTCATATAGTCAAAGGAGAATAATTGTATAAAGTGATATAGGTGGGAAAACTACATTGGTCTTGATTTCCCTCCTTAGATTATTGGATATGTAAGTAACATTCATTATTTTTTTGTGTGATTTGGGTAATATTAGTGCAAATTAACTCCTTTTCCTATTTTTAGGTCTTTCAATAATTATATTCCTTATAAAGTTTTATAGCTTGGAAAATTTATTTGCATGTATTTCATATAATTTTGAAGGAAAAATTAGCACGCACGCACACACACACACACACACACACACACACACACACACACACACACACACACACACACACACACACACACACACACACACACACACACCTATTTACATATGTCATATGTGATATTGAGTTAATTTATAAAAAAATAGAATTAGTAAATAGGGATAATAGTCGTTCACATTTGTATCCTTTCCTACCGTTCCTATCCTCGCACATCCTCAAATCTAGATTCTAAGTGATTTTTTGGTTTGTTCATGTTTTCCAAGTTTTAAATTTTGTTATTCAATACACTCAATTAGATGAAAAAATAAAACTAATTGTATCTTTCATTTAGCTATTTAGTTTTTCTTACAATCACTTTATTTCATCTATTTCAATCATTTAATTTTAAGCTACTATATAAAATTAAATTTACAACAACTTAATTTACTCAATTATATTTATCAAACTTAAGGTTATTTAAGGAAAATTAATTCAAATTTAGAAAAAGAAAATTGGTGAAACATTTACTGATCAAATTATGTCAAACCCTAAGTCTTCCTTAGGGTTCCAACCTTATAGTGTTTTTTATATTTTTGTCTTAGAGGTTATAAAAAATATAAATTTGTTTATATCATCACAAATTTATCTTATTTTTTTTAATTTATTTTCCATGTTATTATTTTATGTCACCAAATAAACTTTCATGTAATACATCTTTAAGATGAAGTGATAGGATAAGTAAGATTCCTATTGAGAATATTCAAAGTTCTTTAGCAATTGTTATAATGGATTATGCTAATGCACACATTGGTTCCTCTTTTTAAAAACAAATTTCTATTTTTTTTTAATAATACAATCAAAATGAAAAATCTAATAAAAATAAGCTTAATACATAATATAACAATTAAAGTTTAGATAAGGTTCATCCTAATGAATTCAATGACGTAGATCCATAATAATTCTAACATTTATCACTATTTCAACAAGGACTTTTTCAAAGTCTTTAATACATACCTAAAGTAATTGAGGTCTTTTTATATTCTAAAAATACATAAAAATATATAATTTATATTTTTAATGCACAATAAGAACCATTTTTTGAATTTTTAACCCTACAAAAAGTACTTTTACTATTATTGTTGATACTACTAATCTATCCACATATTTTATCTTGGTGGAAACACATGGTTAATAAAATATTTATATTCTTATCCCAAACAAAATAATTCATCATATCCTTTAATATATACAAATTCTACATCACATACCTTGCCCAATGTACAATCCCTCAAGAAAACAATTTTATTTATGCAAACTGAGGCATTGTAATTAAAGAAATATAGCCAAAAATATAGCCAATCATTGGATTCCCAAGATTTGTGTCTATTAAGCTTCCAGTATGTGAAAGTAAATGATATCCATAATAACATCTCATATTGTTTCACATAACATGATTGGATTATGCCTTCAATGACAAATTGTTAACTCAACTATTTCCAATAAGCTTAAAATATCATGCATTTTTTTTTTAAATTATCTACCTAGTAAATCTATGAAATCATTCAATCCAATATTAGATTTATGTCTCAAACACTTTACTATTAACATTGATGAGAAACTTTATTATGTACACATTGCTAAGCTTAAGAAAGGAACAAGTGACTATATGTTTTTTTATTAGACCATTCTTGAAATAAATAATAATACATTGGTGGATAATGAGATAAAAGACAATTTTAAACAAATTTTACTTTCACCATTACATGAGTCAATTATATTCAATAAATTTAGATCATTTGAAGAGCTTTGTTATAAAATAAGATAAAGAGAATTCAAGTTTTTTGCTTTGAAAAATATTAAGTATGCACCTACATATATTTTAACCTCTAAAACAAGTTTCAAAGTAAACCATATTAAAAATATAAGGAAAAATGTACTAAAGCAAATACACATATAACAATTAATATTATTTCTCAACCTACTAACGAGAATGTTTTATTAGATCAACCAAGAAGTAAATTTTTTAGATTATCATAACTGCCTTACAAAATGTTACAAAATTTTATTGAATGAAATATAATCACTTACCATCCTCCATTTGAACTTTATATAAGAAAACCACAAGGAAATGTTTTTGAGAATAATACATATTATGATTACCATAGATGTAGTGGTCATTGTACTAACATATGTTTCAAGATCAAACATTTTACTCAGGATCTTTTTGGAAATAATGATATTGATTTAATCACTCATATAGATGAAACTAAGTCTAAACAAAATTAAAAATTCTAAATTGAATAGTTTTAATGAACCACTTAATCGTGATACTATAAAGACATTTCAATAGTGCATCATACTTATAATGATTATCCACCCATGGAATCATATGATCTTCCCTTAGATATAATTATTATTAAAATTAAAAATATTCAACCATATCCTATGATTACTTTTGATGATAGTTAGAAAGTGGAATATGTTTATGATTTTCATGTCTTACATATAACCACTTGTATCGATCAACAACTTATTCATAATATGATAATTGATAATAAATTGATAAAAAATATAAGTAAAATAATATTTATTTATCCACATGGTTAAAATGTAATTATATATAAGAAACTACTAAAATTTTCAAGGAATTTAATGGTAAACAAAAAAACACTTTGGGACATATTTTGATACCTCTTCAAGCAGGCCTCACTATAATTTTTACTCCTTTTCTAGTTTTACCACTAAATAAGATCTTCGAAATGATATTGGGATGCCCATGTTTATAAAATATCTATACTTTACATTATAAATTACATAGATGCCCTAATTACATTTATTATAATAAAGTTGTTATTATTTAGTAATCAAGGAGTACCCTACACAATCCATGGTACCTCCTCCCCATCCACCACCATAGTTTAATGCTACATATATGCAAAATCAAAGATTTTTTTATAGTTATTTCACCTAATTTTTTTTTACTAATCAACAAATTATAAAATAGATTCAATAGGTTCAAAATCAAATAATGCAAAATCAATTGTATAGAAGAAAGGTATATACTTCTCAACAAGCCCAAACTCTTGCATAACCTTATAAATTGGTTATTCATAAAAATCAACATGTGACTCAAAAGGATAAAAAAATATCATAATATCATACCAAACCTCATAGGATTTCACTTCATCTTTCTTTGTATATACCTACTTTTCTTACATGATATTACATGAGTGGTAACATAGATAGTTTTGTTCTGATTTTGATTTGTGAACACTAGATAGATTTTGTTCAAATAAAGTAAGACATATGTTTCTAATAATTGATTTATTGGATCATTATCTAAATGTAATAATTGGGTAGTTTTTTACATGTACAAATATTATAAATCATTAAAATAAATAAATAAATTAAAAATATGATTGTACATAACTAATAGACTATTACATCTTATTCTTCTATTTTCTTGCATATTTGATTGATTGATTAGTTCTTCTACAACATTGGATTTTGTTGACGTATTGGCATCTTGGCCATTATGTTTCACTTTATATATGTAAGAAACTCAATACATTTATAATTTTTTTCTAAAACATTCAATATATCTCTCTGCTTTCATAACATTCACTAACACATTTTCATCTTTCCTCCAAGACATAATATCCTAACACAAGACAAAATTATTTACCATTATTTTCCCAATTGCTTAGCTATGTCCTTTTCTAGGTTTTACCCAAAAATCACACTTTAAGTACATAGAGCCTTAATTATTCCAATTTTCAGATTGATCACTTAGTTTCAATATGTATCTCACTATTTTTCATACAAATCTCTCTTTTTTTAGAGCTCTATTATTCATATGTACGGCATTTTTTGAAAAGTGTACATTTGGTGATATGAGGATGTATAAAAATTCCTTTACACAAATTTTTAGTATCTTAAAAATTACTCAATATTAGAATTTAGATTCAATAGGGGAATCTTTCTCATGTTTGGCCATAAAATCATTTTGATGCATATCTAACATTGACACATGTTGAAAACTATTTAGATATTTATAAATTATTCTTTTTTTGACACCTTGTTTAATCATAGTTTAGTGTTATTGGTTTCAATATTTAAAAATACAAAAAATATATATATTTCAATGTGTAAAAACATTAAAAGTAATTTAGAAATTCAAAACTAGGAACTATGCATGATTAACAATCTAGTTTACATATTTTCAATAAGTTATGTATCTCATGACTCATATCTATCATAATATTTTTATATCATACATGAAATTCATTGGTATTCATGAGTGTTGTGTAAGAAATATTTTTTTTTATAAATATGTTAGACTTTCCTCTACCCACTAGCCTTGCTAAGTTGGGGGAATTTTATCCATAGGTGACAATATGCAAGTGTTATCATTTTATGGCCCCTATATTATTAAACTTTATATTGTTTAAAAATTTCTTGGTAATATATGTATGTATTCACATACGTATATACATACATACATACATACATATATATATACATATATATATATATATATACATATATATATATATACATATATATATATATATATATGTATGTATGTATATATATGTATGTATGTATATATATATATGTATGTATATATATATATATATATATATATATATATATATATATATATATATATGTATGTATGTATGTATATATATACATATATATGTATATATATATATGTATATATATATACATATATATATATATACATGTATATATATACATATATATATACATATATATATGTATATACATATATATGTATATACATATATATGTATATACATATATATATATATACATATATATATATATATATGTATATATATGTATATACATACATATATATATACATATATATATATATATATATATATATATACATAGTGTACATAGATATGTTATTTTTTATATTATTATCACATTACATATGTATAGTGTAGACTAACTTTGTAATTATACGTTACATTGATGTTGTTTACTTGTACACAGTATATTACATCTTGATTATCTATTGTGTTTTCCTTTGGCCCTAGTGTGAAAAACTTGATTGGTGAATCTCTATGAGATCTTGTGTGTTGTGTATGAAATTCGAACATGTCCTTTGCTTTCATTCCTTCACCCTATGTTGTGTGTGAAATTTGAGCATGCCCCTTGTTTATGAGATTATTAATATATATTATGTGTGAAATATTCTACTTTGTGACATTTGAACATGTCCCTTATATGTGATCATGGGACTTTTTATTTGATATTGCTATCATTGTGCTTGTTGTGTGTATGTTTGTTGAGCTTGTTGAGTTTGTTGACTTTGATAAATGTCATGATCCATATCATGTACTACTAAAATAAAATACTAATTCTAAATTATTATTCTATGGTATTCATTAATATATTATATAAGCCTTTCCTAATGAATTACATTAAAAATTCAAATCTTTGTATGCTAACACATCTTTTTCCATATGCTATATTTTTCAATGATGACATATTTACTACACATGTTTAAAGTTAAATTTTATTTTGAGATGAGTGAATTTTTAATTAAAAATTCCACCACCTCAAATTGGGGACATTTCAATGGGATTCTCATGCATGAAATAAGTCTTTTTCAAAGAGCAAAAAACAATCTTAGCAGAAGTAAAGTTTAAAATTTTAGTTATTGGTAGCCTAAGGGACACAAAATAAAGAAAAAAAAACCTTGAATATATATAATATATTAGGAGATAATAAGGGTAATATAGTTTATAAGAGTGGATAAGGGCTCATAAATGACCAATTCCACTCAAAATAATAGTTACAATAGTTACATAAACCTCCTTCAATCTTTTCCATACATAACTCTTCTTTAATAGCTCCTTTAGTATTGAAATGAGGGTAGTGTATGTTGAGTAAAATTTAGTTTCTATTTTTAAAATTCTTTACCATGCCTATAATGGTCCACTATTACTACATATGGTAGTTATGAAATGAATTATTCTACCATAATTATGTACTAGCCCATACTCCTCTAGAATAGATTGGTAAAGTCAAGGAAACTATCCTAACCTCCATAAATGGCTTATAATGAACATTTAATTCATTTAAAGGATAATTTATCAATGTAACATCCTTGTATTAACTTATTTTACAAGTCTTAAACTCTAATTTGAAATCTCTTAATTGACAACATAGGCTAATTAGGCCTATTAGGCCTAATTACCTAAGTGTTGATGTATTGGCCTCCATGAAACCTAAAATATATATATATATAATATATAAAAAAATTTATACCATGTCTGAAACAACACCCTAAACCATTTCATAAGCTCTCTTTATCAAATAACACTTACAATTTTACCTTCCCTAGTTGACTAGGCCATTCTTCTTCAATCACTAACAGACTACCTATTTTGAAATAAGATGATGAGGCCTTTCCAGTTCGATATTTGGGAATATTATCACTTGAATATATATATATATATATATATATATTTATCAATACCCAAATCTCCTCAAATAATTATACAATCTCATTTATGTTCAAACTCTTGAAAAATTACATATTTATAACATTTTCATACCATGTCCATACAATCAGGTACCATGGGAGGAACACTCTCTGAGTTTAATTTAACTTTCATAAGTTTTCTAGGTCACTCCATGGTTAAAGGTTGCCGAAATTTCATATTTTATACAATTGGGTCTGCTTAGGGTTTTAAAGAGGTTTAAGAGTGGTTAGGAGTCTTAAGGATATTTCATTAAGTATAGATGTCCAAACTAGAAAAAAATGTCATGAATCTCAATGTTAATAACCTCCTCAACTCCCATTAATGGTTTGGGTTCCCATGCAAAGGGTGGATGAGGATATGAACACTAGAAGGTGACCCTAGGGTAGTTTACAAGCCATTTTTGAGTGCCTAACTTCTTAACATTCATTCATAAATATATGGTCCCTAATTAAAATAAAATATTCATGAATATTTATCACATATGGATACTTAAATTTACCTAGGATATCTAGCCTTGATCACTTATGTGGTGGAGAGGTGAGCACTTGAAGATGGCCTTCAAACTACCTATGTGCAAGCTGATTAGTTTGATCATGGTCTGAAGGCATTATGATCAAATTTACCACCTCGTGGAATTTTAAACCTTCTTTTTGGGTCTTACACATCCTCATACATCTTTTATTAACCATTTAACTAGTCACAATGGCTTGAAGAGGTCTCAAGGTAACACTAGGGTCTATATGCAAGGTTGTGCTCTTGACTATATTGGCCTATCTCCAAGGTAGTTGCATATATATCTACATGTTAAACCCTTAGAGGGGTTTTGAGGACTCATAAAAAATATATCCCACTAAAAAAAAACATTTTGGGGTCTTTAATATCCTGTAGACCTTGTTTGACATAGGTGTACCCTTCTTATCACTAAGTGACTACACAGACAAGCCTTGCTATGAGACAAAACAATTGGTATACACACTATTTTCCTATACCAACTGAATATATGAGATCCTTTAATAATTAATTACAACAATATATACCAATTTATGGGTGTTGGTTGTTCCTTCAAGGGCCCAAATCATCATTTTGGTCAAAATAAGCCCCTAAACTGCTTATTGACTATATGTGAGCAAGAAACCTTTGAGTATGACCTACTTGACCTTATCTCATAAGGTAATTGGAAGCATGGAGGTTTAAATCATGTGATAAGGACAATAATCATGTGTAGGTGATAGTTTATCGATCTTACTTTCTCTAGATATCTTACACCTTTATGTTTAAGGCCCAAGTATGCCTATGCTTGTGTGATCTTGAATCTATTTAGGTGTCTATCTCTCTTTTATTGGTAGTGGCCATAATTTTTACATTATTATAAATGTAAAAATTTCTCTCCCCTTTTATGAAACTTGTTTCTTAGCCTAGATGAGATGGATTCAGTGATGTGGGTTAGAGATGTCACATATGACTAGTTACCATGATCGTTGTCTATAGGGTTCTTACCAGGCCTATACAAGGTGAAATTGATATGCATTAACATTTGATATTGATGGAATTATAATCCCATGTTATCATTCACCACCTTAGGATATACATATTATTATATTTATACCAACCCTTGCACCTTGAACAGTCTTATATAATACTCTTGAAGACCCTAATATAGTAGGCCTAAAGGCTGATTATAGGTACAAATTTGCATTGTTAGATAATTGGATGAGAAAATAATAAAAATATCATATAATATAATTAATTAAAATTATTCATGGTATCCCTTTTCCTTTCACTCTTATTTGCAACACACATGGTTCTTTCCACCTTGTCCTCTACAAGTTACCCTATTTTGTCCTTGATATTGACTATAAGTGTCTTGTTCCTACATTCATAATTGGGTAAGGGGTTGAAATTATCTCCATGTTTATGATTTTTTCATTTAATATTAAACTTAAATTGATCACAACTATGTGAATCAACTCACTCAGCTAACTACCCCAGAATGTAACTTGCCTAATTATCTTTTGGTACATTGACTATAGGTCTTTGTGTTATTATAGGTGTTTGTCCTATATGTTAGGCCCTTTTGAGGGATTTAAGATCTTTATCATATATATTTTGAGCCTCCTTTGTCATAATTTACACTCTTAATATTCATAAAAGACTCCACATTCCCAAGAACATGTTTTTCTCCTCAACTTCTTCGTTTGCTAAGCCTAAGCCAATAAGGTAGATGTAGGTGTTTGTTGGGCTTATATAGGGTAGTGATGAGGTGGAGGTGTGAGGTGTATTATTGGTGTCTCTAACTTAAGTATATCACTATCCATAATAATATCATCTATTATTCATCCTCACTTTAAATCCTAGCTCAAACCATATTCTCAAAAGATCAGTCACCAAAGGGGGTATAAACACTATTGTACATACTAAGACTCTTATGTGGGAGAGCATGAGGTGAAGGTATTGATAAATTATATAAAATCATATATATGACCAACCATTTCATTTTATTTCATTTACCCTTCCATAATTTTTTAATCTTCACCCATCATAACATCATTTGAAACACTCCATGGAGACTATTGGCTATGTTAGACCTATTTATGGATAGGCGAGGGGCATGGGAATGATCTTAATGTGTCTATCAGAGTTGTTTCTAGAGTCTAGATAATGTGAATGCAATGGAAACGTGATCACACGAGATGAAGCAAGTGCACACCACATAGATGCTAAAGCAATTTGAAATTATACAAGAAGATAAATTGCACAAGACAAAATAGGAGAAAACCAAAATCTGATTAACATGAGATGGCCAAAGTGAAGAATACATATAGGAGAGCACATAAGTAACTCCTTCATAAAAATTGGTCAAGGCACCCCAAGAATAGACTGTAACTCCTCCATGAAAGGTGGTGACAATGTGCTAAGAATAAAGAAGTAACTCCCATTAAGGGAGTTACTTATGACATTCTTATGACACCTATGACACATCTATGACACACATCTCCACATAAGCTAGCCTATCCCACAAATGTAGGAAAACTCCATGTATGCACAAATATATAATTTCCCTAATTAAATAATAGGTAAAAATAAAAAACTACACTAATACCCCCCATAAGTGCATCTTAGGTGGGTAGTGTGGAAATATAAAATGGGTCCCAGCAACTAGGCCTGATGAGGTACCCATGTACAAATGCAATATCTTATAAGATAGAGAAAAGGAGAAAACCCATAGGAAAAAACTCCCCCCCAAAAGAGATAAATAAAAAAAATGAAGAGGCTAGAAGGGCCCCCCTAAAGATGATGTTGTTGCAGATGTATACCACACCCCAAGAAGAGCTCATAAATGAATGAACTTGCTCTCGGTGAAAGGTTTGGTGAAGATGTCTGCAACTTGCTTCGAAGACTAGCATAATATCAAGTCAATGGCCTGACTATGAATAAGCTCGCAAATGAAATGCATGTGAATCTCTATGTGCTTGGTCTGCTGGTGCTGAACTGGATTCCTACAAATTTGAATGGTACTCTAGTTGTCACAATAAATGATGGTGGGTTGCCTGATAGGAATGCCAAACTCAAAAAGTATCCCCTAAAGCTAAATAGCCTCAGTAGCTACATCAACAGCTCCATTCTACTCTACCTCTATGGATGATATAGCAATAGCATTTTGCTTCTTGCTAGACCAATTGATAGGACCAAAACCTAGAGAGAAACTGTAACAAAAAGTGGAATTATGAGTCTGTGAATCACCAGCCCAGTTTGAATTTATATATCCAACCATGTCAACCTCTATTCCAAATCTATAATGAATACCGTATCTATGTGAACCCTATATGTAATGCAATATCCTCTTAGCTGCTTTCCAATAAAGCTCATGAGGTTCCTGCATAAATCTAGAGACAAGTCCCACTGTATATGATATGTCGGGCCTAGTGCAAATCAAGTAGATGAGACTGCCAACAAGTTATCGATACCGAGTGGCATCAACCAATGGTGAAGAATAGTCAGCCTCAAGCTTGAATCCTAATAGAAAGGGAGTCAGAGATGGCTTGCAATCAGCCATGTGAAATTGAGCCAATAAATCAAGAGGATACTTAGGTTGTGCAAGAGAAATCCCTAAATCCTAATGTGAGATCTTGATGCCAAGGAAGTAGTACAAAAAACCCAAGTCTGTCATGTCAAATATATCTTGGAGAGATGCCTTCACCACTGTAATAGCTGATGAAGAACTCTCGGTGATCAAAAGGTCATCAACATATAGAACCAAAATTAGGAGCGACTCATCCTGCCACAAGAAGTAGACATTGGGGTCAGAATGGCACCTAGTGAAACCCACTATGAGAAGGAAGGAATCATCTTGGTGTACCATGCCTGAGGGGCTTGTTTGAGGCCATAGATAGATTTCCTAAGTCTACATACTAAGGAATAATCTTGAATAAATCCTGGTGGCTACTCCATGTAGATCTCCTCCTTTAGGTCTTTGTGAAGAAAGGCACTCTTCACATCTATCTAGTGCACATCCCAACCATGTGCTATGGCAATAGCCAAAGTGAGTCAGATAGAAGTCATCTTTGTAATAGGTGCAAAGGTCTCTGAGTAGTCAATGCCTACCACCTGTGAGAAACCCTTGGTGACCAATTGCGCCTTGTACTTATCAACTGACCCATCTGCTACAAACTTGGTTTGATAAATGCAAATCTTAGACTGACATTCCATATCTTTGCATTTCTTCTTCAGAATGTGGGCCATAGCTAGGATCCAAAATCCCTATGGTGCTCAACATCAAGTTTCCTTTTATGCCAAGCTTTGAAACATGTTATCCCTTTCAAAGCTTTGTGAGGAACCCTGTTTTGAATATAGCAAGCATAATTGATGGCTTCAGCCCAGTACTGTGGTGCTAAGTATTTGGAGTGAATCATATAACTCAAACCTGATGCTGACATACTCCCCTCCATTATCAATTCAAATAACCTTGATGTATTTATCACTCTATTTCTCAATAAGAGCCTTGAAGTCTAGAAAATTTTCAAACACTTCAGACTTTTGTTTGAGAAAATATATCCAAGTGTACCTAGAGAAATCATCAATGAAAGTGAGGATGTACTTGGCCCTTGTGAAAGATGGTTTGGGAAAGGGTCCTGATACATCACTATGGAATAACTCCAAAGGTTGTGAATCCCTCCAAGCTTTGCCTTTGTCAAATTTTACTTCGGGATGCTTCCTAAGGAAGCACCCCTCGCAAAGTCCTTTTGAGAATTGGACACAAGGCAAGCCAATGACCATGTCATGTTTGTAACGTTACTCAAGGTAGCAGTAATTAAGGTGGACAAACCACTCATAAAATAATTTTCTAACTCCATATGAATGAGTCAGCAATGTTATTGGAGAAGAATCTGGTGCAAAATGTGAGAAGGTGTATAACTTTGCTTGGTGATCTGCCCTACCCACTGCCAATGTAGTATCACTATGCAATTCCCTAATAGCCTCTGAATCTGGTGAAAACTCAACTCTCATGCCTTAACCAATGTGAGTGATTATGTACACTAATAGGATATTGGTTGAAAGAGAAGGGACACTTAGAACATTATTGAATGTTTCTCCTTCCATTTCAACTGACCCTCTCCCTGTAATGGAAACTGATGTGTCATCACCCAAACTAATTGAAGTCATGCTACAAGGCTCTAAAGATGAAAACTCAACTTGGGAAGATCCCATGTGGTGAGAAGCACCCAAGTCATGACCCATGAAGATGAAGAAGAAGCTTTAGCTACAAGTGCCTTGCCCTTTTCTTTCTCCTTACCCTTGCCTTTTGCCTTGGTAGAATCTTGGGTAGATGAATTCTGCTTGATGGACTCAAGAACACCTATGTTGTGCTTTTCTAGAAGATGAGTTAGGTGATCTATTTTTTTCTTCATGCATTTGTGTTTGTCATGCCCTATCTTTTTACAATAGGCACACTTAACCTTCTCCTTCTTAGGTTTAGCATTAGAGGAGGAAGACTCAATGTTGTTTTTGGCAGGATTATTGTTTTCTTTCTTCTTCTCTTGGTCCTTGTTCTTTTTCTTCTTCTCCTTTGTTGAAGTCTTATCTTTACCATTTCCAGCTATCAAAGATTGGGGTTGAGTAGACTTCATTGTGCCCATTTGAATTAGCTTATCTTTCTCCCTAGTCAAGTTGGCAATGAATGAATCCAAAGAAGGCATTTTCCATGTAGTGCCAAGGGCACTTTTTGTGGCATGGAAGTGGAGATAAAGACTAAATAGCTTGGACCTAACTTTGTGAGAATAGAAAGGATGAGTTGATCATCTTTCTTCTCTATCCAACATTCTTTCAGTTGTAATTTAAGGGCCTTAAACTTAGTGAAGAAGTCTTGTAGGGTGTCAAAGTTGCTAGGACTTAGACTTATGAGTTCATTTTCGAGCTCATGACCTCTCATCTCATCAAGCTTCCCAAATAAGAGTTCTAAGGTGTTCCATATGTCTTTGGGAGTCTTGGAGGTTTATAAATGAAAGAGAAGTTTTGGAGACATGGACAATATTAGTAATCCATAGGCTTCATCACTACGGTTGTACCACTTGACCTTTTTAGCATCAGTGCTAGGTTCTGCTTCAGTACCCATGGTGATCCTATACAAGCCTTTGATTCTAAGAATGATGGACATTTTAACCTTTTATTCATGATATTTGAAGGGTGTTAGGGGTTTAAGTTGAAAAAAATCCATTTTAAGATGAATTTAGGTGAAGTTATGTTGATTGCAAGTTGTGAAATTATGCAGAAAGGAGAATGAAAGAAAAAATTGCAAGTGTTGAAAAGCAATCACACCCCCCCAAAATGTTGAGCCCCACCCAAATATGTAAGTGCATGCTCAAAAGATGTCAGGCTCAGTTGAGAATGCATCTTAAAGCAATTAGTGCAAGACTTTTAAGAAAATAGGACGTCAAACTCAACGGAAAATGCGTCTCGGGAGACCCAAATTTTAGGCACTTTATAAACTAGTACATTTTTAACAAATAACATGCCATCACTATAGAGAATTGAAATACAAACACTTTTTCAAAAAATGGCACCCAAATCCGAGCTACTGTTTGCAAGATATTAAAGATTCAATTTTCCCGTAAACTAGTGTTTTTGCATAAAAAATACTAAAACATTAAAAAAATGCCTATTTTGAGAGAGAAAATGGCTTTCCAACCACTCGTTCTATTTGGCACGAAGTGAGAAATCCAAAAAAAAAATATTTTATGAAATAAATTTTAACTAATTGTCTCGGTATGTGTGAAAGCAAGTTTACCTTCCTCTTTTAGTAAAAAAATACAACTAGTAAAGAAAAAAATGAATTTTCAGCTAAGTTTTTCTTTTTTTTTACTTTTTTTTTATAAGAGGAAAGAAAGGTGGATAGATGTTGTTGTGATGTCTTAGGCCTTGATAGGCACTACCAAGAAGATGAGATCAAGGCTTCTACCAATGAACATGCTCCCTTCCAACACTTCCAATGCAATGTAGACTTTAGCACTTCCAACACAGACTTTAACACTTCCAACACAGACTTTAACACTTCCAACATAGACTTTAACATAGAAGAGACAGATCAATTGCAGGAAAAAGAAGCTCCAGGTGTAGGCAAAGGATGCCAAGTGACTAAGGGTCCACATGGGACGCCAAACAAGAAGAAAAAAAGTGCCATTTTCGAAAAAGACAGTCCTCGTAGTGCTGGTAAAAATAAAGAGACTGAGATTGCAAAGCTCAATGCACATCAGCAAGTGACAAAGTTTTAACCAAAATTTTCTCACCAAAATAAGGCGTGTAGAATTTTATCAATAGAATTTTCTCTCCAGAATAAGGACCACTTCTAATTTCTTGACAATAGAAAAACTGCAAGGAGTGGCGCCCCAGTTTATCTTGCAGCTGTTCTATCCTCCAGACATGCATCCAACACAAAAAACATGTAGAAGCTGAGAGAAAAGGATGCCAAGCTACTGGAAAAGGATTCCAGACTATTGGAAATGGATGCCAAGCTGCTAATATTTCCACAAATTGCCTTGTTGAAGCCACAATAGATCTATACAAGATGTCTTGGCAAATTTTAACTTAGAAGTAATTTTTTTTAACAAGTTCCATATGGATTTGCATGAGTTTTCAAGAAACTCTACCAAAACTCTTAAATGCAATGGAGTTAAACAAACAAAACTACTAAGAAAGCGAAGTAAGAATTTTAGAATAAACTAATAGCATAACCAGACACATGATTACCAGAGTGGCTCTGATACCAATCAGAGTTATTGCTAGAATCTAGATAATGTGAATGCAATGGAGACGTGATCACACGAGATGAAGCAAGTGCACACCATATAGATGCTAAAGTAATTTGAAATTATACAAGAAGATAAATTGCATAAGACAAAATAGGAGAAAACCAAAATATGATTAACATGAGATGGCCAAAGTGAAGAATACATATATGAGAGCACATAAGTAACTCCTCCACAAAAGGTGGTCAAGGCACCCCAAGAATAGACTATAACTCATCCATGAAAGGTGGTGACAAGGTGCTAAGAATAGAGAAGTAACTCCCATCAAGTGAGTTACTTATGACACCTATGACACATCTATGACACACATCTCCACATAAGCTAGCCTATCCCACAAATGTAGGAAAACTCCATGTATGCACAAATATATAATTTCCCTAATTAAATAATAGGGAAAAATAAAAACCTACACTAATAGTGTCAAGATGTTTTCTTGACTCAATTTAATATATTTAACACTCATATCCAAATTGGATAATCATTATTCACCATCATAATGTAGATTGAGTATAAGGAAACCAATTACTTTAAAATATCCAAAATTACCTTAACTTATACTAATAAGGTAAGTTGGGACTATTACTAGGCCTTGAAACTTACTTTTATGATTGAATTCATTTGGGTTTCTTTGGAATTTTATCTTAGTGAATTAAATCATATAATTCTCATTACATTACACCCATATGGGATTATTAAACCATATAAATATCTTGAACTTTGTGACAATAGTGATGATTGTTGTAGGTGAAGTTTTGAACTGAGTTCTAACCTTCTTTCATCACTAGGCTATCAAATGATTCCTTAATCACTTAATACCATGGTTAAATCATGGAACATAAAATTTTAACCACATAAAACCCAATTCAAGTGTTCTTTAACCTTATTTTGGGTGTTATAGGATGATTCCCCCCTTTTAGACCCTTGTTATAGTAAGCTTAAGGGCTAATTGTAGGTGTAAACCCTCTCAAATATGCATTCACTACCATCTTATATCTTTGAGACTCAATATAGGTATGCATTGATTTTAGGTGTCATTGAGGTGTTCATTATATTCTCCAATCTGTATGATTACTTTAATACCTTATTAACTTGCCTCAAATTATCCCTTTCCACTAAATCCATGCCTTTATCTGATGTCTAGAGAGACTTGACTAAGCTATTGAGTAGGTAAGGATCCTTATTGATGACCTTATCTCCCTTAATACTCCTTTAGTTTTTTATATTATATGTAATTTGGAGATATATCACCTTAAGGATCAACAAACTACCTCTTTTAGAGGTACGTAGGCTCTTCCACATAGTAAAAGATCTTATCATGATGACTAGTACTATGAGATTGTAGATTTGACCTTATGATGGACTTGGTGGAGATGGTTATGATAAATTATGAATGTCTTGATGGATACGAGAATGAAAGGAGACATGAGAGAGACTAATGAAATAATAATACTCTTCAAACATCATCCACTTTTCACCTTAATGCACTAAAATTCTATAACTTCAAGAGACTCAACCCATACCCTACAAATAGAATAAATCTTGGAGTTTGTTATATTTTAACATTAACAAACATGTGGGGTATGTTTTTAAGTTATGGGTATGGTACATGAGTCCCTATGAACATAAAACAAACACTTGTTTGTAAAAAAACTCCAAAAATAAACCAAAACCATTACAATCTTCAGACCCTACACAAAATGATGAGCTCATGGGAGTGGCCATATTGTTAAGATTTTTTCATAAAGCCTAGGAGATGTATTTTCAAACATAATATATGGATGATATAGTCAAGATACATGATTTCACTCCCCAAATTCTTAGATCATGAATTTGTCTCTCCTCTCTATATTAAGTGAAAAGTTAAGATGCTACATAAGTTTCCAAAGAGAATAATGGAAAATTAATAGAGATTTATACAAACTTGGGGGTATAAAACTCTTATAAAGCCTATATTTAGACTTGGGTGGTATAAATACACTTGTGTGGTAATCTAAATGAAAACTCTTGCAAGTACACCTAAACAAACTTGGCAAAAATAACTATTTTTGGCTTGAAATTGCCACATCTACTCTAGAAGTTGATGGAAGTAGGGTGCTAAGTGTTTCTATAGATGGTGAAGGCATGTAAAAATATATCATGACATTTTTAAATGCTTTACTTACCTATAATGTGTTATATCATTCAAAAACCACCTTTTGAAGCCATAAAGGGGCAATAAAACATAATGAAAGTGGGGTGTATGTTATAGTTTGAATTTTCACATTTATTCAAGATTAATATAGACTATGATAAGTTTAAATTGACTTGAATATTTTAATACATGATAAAAATATCCCCCTTTTACCACTTTGACCACTTTAACTCACTTGACTATGGTCATGAACTCTTAGAATAGTACTAGGTTTCAAAAGTCTTTTACCTTAATCCTTTCAAATAAAGCTTAAATGATGCTAAAATGGATAAAATGGACTCAGGAAGGACAAATAATGGCATATAATTACTCAAAAACCCATGATAAGGTCAATTTTTGAATGTAGAGTTAACCATTTTGACCTGAGGGCCAAAATTGGTCAATATTTTTGGTGACTCCCAAGGATGACTGGTGTACTGGTCAAGAGAACTTAGACATCTACATGACAAAGATGGTATGATGGGTAAATAAGGTGACATGAATTGAGGATAATTTGGTGTAATACCAAGTTGTTTTGTACTTAATGACATCTCCTAGACTATAGCAAATCAACACACATAAAGACAAGAAAGGGAAACAAACCTAACACTTACTCCTAAGAGACATACCTAATAAGACATGTAAGAAACAAAGGAGAATAAATTATGAGCCTATGTAGACCACACTTATTGAATCAAGACAAATAATAAAATAAATAGCATATACAACTAACCTTAATGGATATTCTCCCTCCTATATCAAAGGGGAAGTTGCTTTGGACTCTGTTGTCAATAGATGGACAATGATATGAAGCAAGAAACTCTGTGAATGGGAGACTTGGTAGAGTAGTCCTCTTGTTGAATAACTAACTTATGATGCTCTTAAATTCCATATAAGCTATAAATAGATGGCCTATGAATACATAATCACTTGGTGCCTCAAGGTTCACCTCTTGTTGATCTTATATTACCTCTTCAAGCTTCTCTTTTGGCTCAAATAGATTTTCTTCATGTTTTTCAAGATTTGCATACTGCTCTTCAGGGAAAGGGATAATTAAAATAGGAACAAGAGGTTGGTAACCCTATTTAAGGACCTCAAACAAGTCTTATTCTAATGGAGTAACCTCTTGAGGTAGCATGTTTATGGAGTTGTATTCTCTTTGCTTGGTGAACTCCTTTTCTTTAACCTAGACCAAATCATAACATGATTTAAGGAGGTTATAACCTACTCCTATAATATCAAATAGATCACTTAAGTTATCCTATGAAATTATACCATCCTTAACAACCATTTGATGACCTTGTAAACCTTTAATGTTATTTTTATCTCCAATCTCCTTGACTGGTCTATAAATTTCTTTCACCTCTATTACAAGTGCATGAGGACTGAAATGATGAAGAGCAGATTACATATCATCAATAAATTCATAGAGTTCATCCTCACCTTTTCCAATGTAATTATCTCTCTCATGTGATCCATCATCTCCTACAAGTTATCATCTTATGCAATTTTGAAAACTAAAAGGTGTTCCTCCTTACCAAGTGGTGTCCCTATTGTGAGATCCTCTTCAAGTTATAACAAGTCATCATCATCAGTTGTGGATTCAACATGATGTTAATTTCTTACCTTTTCAAGGATTGGCATAGGACACTTTAGGAATGACCCCAAAAGAGATGATATTTTTGTGGCATTTCCTTGACTCAGCTACTTATATTCAATAACCATGCTCTCCTTCTGCATACTACTCTAGATGGATCTCCAAGAGGGAAATGATTTAGACTCTTTAGGAAGGGAGGGTGGGAATTGAATGAATTTGGGTTTAATTAACTATATGACTTAATTATAAGATATAAACTTAGGCTTATGATATTTTTACATGGAGTGCATTATTATTTGGGGAATGAAGGAAGGTATTTATGGCTAAGGTGGTGTTGATTTTATAGCTTCCATGGATTTATGTAGGTTATGGTCTATAATTTGAATTTATTTAGTAAGGAATGCTTCAAACTCAAGTCTTGACTAGTCATGATTACTAGTTCTTAAAGTGGCTACTCTTCTTTCCTCTTGCACTCTCTTTTGAATAGATTTTTTTAAGGGTAAGGTTGAGAGGACTTAATAAGACCCTTAATGAATTTGAAACTTAATTGATGGGAGCTTATGAGGGGTGATGGGAATCTCAGTATGATATTGACATGAGATGAAAGAAGGAAGATAATATGGGTGATGGTTTGTTTTTTGACCTTTATGTGCTTCCAATTTCTCCTTAATATTAGATATTAGTCCTTCTATGTTAAGCATGTCACTATTGTTTCTAGAATAACCTCCCTTAATGAAATATATCCAATTTTATTTTGCCTAATATAATTAATTTCTAACAACCTTAATGACTTGTGTTTGGGATATCTTGGCCATATCCTTTCAATGTGTCAATGCTTATCATGTACTTATCATGGTCCAATAGAGCTTGTTTAAGGTTAGATATGAAATGATTTGTGGAATGAGTAGGCATGTAAAGGATGTTAGGCTACTGCCATGACTGATCAAGTTGGTAATTAGGTTGTAAAAGGGGTGGATTAGACTCATACTAGTGTTGGTGATCTTGGTAAAAGGGAGACTCATCATAGGAATGGTAAGGGTGAATATGGAGATGATAAGGGTTAGGATAGGATTGAAAAGCATCATGATGGAATTAGAGAGGTTCATAGGGCTATTCATAAGATAATGAATAACGTGATTCTATCCCATAACCATCCATACCTCATCATCAAGCACAAGAGAAAAAATGAAACCAATAATGATAATCTTTATTACCCCTGAAGTGAAAAATTAATATAACTTTGTTATAACTTACTAACTGAAACTCTACTAGTTGTGGTGTTTGAAGATCTCAAAGATGGATTTAAGGTGTCCTTCCACATTATCAAATCATGATTAAAGGTACTTGAAGCTCATCCCACTAATTTTTCTAGAACTATTGGAGGTTATATGTTACACCCAAGCTAAGGAGAGGAGTGTTCAAGTCCAGACCTTAAACATAGTCCAACATGGGAATGGCCTTAGGTTTTTGGTTACCTAATATTAGGCCAAACCTCTATATTTTAAGGGCATATATCCCCTAATTTCTTGATTTGAATCTTTTTTCTAAGACCTAATCTATTGGGATGAAAAGGGGTGGAGTTACATAATTGAAATCCTACTCTAAAGTGTGGTGATGCACCTAATGATAATTACACCCACTCACTTAACTTTAACTCTTAATCACATTGATGGACTATGGATAGAACTAACACACTACCTTCATTATATTCCAAGAAATAGTGTTTCACCTAGAGGCCAATTTTATTAACTTAGGCAAGAGGGAAATGAGGATAAGTCTTGATCAAAGGCACTTATAGTCAGAAATCCACTTCAAGCTTGACACATCAATATCAAGACACACTAGATGACTTGTAAGGAAGGTTTGTTATCACTTAGGTAGAACTTGGACCTACAAAGGGAAGATGAAACCACTTTTTCATATCAAACAAGTATGAGACACTAAGTACAAATCATGAATAAATAACTAAAAGTATTTTGTTCATTAATCCAAGAGGTGTACAGGTATAAGTACTAGTAGAGTCTCCTCATACCAACTTGAGGGATATAAACTAAGGAAAAAAACCTTGGATATATAGAATATATGAGGAAATAATAATGGGAATATGGTGTAAAAAAGTGGATAAGTGGTCATAAATGACCAAGTCCACTCAAAATAGTAGTTGCAACAATTATACAAACTTCCTTCAATCTTATCCATGCATAACTCTTCTTTAATGGCTCCTTCAGCATTGAAATGAGGGTAGTGGATGATGAGGAATATTTGGTTACTCTTTTTTAAAGTCTTCACCATGAATATAATAGTCCATTATTACTCCATATGGAAGTCACAAGATGAATTATTCCATGATAATTATGTAGCTTCCCATACTCCTCAAGAGCAGATTAGTAAAGTAAAAAAAATCATCTCAACCTCCATGAATAGCTTGGAATATACATTGAACTCCATTCAAGGATTAGTTATCAATGTAAAATCCTTGCATTAACTTATTTTACAAGTCTTCAATGGAAATTTAAACTCTCTTAATTGAAAGCATAGGCCTATTAAGCCTAATTTCCTAAGTGTTGATGTATTTTCCTCCATGAAACCTACAACAAAGATTTATAACCTATGAAAAAAAGATACAATATTTTCAAAAACACCCTACACCATGTCATAATCTCTCTTTATAAAATAACACTTGAAAATTTGCCTTCCCTAGTTAACTAGGCCATTTTTCTTCAATCACTAACATACTAGCTATTTAGAAAAAAGATGAAAATTCCTTTATATCTAAATATTTGGGCATATAATTAATTGAGGAGATAGATCAATCCCCAAACCGTCATATCTAAATATTAGGAGCTTATCAAATAATTATGCAACCTTATTTATGCTCAAAATTCTACAAAATAACATATATATGACATTTTCATACCATGTTTATACAATAAAGTATTATGGGAGGAATCCTCTCTAAGTGTACTTGACCTTTCATAAGTTTTTTAAGTCACTTCAGGGTTATAGGATGCCAAAATGTCAAGTTTTCTACAACGGGGTCTACATAGGGTTTTAGGGAAGTTTAAGAGTGGTCAGGAGTCTTAAGGATAGTTCATGAAGTAAAAATTTCCAATATAGAAACAAATGGAATGAATCTAAAGGGTAATAACCTCCTAAATTCTCATGAATGGGTGGGTTCCCATGCAAAGGGTGGATGAGGATATGAACACTAGAAGATAACCCTAGGGTAGTTTGCCAGCTATTTTTGAGTGCCTAACTTCTTAACATTTGTTCATAAATATATTCCCCATAATGAAAATAAAATATTTTTGAATATTTATCCCATAGGGATATTTAAATATCCCTGGGATCTCTGACCTTGAGCACTTATGTGGTGGAGTAGGTGAGCACTTGAAGATGGATTTCAAAATGTTTATGTGTAAGTTGACTAGTTCAATCATGGTTTAAAGAAATTATAATAAAATTCACCATATTTTATCATTTTAACCTTATATTTATGTACTACACATTGTCATACATCTTTCATTGACCATTGAACTGGTAACAATAGATTATATAGATCTCAAGGTAACACTAGGGTTCATATGCAAGGTTGTGCTCTTGACTATATTAGCCTATCACCAAGGTATTTGGTTATATATTTTCATTTAAAACCCTTATATTGGTTTTTAATAATAATAATAAATCATCTCCCACTAAAAAAAAACCTTTTGGGGTCTCTAATAGCATATAGACCTTGTTTGACATAGGTGCACCCTTCTTCTCACTAGGTGACTACATAGGCAATCCTTGGTCTTAGAAAAAAAATGTGGGTATACCCACTATTTTATAGACCAATTAAACATATGATACCATTTAATAGGTCATTAAAATAATCTATACCAATTTTGGAGGGTTGGTTATGCCTGCAAGGGCCCCAAATGATCATTTTGGTCAAAATTAACTCCCAAATTACCTACTGATTATGTGGGAGCAAGAAACATCTGAGTATGACCTATTTGACCTTACCCCATGAGGTAATTGGAAGCATGTATGTGTCCATAATGTTCTAAGGACCATCTTCATTCCTATTTTATATTCTATCAACCTTACTTTCTTTTCATATCTTACCCCTTTATGTTTAATGCCCAAGTTTGCCTATGTTTGTTTGATCTTAAGTCTATTTAGGTGTCTCTCTCTCTTTTAGTGGTAGTGGACATCATTTTTTCATTATTATAAATTTAAAAATTTCTCTCCCCTTAAATTAAACTTTTATCTTAGCCTAGAAAAGATGGAGTAACTAATGTGGGTTAGAGATGTCACATGTGGCTAGTTACCATGATGGTTATTTGCAAAGTTCTTAATAGGCCTATACAAGGTGAAAGAGATCTATATAATGTTTGATATTGGTGGAATTATAATCAAATTTTATTATTTAACACCTTAGGCTACACATATTATGATATTCATACCAACCCTTGCACCTTGAACTATCTTATAAAGTGCTCTTAAGGACCCTGCTACAATAGGCCTAAAGGCTAACTCTAGGTGCAAATTTTCACTCTTAGATGACTGTATGATGATATAATTATAACTTACTATGATATTATTACTCATTATATCCATTTACCTTTCACTCTTGTTTGTAACACACATGGTGATCTCCACCTTGTCCTTTGTAAGTTACCCTATTTTATCCTTTATTTAGATTATATGCATCTTGTTCCTACATTCTTGGTTGGGTAAGGGGTTTAACTTCTTTCCATGTGTATGATTTGGTAATTTAATATCAATCCTAGATTTAGTAATCCTCTATTAATTAGCTCAATTAGTTAACTATCTTAGACTAAACTTATCTTGTTATCATTTGGTACACTAACTGTAGGTCTCTATCTTACTGTTAGTGTTTGTCCTCTATGTTAGGACCTTTTAAGGGAGTTCAGATATTTATAATATATTTTTTGAGCCTCCTTTGTCATCATATACACTCTGAATCTTCATAATAGACTCCACACTCCCAAGAACATGATTTTCTCCTCAACTTCTTCATTTGATAAGCCTTAACCAATAAGGTAGCTATAAGTACTTGTTGGGTTTGTATAGAGTAGTGATGAGGTGGAGGTGTGAGGTGTAGTGGTTGTGGATATAACTTAAGGATCTCACTATCCATATTTATACCATCTAATTTTCCTCCTCACTTGATATCTAAACTCAAACCATCTTCTCAAAAGATAATTACCAAGGGGGTATAAACATTGTTATACAGACTAAGAATCCTATGTGGGAGAACATGAGGTGAAGGTATTGAGAAAGTAAATGAAATCATAATATCTGACCAACCCTTGCATTTAATTTCATTCACCCTTACACTATTTGTTCATCTTCACCCATCATAACATATTTTGAAATACTCCATCATGATTGATGGTCATACTAGACCTCTGTATGGATAGGGGGCTTAGGAGTGATCTTAAGTTGTTAAGATGGTTTCTTGACTTCATTGAATATATTTATAACTCACATAAAACTTGGAGAAGCATTATACACAACCATAAGGTATATTGAGTATAAGGAAACCAATTACCTTAAAATCTCTAAACTTACCTTAACTTCTACTAATAAGGTAAGTGGGACTATTACTAGGCCTTCAAACTTGCTTTCAATGATTGCATTCATCTGGGTTTCATTATAATTCTAGATTAGTGAATTAAATAATCTAATGGTCATTTAATTCCACCCATATGTGCTTATTAAACCATATCAAACATCTTGCACTTTGTGATATCAATGATGAATATTGTAGGTGAATTTTTGAACTAAGTTCTAACCTCCTTTCATCACTAGGATATCAATTGCTTCCTTAAGCACTTAAGACCTTGGTTAGGGCCTAGATCTTACATTTTTGACCACTCATCACCCAAGGTAAGTGTTATTGAGCCTTAGTTTGGGTGTTTTAGGATGATTCTCCTCTTTTACACCCCTGATAGAGTAAGCTTAAGGGCTAACTATAGGTGTAAACCCTCTCAAATATGCATTCACTTCTATATTATATCTTTGGGGCTCTATGTAGGCATGAATTTAATTTAGTTTTCATTGAGTGGTTTTTCATAGCCTCCAATCCATATGATTACTTTAATACCTTCTTAACTTGCTTTAAATTATCCTTTTCCATTGAATCCATGCCTTTATTTGAGGTCTAGAGAGACTTGACTGAGCTCTTGATCATGTAAGGAGCATTCTTGATGACATTATCTCATTTAATCCTCATTTACTAGGTTATTTTATAAATAATTTGGAGATATCCCACCTTAATGAGTAAAAAACTACCCCTTTTGGAGGCAATCAGGTTCTTCCACATAGTAAAAAACTTTGTTCATGATGATTAGTACTGTGAGACTACAGATTTGTACTTATGAGGGACTTGGTGGAGATGGTTTTTATAAATTATTAATGTTATAATGGATTTTATAATCAAAGGAGATATTTGAGATACTAATGAACTAATAAGACTCTTCAAACATCATCAAAATTTCTCCTTAGTGCACTAATATCCTACAACTTCAAGAGACTCAACCCATACACTACAAACATAATAAAGCTTAGATTTTTTTATATTTTAACACTCTAACATGTGTTTTATATGGGTTTAGGTGATGTGGATAGTCCATTACATCCTTATAAACATAAAAAAAAAAAAACTTGTTTGTAGAAAAAGTCTAAAAATAGACCAAAACCATTGCAATCTTTTAACCTTGCATAAATAAATGAGCTCATTGGATTGTCTAGATTGTTAGGATTTGTTAATAAAGCATAATATATGTATTTTAAAAAATAGTACATGGATGAGACATTTAAGAGTCACATTTTCACTCCACAAAATCTTAGATCATGAATTTTTCTCTCCTCTCTATACTAAGTTAAAACTTGAGATGTTGCACAAGATACTAAAGAGAGAAATGGAAATATGGGATAGGTTTCTAAAAAGTTGGGGCTTTAAAACTCATCCAAATATTATATTTTTACTTTGGTAATATAAATACACCTACGTGATCATTTGGAATAAAACCCCTACAAGTACACCTAAATGGACTTGGCAAAAACACTAGTTTTTGGCTTAAAATTGTTACATCGACTCTAGAAGTTGATGGATTAAGGGTGCCAAGTGTTTCCATAACTGGTGAATGAATTTAAATACCTATCATGAAAATTTCAAATTATTTCCTTCCCTCCAACATGTTATATCATTCAAAAACCACCTTTTAAAGCCATAAAAGGGGAAATAAAACATAATGAAAGTGGGGTGTACATTATAGTTTGACTTTTAACCTTTTTTAAAGAGTGGTACAAGCTATGGGGAGGTTAAATTGACTTTAATATTTTAATACATGACTAAAATTTCCCCCTTTTACCACTTAGATCACTTGAACTCAGATTACTATGGTCATGAATGTTTATAACAATACTAGGTTTCAAAAGTCTTTTACTTTAATCTTTTTAAATAAACCTTAAATGATGATAAAAGGGATAAAATGGAATAATTAAGGAAAAATAAAGGCACATAATGACTCATAAACCCATGACAAGGTTAATTTTTGAATGTAGGGTTGACCGTTTTGACCCAAGGGTCAAAATTGGTCAATAATAGGAATCTCTAATTATGCATGTCACTCAATAGTAAAACCTCAAAAAACATGTAATAGTTAAATTCTATAGATTGAAATTTTAATATTGATATTAAATTTTTAAATTTATAGAGTAAGGAGGGAGTACACGTATGTGCTAGTGAATACCATATTTCCCATGTGATTTGTTTGGGATGATGTTTCCTTATTGAAGCATTAGAGAACTTGTGCTTCCTTGCTAAGGTACATGGTGAGTTGGGGTGATTGTGCCTTTAATATATGTAACTATGAAATATTTTGGGGTGGGAAGATAACATTCTTAAACCTCAAAAATATGGGGAGAATTATGTAATGTAATAACCAAAATAATTACTTAGATCTGATAAAGATGGGAACCACAATATGAGTTTGATATAGTTAAGACTAAATAAACCACTATAGATGTCTTAAAAATTAGTTTTTATATGTTTTTTTAGTATAAAACAAATACATGATCAAAATATAATGAACAATGTTCAACCCCCATCATGACCTTAGAGTTAATTATATGATTTTGATCAATGTAAAATAAATGCATGATCGAAAGAGAATTAACAATGATTAAGCCTTGATCATGACCTAAGTGTTAACAAATTTGAAGTGGAATAATGACCATTTATTATTTATATTTTAAATTATACTATTATGTATGTGAAATAACTAATATCATGCTTCATGAATCTAAAAATTTATATATGTTCATGAACTTATATCATACCCTTTGAATTCATGTCAACTGATATATAATGTTATGCATCTATATGTTGAACCTGAGAACTTGTATCCCAGGTCTATGTATATTTAGAAAATTTTAATTCATTTTCCTATAAACTATGTACATATTTTTAAGCTTATGTAGTCAAGTGTGTATGAATTACACTCAAGTATTTTTAAAGTGAGTGAAAATGCATGTCATATGCACCCATAATCTATACTGATGTGCTAATATATTTCATGTAAATAAAATCATATGATATCCAAACCATTATAAATCACTAAAATATATACTATGATATTATTATATGCTCATGGAATCTTATTTTTATATGATAATCCCATTTTAATGCCCCCATGGATGTGTCTTATAAATCATTAATCTCAAAAAGTTAATTGTATCATGTCATGTATGAATATAACATCATGTGTAATCATTGGAACACATGGATAGTACTTCATCATAATAATGTGTGTGTCAATTAAGGCATATATGTAACATATGTAATGCAAGGCATGTAAGTTTAATGTTTAGTTAGATGTATCAATGAAGCACACAATAGTAACTATAATTGAATGATAGTTGAATAAGACTCTATAGTAAAGGTACATGATATGGATATTGACACCACTCAAAATCAATAAACACAATAATATAAATATTTAGTGTTACACATAGGGCCAAGGTCTACATAAAAAATGACATGAATATGCCAAAATAAACAAGGCCAAGGGACACATGCAAGGGACATAAATATGTAACATTAAAAAAGGCCAAGGGCCACACACAAGGGACATAAAAATGTAAAAAACAAGGCCAATAAGACACACATGATATACATGCACAAAATAGACTATCATGTAAGAGATTAAAAACATAAATAAAACATAAAACAAATAAAAACTATTTTACATTGTCCATATGCATCAATGTCACATTATAGTATAATAACATATCCATGTAGCAATATGTAAGCTAGGAGTAACTACTAAGACATATGTAATAGATATAGATAAATCACCATAGTATAAATTTATAGAAAAATATAAACTATAATAGTGAATCCTCTAAATAAGATTCCCTTGGTATCGACATGGCCATTAGGTATAGGAAATTTTAACATTTGTATGTCTACGTGTAACCTGTATGTATTAAAACACACTCATATACTATGAAATGCATGTGTGTATGAAAATAATGTGCCATTTACCAAAAATGTGTTAAATAAGATATGTAAATAGTGTAATCTAGTAATCATGTCATGCTCAAGTCCTAATTTTATTTTTGAATATTTTTAATTTTTTTGTATTTTCTTGATTGTTTTGTATTTTTGAAACATTGTAAATTAGTGAATATAAATTGGTGAGTGTGTCATTCTCATCAAGATCAAAGTCAATATATCCTATATTTTTCTTGGATATGTAATCATAATGCATCCTCTTCTTCTGCTTTTGATTGTTCAAAATTTATACTTTATACTATCTCAAGAGATTTTGATTTTTATGGTAAACATCACCATAATTTTCAGTCATGGTCACTCTTATTTCATGTGATAAAGTTAGGTCATGATTGGTTGGATACACTATAACCTATAATTTTTATTTTTTCCCAATGTAAATAGCACTGATAAGTAGGAATATGACCCATATGTATCTATTGACCACTTTTGGCCCACAAGTTATTACTAAGATAATATATCTAAGGGATTCTTGCCAATATGTGTTATGTCATAATTCATTAATGTCATGTCCCATATATACTAAACCTATAACACTACATATGGATTCCCATTTTTTTCATTAATTTTAATGTATTAATAATGATCACCTTCTATGTATATTATAATGGTCAAAGCTTCCATCGAGTAAATATTTTGCTCTTCATATTTTCAAATGGTGTCATTATAGAACTTGATGTGAGTGGTTCTTATTGATTATGTGTTGCCTTAATAATTAATTAATTATTTTATTTATATATCTTAATTTTAAATGGATTACAATTGTCCGTGTCTTTATATTTTTTTTAGGCTAACTTACCATGGAAATTTCTTTGCAATTAGCTAATTATAACCTAGTTTGTTAATGAAAGATGGTGAAAAAGCAAGATGCTATAATTCATTTTGTAAATTCATGTTTCATATTTTATCTCTTATTTTTATCTATAGGTATTCATAAAAGACAACTATCAACCATATGTTTATTCAGTATAGATTTTGATCAATAATCTCACTTACAACACAACTAGTTTAACAACTAATAATTATGGAACAATTTGGATGATACACATATTCAATTTCAAGTTGAATAAAATATTATTTTAATTCCCTCCATACATTCAAAATATTAAATTATTTACCATGTTTTATTATTTTATCTAATTTGTGTACTATTTTTAACACTTGATGATCCTTTTTATTAAATAGGTACAAGTAAGCCCAAAAATATAGAATATAAAACCTTGAAATTTCATGGATGATAAATTATTTTTCATTTGATAACTTGAATCACTACTTCATACTTTTAAAATTAATTATGCACACACACACACACACACACACACACACACACACACACACACACACACACACACACACACACACACACACACACACACACACACATTTATTGAATTATAATTAGGTTTATTTTGTCATGCAATATAACACAATAAAAGATGAAAAAAAATTAAAAAAAAGGTCCAAATAATAATCATTTTGAAACAAGGACCAAAAGGACCCATAAAATAAAATTGGCCATTATTAGAACATTTTGATAAGGATCAAACCTTTGTCAAAACATTATAATAATTATCAAAGACCAAGAATGGTATAACAATAAAAAGAAAAAGGATAAAAAACTAATATAAAAGCATAGAGGAGAGAGAAAATAAAAGGAGATAAGCACATGGAAACATGAAGAATAAATGAGAATAAAAAACATAAGAGAATAATCTAATAAGAGAATAATCTCATCAAATGATCCATAGATAAAAAATCACACTAATAACATTGTAATTATAAGGTTTGTATAAAAAATAGGTGTTTACACTTGACACCTTGAGTATTGGTTTGTACCAAAAGTGACTTGATCATGTGAGATATACTATTTTAGTGCTTAAGTATACCACCCTCAGGTCTAATTTTGACACCCTTTAAAAGTGACACTCTTCTTGTGTGGATTAAATGTTATCCTCCTAACATTTGTTTTATTTATGGTGTTTGATAAGCAGGACATGCCTATTCATAATTTTTTATGAGGTTTGTTTATAACATATTGGAAGTCATTTTTATATCTAAACCTTAAATTTTCATATACATCTTTGTATTCATCACCATTTACTTCTTGAATTGGTGGTTAAAACATATTTACACATATATTATGATAGCATGGAATCACATCCATAAATACACTTGTATTTTTTTGGTATTCATCAACAAATAGGCAATGATGTATTTGACCCATCATGATACACTTGAATGTATGATTGGAGTTTTTTGAAGTGAATGATCATTTTTTGATGTCACTTTAGCATCATATTCAACATAGTACTTTGTATTATTTTATTAGATATTATACTTCTTGGATTAAATCTCATGATCATTATTTAAACATGTTAATTATTATTATATAGTCATGCTTAGTTTTTTATTCTCAATAAACCCTTTGTAATGGTACGTATCCCTCATGGCTCTCACAACACAAAAATATTCTTGAAGTACCTTCATATATATATTGTGTTTGGATCATATACTTCAACACATGCATCATCATAATAAGTAGTATTCAAATAATTGGTACTCACTCTTATTTCATTTTATATCTCTTATGATTCTATTTCAGTGAATTTAATCTTATATTCTAAAAAAGGAAGAAGAAAGAAACTACATATGGGTATGGTTGAAAACGTTATTTGGTTGTGTGCACATTTAATTAGAAGATTATAGAGCTCCTCTTTGGCTGAGGAGGAATGACTTGAAAATAAGATAACACTAAAGTAAATGGTTGGTTAGATAGATAGTTGGGTGGATTGCCTAGCGCTAGTTAGATCCCAGAAGAAAGAGCTTCCTCGAGGGCTATAAATCCATACATTTTAAAAAATTAAGTTTAGAAAATAGAAGATAAATTACTTGAATCAATAATAAAAAGATACTAAAATCAAATACAAGAAATTATTTATAAAGGAATAGATTAAAATGACTAATATAGAAATAAGTGGGTTAATACTAATGCTAAACAAGTTAGGTGTGCTTCAAAAAATAGGTTGGAAGTCTGTGAATAGGTAGACAAAAAGAAAGTTGGACTTAGTTGAGGGTAGCTAGGTTAAAATAACTTCTTATTATTTTCTACCATAATGACCATCAACAAATGGTGTGACCATTTATTGTTGACTTGACCATTTTTAGTTGAGGTAACCATTAACAATTGGATAGACCATCGATGGTTAGGATGACCATCGATGGTTACTATGTGTTGGGTTTGGGTGATAAAAAGTTAGATTGATAGGATCACAGAAGGAAATTTTGGGAGATTGGTTTGTGTTGGGTTTATTGTGAAATGGAAATAAAGTAATTGATAGACTAAAAACAAATAATTTGCTTACCAAAGATTGATTGGATGACTGGTTGAGGTAGTTGGCTCATTGGTGGAGTCTAGCATGATTCTAGTAGAGTAATGATACTTGGCTGTCAGTTGAGGGGTGGTGGCAAGTTGGTTATATATATTGATGGTTGGATCACTATATTACTAGAATAAGTGACCTATAAAGAAATTCTGGATGCAAAATCTCTTGAATTCATGGATCTTTTTTCACCTCTTGTTCCTCTCTTATTATAGGCAAAGAAGGATAGGTGCAACAAGATATCAACAAGGGGTCCAACTTTCTGTCTAATTTTAAATTTGACATACATGGGCTCACACATGAATTAGGCATTATAATTATATAAAATCAAGTCAAAGTGAAGGGTTAGTTGAGCTAGTTTAGATGGTGGAACATGACCATCAATAATTAGGGTGATCTTGGATGGTTAGGGTGATTGATGATGGTCTAGGGCTAAGGTCAAGTTTAGTTAAAAGGTGGGTTTAGTCATTAGTTCAAAATGACTTTGGTTAGATATATTTAGGTTTATCTTATGGTCAAGGGCCAATAGATGGGCCTAAAGGGGTCCTAAGATATTCTAAGGGAATTGTGACATTTAGAACCATCATGTGCAGATTTCTAGTGTCTACATTTTGAACTTTTTTCTTATTTAGCTTGTATCAATGAACTATAAAATAAAAATTGATTATGGGTCAAAGGTTGGGTTACCCTAAGTATGGGAGGAGGTATTCCCCCTCAAAATAGGGGTTGATGAGGTAAAATAGAATCAAGTGTGGGTTTGATAAGTGGTGAAGGTGATGATGAAGGGTGATCATTAGAGTTTGGGCATTATAGCATAAACACATGAACAAAGTGTGACAAAAGTGTGATAGCCAAGATCACACATTAACAAGGTTACCATAATTTGTAAAAATAAAGTTCAATACTATAAATACAAGTGACAAGTAAATTTTGTGACTAAATTTAATCATGGTGGTTGGGTTCACTCATAAATGCAAGTCTCTTAGCCAAGGTATGTGTTTTTATAGGAATCAAGGTAGGAAGTGATCCTGAGGAAAACATAAACTATTCAAGTGCAGTCACATGTATCTAAGGCAGGAAGTGATCATGAGGAGACACCAATTAGTCAGGTGATAATAAAGTAGTGTAAGTTCAAAAATGAGGTCAACATGGCAATTATTGTAGTTATGATCAAAAGGACTAGGAAAAATTCATCGTAAAATGTGTACTAGGTTGGGTTAAAATGAACCAATGGTGAGATAGTGAGGTGATTGGTCAGGGTGGGTAGAAAAGGTAGTTTCCATGTGTAGGTGCTTGGTTTGGGTTTCAAAAATTTTGAAAATTTGTTGGTGTGGTATGGGTGAAAACAAATCCCAAGATCCTGATTGTCGATGGTCAAGGGTCTTGAACTCGACCATCGGTGATCACCTTGACTATTGGTGGTCAAGTTAGAAACCTTAAAAGGGTAGAGATTAAAAATGACTCAATAAGTCATTTTCTCTCATTTAACTTTGGAACTCTAGTTGTTTATCATTTTGCATGAAGTTGCTGACAAGATTTGCTTAGTGGGTGAGGTTGATTGACGAGTGGGTTGGTTAACCGAGTTAGAGATTAATCAATCTAAGATGTAAGGTGGGCATAAATGTAAGTAAATATGGGAAATAGGTCCCTAAATTATTCCTCAATAATAGTCAAGGAATGAAGTAGGGGTTTCTTGTTAATTGGTAGAATAGTTTGGTTTTACAAATGCAATTAATTTTGAATGGTATTATTTTTTCATTGATCAAGTGGGAGGGTCTTTGGATTTTTGACCTAAGGTTTAGGTTTTGCTTAGTTTTTGGTTGAATTTGTTATGTAAAAATGGAAATTGGGAGGGTAGATAGGTTGGGGGTAGGATGGGTATAAATTTATAGGTAAATTATGTTACTTGGGTGCTTATTAAGGTAGTTAGGGTTGAGGCATATTTCATTAATGGTCACACACAGTGACCGTCAACAATCACACCAACCATCAAAAATCGATAACCATCAATATTTGGTTGTCCAACCATTAGTATTTGTCATGAATATTAATGGTCACCTATGGTGAAAAGAGTTTTTTGAATTATTTAAAGTTTTTAAGGTAGATTAGATGTGTTAAATGTCTAGTTTGGGTTGACCTTGTAGGTAAAGTATTAAGTTTGGTGGGTATTAGTGCAATTTATAAGTTGATCGATGAATTAAAGAGGTTAGATCCTAAGGTAAATGTTAGGAAGGTGATGGTTAAATAATTGATGGTAAGGGTGAAGGGAAATATGTCATTGTTAAAGCTTAAGGGTAAATAATATAGTATAAGAGATGAAGTTCATAAGCAAAATAATATAGGTGACTAATTTGTTTTCTATTAACAATTTTCAAGAATGGGTGAAAATTTAGATGCAAGATCAAGTACCTCATATATTTCTAGAGATCCATTGAGGTATGATTGTTGATGACTAGGTGCACATGGAAGAGGTGGGTCTTGGGGTGATGTTTCACTACCAGCATGTGATATGGGATGCAGTGATGATCATGTCCTTGATTGAGAGATGAGATCTATCCATGAAACACATTTGTTTTACTAACTAATGAGATGATGATATTTCTAGAGGATGTGCATAGGATCACTCAGTAACCCATATAGGGTGATTAGATATATTACATTGAGCATGAGGAAAGAGATGATTTCTTAGAGTTACTATATGGAGATGACCATGATCTTGTTAGATGGAATGCTAGAAGGTTTAGCTAAACTCTACTATACCAAAGGGTGAGGGATGATAGGAAATTATTCATGATGATGAAAATTGTGGTATCATGCTTTGGTATACCTTATTCAAGTAGTGGGAGGTTTCTATATCTACTACTAGGGGTTTTGGTGGAGATGTTATTAGGATGCACAATATTTGGATGGGTACCTATGCTACTTGTCCAAATATATAGTGAGCTTTGGGGTTTCATAGCTCATAAGAGATATGGCATCAATGTTAGATTTGTGATACACTATTGGGCATATAACAACATCTAAGTTCTATGATTGATGGGATTACTATGGGAGGGTTATGCCTAGATGGAGTTCAGTGTTGGATTTATGTGGTGGAGAGCTGATTTTTACCTCATAGGAATAGATGGAGATGTGTATGACATATATTACTTTAGAGGTGCTCTAGAGACCTTAGTTATAGGTGATTTTATCTAGAGGCCATACATTAGGTTTCTAGATTGGATTGGATATAAGAGACATACACTATCCTTGTAGAGATACAAGTGGATCTTTAGCAAGAGGGATGGGGAGATAGAGCTCATCCCATTTGATAGGGTGTAGAGATAGTTTATCCTGGTGTAGGGGATTCTGGGTTTATTTCCTAGATATAGGCAAGAGGATGTAGAGTTTTTACTACCTAAGCCATAGCCAATTTGCATATTGTTAGATTATAAGTTGTCATCTAAATCTAGGATAAATGATATAGGTTTTGTAGATGGTTACCTTTCATGGTAAAAATCACTATATGTGATAGTGGTAGATAGCCTATGGATGTTAACCTAGCTAGTAGAGGTTAGTATATATAGGTATAGGGGGCTGACCTAGGTACATAAGTAGGAGTGGTGTTATCCACAACATAGGCTCAAGTGGTAGCTTTATAGGGTCAACTAGTAGTGGTATAAGGTCAGGTAGATATAGTTATGAGTGAGAGGGACTAGGCTAGAGATTCACTAGCCTTGGTCACCCAAGAGAGAGACTCCCTTAGATAGATAAGAAGAGGATTCATGGCACCTTCAAGAACACTAGGAACTATCCCCATGGTATGGTATCTAGCCACTATGGAGGAGCTATGCTATTTTGAGGCCATAGTCTTGAGATGCTATCCTGATGACCCCTAATGGGGTGAGTATAGAGATAGTTTGGTAGGTGTTGATAGTGTGGTGACACTAGGTTAGTGGGTTTCTTTTGTAGGTGGATAGGTAGGGACATTGAGATGATAGGCACTAAGAGGCAATGGTGCCCCAAGAGATAGTGGTGCCCTAGGGGCATAGTCATGACATAGTTTATGATATATTATATGTTGTATATAATTTTGATACCAGCCTATGAGCTGATGTGGTGAGATATACATTTTGATAGAGATACATGTATATTATTGTATACATTATGATGTTATTGAATCATGATTTATATATATGATCCTCATTTATTGCTTATTATTCATGGTTTGTGATTTGATGTTTATGTTCATGATGTTTATTATATCTATGTTGATCATTGATGATGTTATATTGATTATGCTTATGTTATGGATATTGGATATTGATGTGGACTCACCTAGATAGGCATGTGATGGATTTTTATTTATGTTGATGATGATGCTTATAACATTTATGGTTATGATGATGATGTTTGATTATTTCTTTATTGTTCATGGATGGTCTAATGTTAATATGATATTTGATGGATATGTTAATGATGTTTTTTTTGCCTATGATATATGTTGATATGATGTTATGATCATCGTTATTTTAATGAAGGTAAAAACACATAAATTAGGTTGAATAACAACACTAGATAAAATAATATAATCAAGAGACAAACATCTTGGTGAATATATCAACTAGTTATAAAGGATAAGAAGAAAACACAATGCAGATTCTTTGGTAAGGACTAAAATAAGACCAAAGTTAGATTGGATTAAGGAACATAAGCCCTTTGAATGCTTTACATTAGAATTTGTTATTTGGTTAAGAGGTGTCTTGATCACATAATGTCAAGTGAGCTCAAAATCCCTTGCCTACAATGTAAAAAGGGGAGATGGATGAAAATGAAACCTTCATGTGAGACTAACATGTCTCTTTTGGAGGTTACCAAAGAGTCAGTATAAACAAGTCTATGTCATATAAGGTTTATAATAATCAATGTAGGAAGTCTACTTATGATATCTGATTACATCTTTCAAAATTATTACACTTATGAGAGCTGATTACACCTTTCAAAATTCTTTTGTTTTTTATTGATAATGGGTCCATTGCTTATTTTATTTTTTCTTGGGAAGGTTGAGGAAGCTAATCAATACAAAAATCTTCCACTAAATTTATATATTTTGACAAATTCTTTACTCGGCCATCCTTCTAGGGAGTGGTCTAAGATTGTGTGCTTTACTTAATGCCTTTTGATATCTATCCTTCAAGGGAGTAGTCCACCTTACTTGTAGCAATTTTGAAATGTTTTTGGTAGTTTTCCTTCAAGGGAGTAGTCTATGAATACTAGGGATGACCCATGATTATTTTTTGATATGACTTGCTTGTGCATTATTTGATTTTTTCTTAACACATACTTGCTTATATAGGCTTAAGGATTGACCTTTATGAAGGCAAAACTACAAGCACAAGAAGGTTGATTATGTGTAAAGAGGTTTAAGTGACAATGATCATAGGAATCCATCCAATAAGAGAGGTTAAAAGTATAATGAGAATAATGACATGGGTAGATCTATGGTATCCATTTTTTAAGATTAGGCTATGCTTATGATGGATAATCTCATGATTCAATTTCAATTAGTTTCCCTTACAAATAGGGAGATGAATGTGGTTTTAAAAGCAAGGGATGAACTCAAGTCAGACAAAAGGTGAGTTTTATCCTCTTTAAAAAAAGAAAAGATGTAGATGTGAAGCATTGAGGGGTTTAGGTTCTAGATTGCCCTCTAGAGAGGATAACCAATAAGCTCCTAATCCATACTTATGGGTTATTATATAAGGTCCAAGCCAATTAAAAGCAAACTTTCCCTGCTTGATTTTATCCATATTGGTGACATGTTGATTTTACTTTAAGATGAGGTCTCTAATATTGAATTATCACACTTTAAGGTGTTTTTCATAGGCATGTTTGACATGTGCACTTGATAGATGTGAACATGGATGAGGGTGGATAAATGATGTTTGTCAAGTAGCTCAAGCTAGGCTAAATGCTGTTGATGATAATCATCTTCCAAAATGATATCTTGTAAAGATATGTGAAGAGATGGGATTTGGATCCCGAGAGGTAAGACAACCTCCACTCTAAACACTAGACAGAATGGGGTAGCACCTATAGGGGTTAGAATGCTAGTACGATATAACCATAAGGTGAAGGGAATATACAAATGCCAATCTTGACCAAATACACTGACCCTTTTAGTGAGCGTGTTATTAAGAGTTTTTTAGAGGCCTCGAATTGTACTTAACTTTAGGATGATAGGGTGATGAGAAAATCAACTTAATATTGAATGCATCACAAAGACCTTGAACTTTTTTATTTTTAAAATATTTGTCATTGTCGGTGATGATTTTGTGAGGAACATTGAAATGATAGATGATGTGATGGTTGATAAAGTCAATAATATTTTCCACTTTGGTCAAGACTAAAGTAATAACCTATACCCATTTGGTAAAATATTTGGTCATAGTGATGATATATTTGTGTTGATATAAAGAATGGGGGTTAATTTCACCAATAAGTTCTAGACCCCATTGTGAGAAGGGATAGAAATTAGTGGATACATGAAGACTATGGCTAGTATCATGATTAAAATTGGTTTGTTATTGACACTTAACACACTTTTCCACATAATAAAATTAGTCTTGGTTAAGGGTAGGCTAATAATAGCCAAGGTGAAGGATGTGCTTAGTTATGATAGTGTGAGAGGATTTGTGACTACGTAGGAAATGGAAGAGGAGACCATCAAATTTGTATTTATAGATAATTCCTCCCATAATGGTATAAAATGAGGTACTCTAGATAAACACTCTTCAAGTATTCCTAGAAAGACCAGAAGGAATGATGGCAAGGTTGAGAGAGTCAGAGGTGTATTGATACCAAAGGCCAAGTTTTGTTTACCCTACATTGAAGATGGTGGGAGAGTCTGATTTGACATAAGAAGGCTAGGTAAGTCTATGGATAATGATATATAGCCTAGAGTTAGAGGGTATAAATGAGATCTAAGAGGTAAGGGAAGCCATGGTGTTGACAAACTTATTAGTAGATCACATGGTTGATTGGATATGGTAGTTTTCAAATGATGTTAAGAGTTCATCAAATAGTTGTTTATACTATTGAAAAACATCATTCTTACATTGGTAAGAGCCATTAATTTGATTGACCATAATTTGGGAGTCACCAAATATATTGATAATTTTGACTCCCAAGGCTAAGGTAGTTTGGAGACCTATTATTAGGTATTTATACTCAACCATATTGTTGGTGCATTAAAAATCAATATTGAAATACAAATGAAGAGGTTCACCATCAAGGTTAATAAGGACAATGCTAACTCCTCCACCACATTGACACTTTGATCTATCAAAGAACATGGTCATTTGATAGGTGAAGTCTGCCTGAGATAGGGTCATGATGGACTCATTTAGAAACTTAAGAGGAGGTTGGTTATTTTCTAAAGGTGCTTTGGCTAATTGGTTGGCAATTAATTATCCTTTAATTTATTTATTTTTAAAGAAACTAAAGTTCAAAATCATCTAAAAGCATGAGTCACTTATCCATATGTTAGTTTTGGTATGGTTTATAGTGCATATACTTGAGTGGGTTGGTATTGGTGATGACATAGGTCTTATGGTTAAGAAGGTAGTGGTGAAGTTTGGTGGCCATGAAGACTAAATTTAACCAAATTTTATCAATATGGGTGTATTGAGTCTCATACTCTATAAGTGTATGGCTACTATAGTAGGCGAATTTCTCTTTGTGTTGTTCATCCCAATGAGTAAGCATTAACCCTAGGGAATGGTTGGTGGTAGAGATATAAATGTATAAAGGTTGGTCATCCTTAGGAAGGGTGAGGATAGGTGGAGATAAAAGGTACTTTTTGAGTAAATCAAAAGCCTTTTGATAGTCACTATTCCACTTGAAAGAGACATCCTTCTTCAAGAGGTGATGGAAGAGTTAACATCATTTTGAGAGCTGAGAAATAAGGTGGTGAATATATTGTAGCATTCCCTATAAACTATGGAGTTGCTTGAGGTTTATTGGAGGAAGCATGTCGAGTATTGATTTGATTATGGTAGGATTGACTTGAATTCCTGAAAGGGAAATAATAAATCCAAGGATTTTTCCTAACAAGACCCCAAAAATGCACTATGTAGGGTTGAGGTAGACATGGTAATGGGTGAGTCATTCAAAGATAATTTTAAAAATGACCAAATGATCCTTAAAATATTTGGATTTCCCAAGGAATTCATCCACATAGTCTTTGACAATTTTGTGGATAAGGCCATGGAAGATGTAATTCATGGCACATTGGTATGTTTCACTAGCAATCTTTAGTCTGAAAGGCATGACCCTATAACATAAAGTCCCCCATGGGGTGATGAAGGTAGTTTTGTACTAATATTAAGGGGTAATTTGGATCTGATTGTAACCTGAGAATCCATCTATGAGAGATATCATATCAAGGTTAGTTGTAAGATCAACTAGTTGGTCGATGTTTGGTAGAGGAAATTCATCTTTAGGGTGACTAAGGTTGATTTCATGAAATTACACACAAATGAATATTCCCCATATGGATTTGGTGATATGCACAACATTTAAGACCCATTGGGGATAGTCAATAGGTTGAATGAAATTGACAGATAGGAGACATTGAATCTCTTCTTTGATGAGAAGGGCTATGTGAGAGTGCATTCATCAAAGTTTCTACTTGATGGGTTTGGTGTCATTGTTGGTGACTATGTTATGGATGGCAATGACAAGGAAAATTCTTGTCATATTTCTATAAAACCAAGCAAATACTATGCTTTGGTCTTCAAAGAAAGAGAGAAAGTCTTGAAGTTCCTTGAAATTTAGTAATTAGCTAATTTTGACAATGTGGGGGTTGTCCAGAGTGCCCAAGTTGATATCTATGGTGGATTCATTCAACATTGTTAAAGTCTTAGGAGGAAGAGATTTTTGGATGGAAGAATCTATGGAACCAAGATAGGTAAGAATGGAATCATCATCTTGACACCAAATGGTGTTAATGGTAGGAGAGTAGTCTCTTATTATCTAGGGATGGGTCATAGGGATGGTTACAATTTCCCCTTCCTTTTTATAAGTTAGGTGTTTGAGTATGATTATGTTTGTGAAAAAAAATTTAGGTGGGTTTATGTCATCATCTTCATACTCAGGTGGAAAAAAAGCTGGTGAAGAAGGGATGTCTTCCTCAATAGTGGTAATAATAGGTGGTTTGGTTTTATTTTTATTAGGAAAAATGAAACTGAGGTCATGTTTCTCATGATTATTTTTAGTCTCAATTAAAATCAACTCATATGGGACATGCTCATATCTCTCAAAACCAAATCCTTTCCAATCACACCTATGAAGGTATGTCTTGGCAAAGTCCAAGTTATTTAGATAAGAAAAGCTAGAGGTGAATGAAAAAGGAAAAAAGGAGGTGGTAGAAGCATCAAGTGGTTTGTCAAGTTCCCCATAGATGAAATTGGTTGATAGTTTGAAGGTCCAATGGGAATAATGGCTCTGATGATGGAACCTAACCTAGGTTGGTGGTCCAATTTCCCATACTCTTGGGGAGTAGGGAATGCATCAAGGGTGAGGATGAAATATCTCCAAAGTGAAAGATGTTGGAATGTGGATTCTAAGTGGTCAGTGGTTGGTATTTGGTTCAAAAGGATTGATGAGCTAGTAGATGCCCCATTGGTAGAAGAGGATATTGATTCATCCTTTATGGTTGAGGGTTTATCCTTGGTCAATGAGAGTATTCTATATGGAGGTATGAGGATGTCATTGGGTCGATAAGTCATGTTACATGATGAAAAAGTAATGACAACCTAGCCTTCATGTTAAATTTGATGAAATGATGAAGGGTAGAGGGAACACAACCCATATACTAGATCCAAGGTCATTTAAATAAAAAAATATAATAGAATTTGCCTTTTATTACATATAAGAGTTTGGGGAGCATGCAAGGTCCTAAATGAATATGAAGGATAATAGTTCCCAAAGTAGTGGTCATGTCGTCATTAAAGGATCAAAGGATGGCTAAGGTTTTGGAAATGACATTTTTTGGTAGTTTGAGTTGATCGTAAGAATGGGAATAGATGATATTAATTATATCTCCCCCATCAATCATGACCCATTTGATGTAGGTTTGGTTGATATAGGTAGTAATGAAAAGAGGGGGATCTGGGTCATCCAGATGAATAGAAGATATTTCTAAATCCTTGAAGGTGACAAGGTTGGAAATTTAGAGAGTGCCAACAAAGATTACCAAAGGTTGAGGGTCTGTAGGTTGGACCTCTATTTATTTTAATGCCTATATCATTGCTTGGAAATGATGAGGTGAGGTAGAAATCACTTCATATAAGATCATATTTTTAAAGGTTTGGTGAAGTTGTTTGAGCACCACTATCTTGATTGATTCAGATGGGTTGGATTGAGTAAGGTTTGGATGAAGGTAGAGGTGATTAAATTTTACTTGGTTGGGAGGTGGAATATGGGTATGTCTATGGGACAGACACTTTAGCCTTCCCTTATCTTTTTATTGAGCACGTGATCATGTGACCACATGGATAGTATGGATGGAGGGAAGAGTTAGGGTAGGAGATTGGTTTGGTTCCTCATCACTCTAAGGTAAGAGTAAGGGAGTAGGTAGGTGTTGGGTAGTGGTTGTTGTTTTTTAGATTAGTAGTTATTTCATGGGAGGTTCATTTCTTAATTGATCATCCTCATCATAGATCTGATGGATTATGGTTTGGAGAGCTTTGAAGTTTTCTATGTCATACCTGGGTGTCCTATGATAGGAGCATATTTAGGGGTCGTTATACCATATAGGTTTTGGACCAAGAGGTTTAAATGGTTTGATAGTATATAGGTTCAAGAAAGAGTTTTATAATAACTTTTGGAAAATAGTCAAGTAAGATTCATCTAAAGGTGGAGAGGGTTTAGAGGTTTTGGCCTTAGTTAGTGAGATGAAAGTCCTTTGGGAAATGGGTTTGGTGATAGAAGGTTTGGGTAGGGTAGTATTCTTAGTTGATGATTTTTGTTTTGGTAAGGTGAAATTTTATAAGTTGGAGGTAAGAGGTTTTAGGGTGAGTAGTTTGGTTATTGATGGCTCGATGAAGATGGGTGTGTTAGAAAGCAAGTGTGCAAGTGTAATCAACAATGGTGGTTGGGTTTTGGTTGACATAGTTGGATTCCTAATCAAAGTGGAAGAATGAGGCCCCAAAATAAAGGTTAAGGTTAATGGAGGTATAAGTTTGGTCTTTTGGCCTTTTGGTTGCTTTACCTCCTTGGTTGATTTGGTTTGGTGTTTGGCTAGCGGGTCTAGTGAGGTGAGCTCTAGTTTCAAGGATTGGTGATTAAGGCTCTACATAGGGAAGATGACAAGGTTTCTAGTTGTTTTGGTTGAAGTGATAAAGGGTGATTTGGTTATTTGGAATTTAGTTGCTTTGGATGGTTGAGAAATGGTTAGATTGGTAGGGGTTTTCATTAGTTTGGTTGATATGATAGTGGGTTGGATAATAGAAGTTGTGGATTGGTCTACCAAAGGTATGGTTGGAGGTTATTATTTGGTGATATAATGGATCCAAAATTACTACCAAAAGGTGGATTTATTTGTGTTAGGTTTGGATACCAATCCAATCTCTGAAATACTCTAGAGAATGCTTTATAGATTAGTCTTGTTCCCTAGTTAGTGGGGTCAAAAGATAAACCTATAGGTTAAGAATGGAGAGTAGTGACCTCATCCTTTTAATCAATCAAAGGATGTAAGGTTTGGATGGGTGGTTTCTCTATGGGAGGTTCAGATGTAGTGGTTTCTTCCTTAGGAATGTTTACCAAAGGGGAAGTGAATTCTTCAGTAGTTGAGGGAGAAGGTAAAATGGTGATGGTTTCTTGCTCGAGTATGCCAGTTGAAGGAGGGGTTGATGACTCCACTACCTAAATAAGTAGAGGAGGTGAAAAATTTAATTACATGGTTTGGGTATCTAAAGGAAGAGAAGGTGATTCTTATATCTCAATAAGTGGAGAGGGTGGAGAACAAGTATATTGGGTGGTAAGTTCTTCATCAATGAGTGCATCAAGAGTCATATTAATGGTATAGGTGTCATGATAGGACTCTACTCTATTTTTATCATTTTTGGTAGGTTCATTATTGGGAAAAGGGTATTTGAACATGTCAAGGGTTTGTTTCAAAGGTGCATTGGGTTTGTCTAACATAATCTCCCCCTTGTCAATGAGGGTTTGGACAATGTTTTTGAAGGTATTACACATACTAAAATCATGCACAACTACATGATGGAAAGCACATAGGTCATTTTAATTATACCATATAGGTGTAGGATGAGAAAAATAAAATTATTGAGGGCGTTTGATAGGAAGAAGTAGCATGATATTGGCTTTCAGTAACTTCTCGAAGACCAAAGCATAAGATTCCCCAAGCAGAGTAAATTACTTATGATTATTTTAGTTTTGGTTTCTCATGTTTTTTAAAAAAGTTTGGTTGATTGAAATATGGTGGAGGAGTGGTATTAAGGACAACCACATTTTTATTTCCCTTGATTTTTGAATTGGTATTGGTTTATTTGCTTGGTTTAGAGGAAGAGGCCTCACTAGTTTTGTACATATAGTTTTTGTTTTTTTAACTTTAACTTTCTTTCATCAATGACTCTATTTTAAAGCTTAGCACAATGGTAAAAACTTTGTCAAAGGTTTTAAATGTTTGAACATGAAATTTAGAAGAGATGTGCTTGGTACATGCTCGAGAAAAAATTTCTATCATTTTAGGTTGGGGTAAAGAGAAGGAAAGTTGATTTATTAAATTTTTCTAATTTTTTTAGTTTTGGTTTCTCATGTTTTTTAAAGGAGTTTGGTTGATTGAAATATGGTGGAGGATTAGTCTTATGGAAAACCATATTTTTAGTTCCCTTGATTTTGGAATTGGTATTGGTTTGGTTTCTTGGTTTAGAGGAAGAGACCTCATTAGTTTTGTAGGTAGAGTTTTTGTTTTTCCAACATTAACTTTATTTCATCGATGGCTCTATTTTATAACTTACACACCATGGTAAAATATTTGTCAATGGTTTTGAATATTTGAACATGTAATGTAGAAGAGATGTGCTCAGTACATGCCTAATAAATTTTTTTTATTCGTTTAGGTAGGGGTAAAGAGAAGGAAAGTTTATTAATTAGGCTCCTCTAACAGGCTATAAAATCAGCATTAGATTCATCATCAAATTTCCAAATATAGTAAAGGTCAGTGATGGAAAATGTATTGGAGATGTTTATTGAAAAGTGATCCGAGAAGGTTTGGGCTAGCTAGGTGAAGGAGAAGAGAGAGTGTTTGGTTATGAAACTATACTAGTCCAATATTGGACTAGACAAGGACATGGGGAAGGTACGAAGAAGGAGGGCATCATCATAGACAATCAAATAACATGCATGCCTAAATTCCTTGAGGGTGTTTTTGGGGATCTTCCTTACTTTAAAATTTAGAAAATTTGAGAAGTTCCCACTGAGGAGGATATGGTCTCATAGAGGCATATGGGTGAATGGATTTGTTACATATCTGGTCATATGATAAGATGTTGTGAGCACCAAACATGGATGACTCTAAGTTATTAATTTTATCCATGAGCATTTTCATTAGATCGATTTGGGGTTATGCACCTAGAATATTATAAGGTGCATATTGTTGTGGTGGTTAGGTGACATATTGATAATTGGTAGGAGGTTGAGAAGATACCACATATTGATATGTGGACATAGGTGGTTGGGTAGATACCATGTAGGGGTAGGTGGATGTAGGTGGTTGGGTAGTGGGTAGAGATACATACCCTTGTGGGTTAAGGATGTAACCTAGGTTGGGTGTGATGGGTAAATATTGAGAGGTTGAGGTGGGTTAGTTAAGAGCTATGGTTGGGTTTACAACTAAAGGAAAGGAGGTGACCTTTTTACTAATTGGTGGTAAGGTAGAAGGTATAGAAACTACAAGATTCTGAAGTGGAGTAGTGACTAATAGATTAGGGATAGTTAAAGGAAGGTTAGAAATGGTAGTAGTAGGTGCTTCTATGGTGAAGGGAGTATATGTGATTAATGGTTGGGATGGTCCTAGGATAGAGGAATTACTGGTGGGGGTGGAAGGCATAAGGGTGTTGGTTAGTTAAGTAGGTTGGTTTTCTATGATAATATCATAGGGATTATTAGTGGATGAAGATGTTTGAGGAGTCAATGGTTGGGTGGTGACTATGGAAATAGAAGTATCCCCCATAAGGTGGGAAGGCATTCCATAAGGTGGGTCCACATTTGGAACTGAAGTAGGTGTATGGTGAGACATGGTGTTGAGATAATGTTGAAGGATCATAGGATTGTTATCTAGGAAGGTGGTAAAGTCTATATCTCCTTGGGAAACTACTCAAGGGAAAGAAAGACTCCCCAAAAGGTGATGAGAATCTTTTGGTTTAGACATGTAATCCATGGGTGAAATGATAGAAGAGGTTGATTGGTTTGGTGATGGGTTTTGTTCTACTAGATTCTTTCATTGTTAGTGAGTTAGAACCATACAAGATAAGGGAGAGAAAATAAAAAACAATCTCACCACTCAAAAAGAAAGAAGATAATAAATGAGCAAGGATATAAAACACACTAAAAATTACATTAAGTCCTAAAGTTCTTTTTAGTCTCTCTTTTGGCTTATGCCTTAAGATTTTAAGAAATTATGTGACTAAAATTGGATTGTAGAATAGGTACTAAAAAAAAGTCTATGGTTGGATTCAGATTGTGTTTAATCTCTCAAAAAGATATGTATTTGGAATCAATACATGGTTTGGTATTGGGGCTTACCCCTTCACTTCATACACCATAGCGATATGGGTGGTAGGTGCTTATCTAATATATATCAATTTTTATAGTTATACTCAACAAGAGAGATGATTTGGTTCTCCCCTTATTAATGACCTCCAAGTAGGATCTCTGAGAAAGGATAAGGTGACCACTAAGTGATGAAATCCAAGTCGAGCCTTATATCAAGTTGTTTAGATGTTTGATTGATGTAGGTAGTTTTGGTTTGTGTGTGTGAATACGTTATGCTACAATTGAATTACTTTTATTTTATTTAACTAAGTGAGATAAAATTGAAAGCAACCAATGCATGCAGTTGATTTTAAACCCATAAAATTTTTAATTTTGTTTATAAGCATGGAATAGAGAGAAGAGAATATGGATATAAATAAATGAAACCCAAGTAGAGAATCAAGGGTCCCATCAAGCATGCCAAAATATTTTATTGAATTTTAGCTTATATTTTGAAACAGGAAGAAGGAAGAAACTAGATATGTGTATGGTTGAAAAATATGTTTGGTTGTACATGCATTGATTTAGATGATTGTAGAGAGATGATATTTGGCTTGGGAATAATGACCTTTAAATAATAAAAGAACAAATCAAATGGTTGGTTAGATAGATATTTGGGTGGATTTCCTAGATCTAGCTAAATCTCGGAAGCAAGAGCTTCCTCAGGGGCTATGAATCCACATGTTTTAAATAATTATGTTTAGAAAACATAAGATAAAGTACTTGCATCAATAATCAAAAGGTACTGAAATCAAATACAAGAAATGCTTGATAAATAAATAAACTAAAATGATTAATATATCAATAAGTGGGTCAATAATAATGATAAATAAGTCAAGTGTGATTCAGAAAATAGGTTGGGGTCTATTAATAGGTAGACAAAAATAAAGTTGGACTTGGTTGAGGGTAGGTGGGTGAAAATAACTTGTTATTTTCTACCACAATAACCATCAGTGGTTGGTGTGACCATCAATGATTGAGGTGACCATTGATGGTTAAGATAACAATCAATGGTTGGATAGACCATCGACAATTAGGATGACTTTTATTAATTACTATGTGTTGGGTTTGGGTGATAAGAAGTCAGATTGATAGGATCGTAGAAGGTAATTTTGGGAGATTGGTTTGTGTTAAACTAATTATAAAATGGAAAAAAATAATTGATAGATTGAAAATAAATACTTAGTTTACCATAGATTGATCAAATGAATGATTAAGGTAGTTGGCTCATTGGTCGAGTTTAGCATGATTCCAATAGATTAATAATACTTGGTTATTAGTTGAGGGGTAGTGGTAATTCAGCTCTATGTCATGATGGCTAAATCTCTAGATTATTGGAAGAAGTGACTTGCAAATAAACTCTAGATACAAAATCTCTTGAAGTCATGGATCCTTTTTAGCCTCTTTCTCCTCTTTTATTATAGGCAAGGAAGGAAAGGTATGACAGGATGTTAACAAGGGATCAAAATTATTGTCTAATTTTAACTTCAACATGCATAGGCTTGCACATAAATTAGGCATTCTAATTATAAAAAATCAAGTCAGAATGAAGGGTCAATTGAGATAGTTTACATGATGGAACCTGGCCATAAATGGTTAGGGTGACTATCGATAGTTAGGGTGATCATCAATGGTTTAGGGTTGAGGTCAATTTGAGTTAAAAGTTTTGTTAAGTCAGTAGGTCAAATTAACTTGGGTTAGGCTTGGTTAGGTTTATCTTGCATTCAAGGGGAAAAAGGGTGGGCCCAAGGGGATCCTGAGGTGGTTTAGGGGAATTGAGACATTTAGAACTATCATGTGTAGATTTTTGATGTCTATAGATTCTTATGACCTATATGGCCACCATCCACTTTAGAGTTATTTTTTATTGACACTCACATCATATTTTATCTTACTCAATTCAACATTAAATTAAGATGTATGTGGATGTACGCATGATTATACTATATATTTTTAGTGAGATTGTTATGAAATTATACACTACCTTTGGTCAGTATTTCATGTAGTTATGTTTTTTATATTGATTATACATGGGTATATAACATGGCCTAGTTTTTAGGACCCATATCATAAGTTTTGTCTCACTTTATCACTTTATTTAAGTTGATCTTACATAGTGGAGGGAGAGGGGTGTCATGACCACTAAACCTTTCTTCTTTAAGCTTTGTTGACATAAAATATACAGCTTGGCTACAAATAACAATGAAATTCAAGTTAACTTTGATTAAAGCTAATGTTATTGTAAAGTTTAGTATTGATGTTTAATCCTTAATTAATATTTATGTTCATTATACATTCCTTCACATACACACTACATATACTTATCCTACTCTGACTCTATTTATTCACATATATAATTATACAACATTAGTTACATTACACATATCTCTTTACTCTATACCTTTGCACTCTTTATCTTTATATGCTTTATTTCTTTCTATATTCCACATCATTCCTCTTATTAGTATATTTTTATGTTATGTTCTAATCTCATTATTATTATCTATTAAATGATATGTTTTATTTCACACCATTTACATCATTATATAACCTTTAAAAGTTAAAGGTTACATCTCTTCACTAATGTTTAATTCTACTAACCTTTGGTTTACACTTCTTTACCTTATTAACTAGAGAACAATTACATATATACCATGGTATATATGCATTTAATAATATAAACTATTATATATTATTCATCCAAGTGATTATAACATGGCTTAAAGATCAATATGCCAATGCAAGTCAATTGTAATATGATTGTATCCTCTATGATAATATGTAGTATGATTTTATCTTCTATACTGTATATTTATAATATTATAATTCTATTAAATAATCCTACCAATAATATTAGTAGGCTGGTGTATTTTACTTTGTCCTCTCCTTTATTAGAGTACTTCTTAAGGAAATGTGTTAGTGTGTAGTAGGATATGCACCTTGTATAGTCTAATATACAGTAGTACTAATAATCTTTATGGATAAACACATTTTATGTGCACACCATTACCCATAATTTAATTATAAATAATATACTTTTTTAGTGGTTATCCTCAAAATAGACATTCTTTAGTGAAATCTCATGAGGGTTGGTATAAAATTCTACCATTTTTTGACTTTTGGGTCACATGTTAAATTTTATGAATAACTAATTTAGAAGGTTTTGAAAGTGTTTATTCTTGTTGAGAAGCAGATGCATTTTTTCTATAAAATTATTTTTTCATTGTTTACTTTTGAATGTTTTGCATCTATTTTTTAATTGGTTGAATATTGATTTAATAATTTTGGGAATATTGGTGTATTATTCCTAATTTAGTTAAAGGGTCTAAGTAGTAGAATCAATAAATAAATATGTAATAATTAAGCTACTAATTTGTGTAAATTATATTGAAATTTTGACCTTTTTTAAAAGGTAGAAAAGAAGACTTAGCTAGAAACTGACTGATATGACTCAAACAGGGTCTGATATTCACTATGTAGAACTAGGACATTGTCTCAAACTAGAATTTGACTTTCATTTTGTTATTGGATAGGAGTATCAAAAGTGGATAGGAGTGGCACTAGCACTGTAGTCCACCTCTATTATTTTTGTCATGAGGATCTAAGATTTTTGGGTTTTATTTTCCAAGTCTGTGTGACCTTATCTATGAAGTTTCAACATCTAAAAATTTGTAGAGCTCACTATAGATAATATTCTCTTAAAACCCTATACTCCATTGTGCTTTGACCAATTTTGAGAAATAGGGGGGTTAGTGTGTGTAAGATTAAATGAACATGTATCTACACCCCTTATGTACAAATTCTACCTACATACCAATACTCCAAAGAGGGATCAAGACATATGTAGTTCTCCCACTTGATGTTCTTTGTGAAATAGAGTGTATGAATATGTAAAATGTTGAACTAGAAGTGCTTGAGGTGGCTAGGGACTAGTGTAAATATTTGAATAAGCTTGTAAGTGTATTGGCTAGCTATATACAAATAATAGAGAAGATTGATTACGTAGTCTTCCTTTTATTCTTGATTTCTTAGTGATATTTTCTTGTAAACACTCAAAAACCACCCCTTGACTAGTATTCGATGTCACCTCACCTTGGACTTATTCCTGACTCAAGTTAGCTAATTTACCTAGTTAACTCACCTTAGTCACCTAATAACACCTAGACACCCTTATTTAATAAACATTTTTAAACATATTTATTTTTATCCTTTTACCTCTAGGGTTCGACCATCGATGGTTAGGTCTCCACCCCTACAAAATACAAATCGTCTAGTTTCAGGATAGACATGCATGGATAAAATGGAAACTTTTCTTATACACATCACATCACTTTTTCCCTTAAAATTGGAAAATTTATCCTCACCCAACTTGGAAAATTTATATCTCCTTAATTTTCAAGTTTGTGCTAGAAATATAGGGCTCTTAGAGGAGTGAAGGATACAAAATTTGTATCCAAGCTATCTTGTTTTCTTTGTCCAGGTACTTAACATCCCAAAAATCTAACCACATGACCTTTAAAGGTTAAAGTAATATTATGCCTCCCAAATTTCTTCAAGTTTTTAACTATCACTAAATTGGCATCATATAGGTACCCTCTTTTTATTTTTATTATTTTCTTTCTTTATCAGGTTTTCCTACCTTGTTCTATACACCACCCCTCACCCTAACTATCCATAATCTAACTCCTACCCATCAGCCATTTCATCTTAAAATCCATCTTAATTTTCAAAAAATTCCATATTAAATTATTTTTGGTTATAGAAACCATCACTGGTTACCCCAATGGTCATTGGTTACCTAACCGTCATCAGTCAGACCCAACCATTACCGATAACACCCAACCACCGATGCTTACTATAAAAAAATAAATAGATTGTTATTTTCCCCATTTTCACCCAATAAAACCCTTATTTATATTCCTAACCTATCTACAAACCCTACCCAAACCCTCTAAACATAACCTTGGTACACTTGTACATGGTATTGACCCACTATTCCATATCTTTTATCAAACATGTACATTATTTTTTTTTGCATATTTAATTTCTTATCATTTGAATGCGAGTATATTTCTTATATCATTCTAAATTTAATTGTCTTAAAATTGGATTGGCAGCCTCTTAGAAAACCTTGTGCTTCTTAGATCTAGCATACACTAGGTAATCCACTCAACCTACCATCTGACAAATCCCCTTCTAGTTTTTTTGTGATTTGCAGGTTATCCTCCCTATCCAAAGAGGAGTTCCCACATTTGTCTAGATCAACACATGAATTATACTAGGCATTCATCTACACACCTTAATATCCACTTTATTTTATCTTATTTCAAAAATAAGAAATGAAAGAAATAAATTGAAACATTTTGGCATGCCTAGTGGGACCTAGTTCCATTTCTTCCTTAAGTGTTTGCTCATCAAACAAAATCATTTCTTTTGGGGCTAAAAAATCAACCATTTGCATTCATTGATTTATTTTTGATTTTAGTTCATGTAGTAACTTAGGAAGCAAAGTAATTATATCGTAGCATTCACACATGCTATCACACACAAAATTAAACCATAAAATAATTTACACATCAAAATAATACTTGAGATAAGGACTGATTGGGATTTCATCACCTGGCGGCAACATTACCCACTCCTAGATATCCCACTTGGATTTCACCACCAAGGGGAGAAACAACTTGGCTCTCTCATTGATTATAAACTCTAGACTCAGTATATCTTGGCTAAGCACCCAACACCCTTATTGCTATAGGATCATGAAGTGATGGGGTAGGCCCCAACACCAAGCCATGTACTAAATTTTAACATAAATATTCCTTATAAGCTCATAAACAACTTAAAACCATCCATAAACTTCCTCTTTAGTACCCATTTTTCAAGCCAACCTCCCTTATCACACTCTTTAAGGCATAAGCCAAAAGCAATTTAAAAGTAATCCTAAGGTTAAAATTCACTTCTTAGTGTATTTATTGATTTATTTAAAAATATTTTTGGTTTTCTCTTTATTTGAGGTGTGAGTGTCATTAACATTCCCTATTTTATCATATGGTTTTAACCAAATAACAAGTGAGACATCAAAACAACCAACCACCACCTTATTCTCCATCCATGGATTATACCTCAGATGTTGAAAAATATCCTCACCATTCTCTTCCACCACTTTCTCCTTTCAAAATCCCAATCATATCTAAAGGAGATCCAGACTTTGCTACCTTTATTGAAAATAATGTGATTTCTCTTAAACACTACCTCAACACCTTGGCACATTGTGCCCCCTATATTTTAGTTCCTTATTTCGATCCTTCTCTAGGTATGCCATCCCATCTTATGATAGGTACCACTTCAACTCAACCATTGACTTAGGCCTCTTCCAACATCTCATCCACCCAAGACCAAACTAACTTTGCACTCCCAACCAAACACCTCCTACCACACCCCATGTTGTTTCAACCTTACCATTAGTCACCTATGACACATCTACCATGGTATTATCTTCTACTCCTACTTCTATCTTCCCTTCAGTTGACACTAATCACTTAGTCATAGTTCTAGTTCAAAACTTAGTGCTCTCCATACCTCAAAACCTTCACCCAATCAACACTAAGGTCACTACCCAACCTCAACCTACATAACTTCCACTTACCTCCACCATACCAACCACATCCATTTCTCAACAGGTGCCTATAATAACTTACCAGTATGCCCCTAACCCATAAGGGTACATACCACCCTCCACCCAATCTTTTATACTAATTAGTTCTTATGTGGCATCATCTCTCACTTATTCATACATTATTGTGAGTCAACCTCAATAGAATCTTCCTCTCAATTATGCAACTTCTCAACCCCAACCAGATATAATGAAAATGTTAATAAATAAAATGACTAATTTGGAGTCAAACATCTTTGCCTCACCCAATCTTTTATCCTATGACCAATTTTCAATAAACCTATTCACCCATCTATGCCTATTCATGATTACCCTCCTTAATGGGAATTACCAAAATTTTCTAAATTCCAAGGTAAGGAGGACCCACAACAACACTTGATATCTTTCCATCATGCTTTCTATTTGATTGATTATGATGATTCTCTCCTCCTCTAAACTTTTCCCATGTCATTATTCAAAATTGTCCTTGATTGGTATAGTTCCCTCCCCACTCACTCTATCTTTTCCTTCTCTCAATTGGCACAAACCTTTTTCAAACACTTTTCTATAAACATATCTAAAAAGGTCTCCATTACTGATTTATAATCCATCAAACAATTTGAAGATGAATCCATTGTTGATTTTATTGTCAGATGGAGTGGCCTCATCAATCAACTCACATTTCCCTGACCCCAACCTAAGTTAATCAAATTATTCTCTTGAGCATGTGCCAAACACATTTCTTCCACTCTCTAAGTCCAAACCTTTATGACTTTTGTTGAAGCATTTATCAAGGCACACAAATTAGAAAATTATGCTATTGATGAAGGGAAGTTGAAGCTTTAAAATAAAAATTCTAGTTTTAAATCCACTGACTCATCCTCCACCAAGACCATGAATCCAACTAATTCTAAAGTAAAGGCAGCAACACACTCAATTTTTCTCAAAACCGCACCATGTCTAACTATCAACCAAACACCTCGAACCAATAATTATTCTAATCACCAAAACTAGGATTTTTCAAAACCATACCCAAAAATAGGATCTTTCAAAACCATTTACCCCAATTAGAGAATTATATGAATCAATTTTGGATAAACTACTTAAATCCAGTCTAATACAACTTCCACCCATCAAGCCCCCTCAACAATTTGATACTTCTCATCCCCTTTATGGGTGGTACAATGAGAATGAGCATTGTGATTATCATCAGGTCATTAGACATGATACTAATAGATGCAATACCTTTAGAAATATTATCCAAGACTTAATTGATAGAGGGGAGCTTGTGTTTGATAACCCAAATTCTCCTTCAAATCAATCTCTTGATATTTTTTGAAAACCTTTTCCAAATCATTCACCTTTAACCCACCATCATGAAAGTAAACTTGAGTCCTCCAACTCACATGAGGAACATGTAATTATTGTCATCAATAATGTACCCACTACTGAAGAAGTCATCACCTCTATCACCCAAGTAGAGGAAGCCAACCCACCATCCATTCCTTAAGAAAATACAATGGAAGAATTAAATACCTTTCCTCTTCCTTAGAGGAAACCACAATTTCATCTACCCCTCCTATGGGAGAAATACCTAAGGAGATAAATATTCCATCAACCATTTCATCCACTCCTCTAATCCAAGTAGAAGAGCGACCTAATTATTTGGATAACCAAACCAAGGAAGGAGCTATACCAGATCTTACACTTGAAACTACTACCCATACCTCTCTTATTATAGAATCATCTATACCTCCCTTGAAAACTATTTCTTGAGAGTCAATCTCATCATCTATCCAATCATCATCTTTGGAACCTTTCACCAAAAATAGAAACTCTAAAACTACTCCTTCTTCTTCCCCAAAGGGTTTACGCTTTGAAATTAATGATTAGGAAATAATTCCAATTTATAAACCCTTTTCTTGACTAGTTCAAAATTTAGAATTCACATCCCAACCTAACTTTTATAGAGCCACTTTTTGGCATCAGCTTTGACTCCCATATCAAAATAAAATTGAACCTTCCAATTCACTTGAGTCTACCCTTAAGTCTATTGTTACAACTCCACCAACTACCCCTCCTAAATTTACCAAGCAACCATATAAACTACCCTCATCTAAAATTGTCAAATCACCCTATGCTTCTTTCAGCAAGCCAATCAAAAATTTAGGGATTGTTCATACATTTAATCCTACTCACCTTCATTTGTGATTGTAATTAACCACAATAACCCAACCAAAGCCAAATATAGTTAATCCCATTAAGAAGAAAGGGTTGCCTAGGCCACAACCTTGGGTTAAGTCTATACCAACTCTATCACCTCTACCTTCTATTTTGGGACCACATCCCTCCACCATTCCCATTATCGATTCTTCATCCAAAAAACCATCTCCCTTTTCTCCACCTATAACAACCCAATCCTCCAGTTCATCCTAATTTCTTACCAACCTTTCTTCATCCACTTTCCCATATACTAAACCTTCATCATCTAGACCCCCAATTCCCAAATAAATTATAGATAAGCCAATATTTTCTAAACCACCAACCAAGATTAATCCACTAACCACACCTTTTGTCAATAAATATTTTCCCAATAAGTTTCTTACCCCCAAAATCCAAACTCTACCACCTCCAACATCTTTGTCAAAATCTTATACAACTATTTTATAAATGTTACTACAAGATTCTACCATTATCTTACCACCAATCAATAATTTTGACCCCACTCACCAAAAGCCAACCTGGTTCAATGATAATTTGATTTGTGTTTACCATAGGACCCCTAAACATGATATAAAGAACTGTAAAGATCTCCAATCAATTGTTCATGGACTTTTGGAGGAAGATGATCTATTAGCCAAACCTTCTTTAAGATTTTTGCCTCTTCTACCACCTATCCAATCCACCTACCAATCCTCTACTTCTTTACTTCTACCAATGAGTGAAAAAGAGGAATCAAAGTAAGTAACCAGTCCCCTTATCCATACCATTCATATGGTGACTTAGTTTGAATCCCAATAAAAGGATAAGGGTAAAGTTGTCCAATAGAATGAAAAGGGTAAAGCCAAGGTAACCATTCCATTGTCTTTCCCTTCAAACCCTCAACCAACCAACCAAAACTAAGAAACCACACCTTCACCTTCACCCTCATAACCATCCAAGCCTAAATTTTCTATTTTAGGAGATCCTTCTTCTTCCAATGCATCTCCCTTTATCCAATGCTTGGTGTTAAAAAAAATTCATCAAACACCAATCAAAATGAGTCTTTATGACTTAATTATCACCTCACCCCAAAACTATCAAGCTTTAATTGAAGCACTACATTCTATAAAGGTTTAACCAAATGATCCCCAACCTCTTACATATTTAATTGGATACATCTAACATGTTTCCATGGTCACCTTTCAAGAATCAAAATTTTTTCCATATCATAATGAAGACCTTAATCCCCCTCTTTTCATCACTGCATCCATAAATTAGACACATTTTAAAGAGTTATGATTGATGGGGGAGCAAGTATCAATATCATCTCCTCCTATTCTTATGATCAAATCCAACTACATAAAACATCATGTTTTAAATCTTGGTATTTCTCTAATCATTTAATAATACTTTGGCCACCACTCTAGGAATAGTTGTTCTCCACATCCATTTGGGGCCTCACACTATCACTAAACTATTTTATGTCATAAAGGGTTATTTTCAATATAATGTGTTACTTAGTCACCCTTGGATCCATGATATGAGTTTCATCCTTTCAACCTTTCACTGATGTGTCAAATTTGAGCATGAGGGACAAGTCATTACAATCAAAGTTGATTTGATTCCCTTTACTTCTTGTAATATGACATATCAACCCAATGACGTTCTAATTCCACCTCCATATTATTGACAACCAACCTCTATCCAAACCACCACATCAACCCAAGTAACTAACACTTATGTATAAAACAATGATGAGTCATCCACTAGTTCAATGATTTCTTCATCTTAAATTCCAGTCAAAAACGCCTTACAATCCACATTTTAGCATCTCATGCTGGGATAATATCAAATTTTAGATTTGGATGTGCTCAATTCTTCTCATGAATTTGGGAATCTCTAAAATGATCCATATTATGATCCCAATATTAGCACCCTCATCCTCTTTTTCCTTCCCAATAATAAAACATATTTTATCTATGGGGGACTTGATAAACTATTCCTTTCTCCCACCACCATATTGTACATATACCAATTCACTTCCAACTTTTCTTATCTTAGCAACCCAACCTTTGCCCAAATATACCTTCATCGGTGTGATTAGAAGGGGTTTGGTTTTGGCCTTTATGAAAAAGGACCTCACGATCTTCCCATCATCAAAACTCAAAAGCATCATGAGTTCTTTGGCCTTGGGTTCATTCCCTCAGAGGAGCCCACATCACTAAAACCCATCACCACCACTAATAAATAACCTTCATCCTCCCCAACCCCATCTTCCCAATCTAAAGATACCAACATCATACCACCTAATTTTATTTGTTTGATCAACACCATTAGTTTATGCCCACTCACTTATTGAAATGAGAGCCAAATCAAAACCATTCCTCTCATCCATGCTGAGATGATTGCATATGACTCACCTACCATTAATACCATCCAAAATCAGGATGACAATTCCATTCTTACCTACCTTGGTGTGATGGACTCTTCTCTTAAAAAAACTCTTCCTCATAAAAATCAAATAATGCTAAATAAATCAATGATATATGTTAATTTGGGAACTTATGATGACCCTTGCATTGCCAAAATTGGCCAATATGTAAACCTTAAATAATAATAAAAACTATCCATCTTTTCTCTAAGACTATAACATAACATTTACTTGGTCTTATCAAGACATTCCTAGTATTGACCCTTCTATCACTCTTCATAACATTGTTACCCATCTTGAAGCTAAGCCAATTTGGCAAAAGCTTCATTATATACACCCTTGTATAGTTCTTCTTGTTAAATAAGAGATCCAATGCCTTCTATCCATTAACTTCATCTAACCCATTGATTATATTTAATGGGTTTCTAATGTTATTCCCATCACCAAACCCACAAGAGGCCTTTGCCTTTGCATTAATTTTCATGACCTTAACCTCATCTAACCTAAAGATGACTTTCCCCTACCTAACATCAACCAACTCATTGATCTCACTACTAGCTAGGAAATGTTATCTCTCATGGATGATTATTCAAGATACAAAAAAATCTTGATCTCCCCTCAAGATCAACATGAAACATCCTTTATCACCCCATGGGGAACTTTTTGCTATCATGTCATGCCCTTTGGTCTGAAGAATTTAGGTGTAACTTATTAATGGGATATGAATTATATCTTTCATGACTTTATCCATAAAATATTTGAGTAATATATTGATGATTTGCTTGGTAAATAGAAACACCACAAATATCACCTCATTGTTCTCACTATCATCTTTGAAAGGCTAATCCATTATTATGTCAAGATCAACCCAAATAAATGCATCTTTGGGGTGATATCAGGAAAAATTTTAGGCTTTATTGTTTCCCTCCATGGCATTGAAATAGAACCTAAAAAAGTCTAAGCCATTTTGGAAATGCCTCCTCCAACTAACCTAAAACAAATTTGTAACTTGCAAGGCAAACTTTGATCAATCTGCTACTTCATTTCTCAAGTATCTAATCATTATCAACTTTTCCACCACCTCCTCAAGAAAGATACCTCCTTTAAATGGATAAAATAATGTCAACAAGCCTTTGATGCAATCAAGGAGTATATTCACTCTCCACCAATCCTTATTCCTCCAAAATATGATCAACCCTTTTATTTATACATATTTTCCACTAATCATTCTTTAGGAGCCATGCTCTCTCATCATGATGACCAAAATAAGGAGCATGGTATTTATTACATTAGTCATGGCCTCATTAACTATGAAACTTGATATCCCCATTCTGAAAAACTTTGCATTGCCTTATTTTTCATAGCCTCTAAACTTTGTCATTATCTTATTAACCACAAAACTTACATCATTACTAACAATAACCCCCTCAAGTATATGCACTCTAAGCCATATCATAACCAACATATGGCTATGTCGCTCACACTTTTAGCTAAGTTTGATCTTGATTTTCTTCCTAAAAATTCCTTTAAAGGATAGGTCATTACAAATGAACTAGCTAAAGCTCCTCTCCCTAATAATCAAACTCCCCCTCTTAACTTTCTAAAAGATTTTATAACCACTCTTTCTTTAGATGAACCCACCTATCAAATGACTATGTATTTTTATAGCTCTAAATGGCAAACTAGTGGGGGCACCAACATAATACTCATTCCCATTAATGGGAAAACTCTTCCCCTTTCTTTCAAACTTGATTTCAAATTTACTAATAATATCACCAGATATGAAGCCTTGGTCAGATGTCTTCAAACCACTCTTACTTTGGGAATTTAAAAAATTATCATATTTGGAGACTATCAAATTATCATCAACTAAGTCACAAGAGATTATCAATGCAAAAATTATTTTCTTCTGAAGTATAAAAAAATTGTCAACATACTTTTAGCATCATTTGACCACTACACTATCTAATCAGTCCCTCATTGTATCAACAAATTTGTAGACACAATGGCTTCCCTTACATCCCAAATTACATCTTAACCTACTGAGTCTAAACTATTTTTCACCATCCACCACTTCATCATGCCATATTACCTCAAATCTAATCTTCCTACCATTTATTAGATATAAACATTGCCTATAAACATTTGGTATGATCAAATCTTCAACTATCTTAATGTCAGTGTCCTCCCTTCTGATCTTCCAATAAATGTTCAAAAATATTTCATGAAAGGTACCTCTCATTACTTCATACAAGGGGGAATTTTATAAAAATTAGGCTTTGATGTTCTCCTCATTTATTTCCTTCATATCCATGAGGCTTCTTATCCCATTAAATAATCCTATGACAACATCTATTATGGGCACTTCAGTGGTCTAGCTATTGCCAAACACATTCTTCATCTAGGATACTATTGGCCTACACTCAATCAAGATTGTTGTGACTATGTCAATAAATGCATAAAATGTCAACAACATGCTAACCTTCATCATTTACCTCCTCATGGTCTTCAGGTATCCACTGACTATTAGCCCTTTTCATAATGGGGTCTTGATCTTATAAGAGAAATCAATATGCATTCCTCACAATGACATCAATATATCATCACTTCCATGGAATATTTTACTAAATGGGTTATCTCAATAAAATCCAAAAAATAATTGATTTCATCAACCATCACATCATCTGCTGCTTTGGTGTTCCTCCCAAAATCATCACCGATAATGGAAAATCCTTTATAAATAAAAATGTATAATAGGTTTGTGACACTTCTGGTATCGACTAAGCCTTCTCCTCACCTTATCATCCATAAGCTAATGGATAGGATGAGGATTCCAAAAAAACCCTCATCAAAATGCTCACTAAGGTGGTTAGTGCTTCAAGCAAGGACTGACACTTTCATATTACATTTGTTTTATGGGCTTACCGCACTAGTATTTAAAATTACATAGGAGCTACACCTTTCTCTCTCATATTTGGAATCAAGGAATTTCTAACTCTTAAAGTCTAAATTCCATCCCTTTGCATATCCTTGCATGAGATTTTTTTGAAAGTGACTATCTTCAAGAATGCCTGGCACACTCAAAACTTATTGATGAACGTCACATTGCTGCCCTTAATCACCTTTGCATTTATCAAGAGTGTATCAAGCGTGCATATAATAAACATCTAAAAACATGAGAGTTCAACATAGAATACCTAATCCTTAAGTAAAAGAAACATGTCACTAACATGGAGAAGACCAAAAAAGGTAAGTTTGCTTTTAACTAGTTTGGATCTTATGTTATAACCCATAAGTATGGATCAAGTGCTTATCACTTGTCTTCTATAGAAGGCAAGCCATAACTTGAACCCATTAATTCTTTGCATTTTCATCTCTTTCATTTTTAAAACAAGGATAAAACCCACTTTCTTGTCTAACTTAAGCTCATCACATTAGATCATTAACCTTCTTCCACCTCATTTCCTTTTTACCCCTTTTGGGATCGATTGATTATACAAAACTGTGTGATTGCTCTATCATAGTCATAGCCTAATCCTAAATATGGGTACCTCATCTCTACCCATAACATGGTTCTCATGGATAATTTTCATCTATTAATAGATATAATCCCATGGTCAATTATTTCTCAAAACCCTTTCCTCTAACTAACATTCTATGCCTAGGTCTTGCTTCTACATGGGTAGACCTTTCAAACCTGACTAGACTTATCTATGTCTAATTTCAATTTAAAACATATCCATATATCCAAATAAATGGTAGAATACTCCCTCAAAGTAAAAATACCTCATCAAATCAAAATTTTATTAAAAAACACTACTCCCATCAAGGACAACTATGCATAGTAAAATATTAAACCACTCCCTTGAAGGATGGCTAACCAATATTCATTAGAAGCTCCTGCATTGATCAACTTTAGTAACTTTAACTATAAATCAAAAATAATAAGCAAAATCAATAATTAATCCACAATCATCTCTTATATCTACAATTTTTAGACTTCCCATATCAATCAGTCTACCTACTTATCTCAATTAAGCCATAATCAACTCTCATATATGGCATGAGTAGACTTCTTGTATTTATCAGTCTACCCATTATAAGTATACAAAAGGCATGGAATTTTCTACTAAGGTTCTTTGGTTACCTTTAGAAAATATAATGACTCTACTTTAACATTTACACCCTTATCTATCATCCACATCCTAATCACACCCAAGGGAGTATAGGCTTACTTGGCACAAAGTGGTCAAGATACAATTTGTATTAATAAAGCACACTCTTGTGAAGAATTTGAGGGGTTTGTGTTAACTAAGTCAATCCATATATGCATTATTATTGTTAGGTTATCAGTAGTAAAAGGCACCACTTTTCCTTTTCTTATCCAAAACAAGTGAACATGAATATTTCCTATTCCCTACAAACTATCATATTACATCATCATATCCATTCACAAAGCATATTCCATACAATCATATTAACATTAACATTATCTTATAGTTTTCCTCATCATTTATCTCAAAATTAAAATCATCCATAAATGACATAGCCAACAACATTAACATATCATAACTGTTGATGTAGTGGATTACACCCATGGGTAGGAGGTTGAGCTCCTGCCTTCCACACGCAACAATGGAAACTCCCCTCTCACCTGTGGGACCAGTGAAGCTGGAGGGGAGAGTCTTTAGATAAGAGCTATCTCCCTTTGATGCATCATGTTTGTTCTAGTAAGTGCTAATACACACACACACACACACACACACACACATAATGGGGGGATGAAAAGGGAGAAAGATGTAGGAAAACAAACTACTCTAAAGAGGTGATGAACCAAACTAAGGTCGATCTTCACACATATACTCTTGAAATCAGACAAATGCATGCATACACTTCACACTTGGTAGAAGGACCAGGCTGCTAGAAACTGGCAGGGAGGCCTTAATCAGAAATATAGAAAATGGAGGTTCACCAAAGGTGATGTGAGATGCACACTTATGTAGTAACTTCCTCTATTTTGCACTTCTCAAATACTTCTCTTCTCTTGTCAGTTACAGAGATGGCACCTTGTAGATAATAGGTATGCTAGTGTTGAACCTGTGAGGGCATAAAAAACAATGACTGAATCACAAAATAAACACTCAAGACATACTCAGATATATCTATCCAAAATGGAGGTAAAAATTGTGTTTATTGATTTAGGTGGAAATTTCAACAGGGATGCACCTTATAAAAATGTGGAAGATCCTCCTCAAAAATGAGAAGTTACAACATATATATAAAAGGAGAAGGGAACTTGGCACTTCTTTAACAAGTTGGTCTATCACATCCCCTCATTGGGAAGAGGGAAACACTATTGTCAATGTCATCATTCTAGAAGAGGCCTGCTAGAACCATGCTATATGAGTGCCAAATTTGACTTTGGCGGTTTGAGAATTAATGTGAAACACAGACTGCACCTTCCTTTTCTACAAATAGACTAAAATTTGTCCCCTTTTAAATACATGGGCCATGCTACTTGCTGTTTGCACCATTTGGGGATTTAATAGGCAATAAATCACCTTTACTTACCACTTGGACTGCTTCATCCCTTTCTGCAACCTGTCATTCTACTACTTTGTCATCTGGGATTTGTCCCTTTCCTATCTTGTCTTTTTTGGCTCCTTGGCCCCTTTGGGTGAACATTCAACAGGTCACTGTATTTTGGGCTCCCTTTCACGGTTAGCACTCTCTTGGTTTGAAAACAAATGGCCATTTCTCTTTTTGAAAGTTGACGTTCGTATGGCCGTCATGTTTTGAAAACCAATAGCTATTTGACTTCTGATAAACTTGACATCCTCTGGGACGTCATTAGGTCCATATGGCTCCTTTGTGGCTTAGTTTCCATTGCTTTTCCTTAGCACCCTTTGGCCCCCCAAAATTCCCCTTTTGACTTAGTTGGAAGTCCCCCACAAGGGTGTCTACCCTTCGGGGTCCTTCAGTGGGTCCCTGACTGTATTAGAAAGCCTCCCAGGCTCTACGAACAACTTTCTCAGGTTAATTTCCCTAGGTCTGTGGCTTCGTGCATTTTTGTAGACTTTTGTGATTTTTTGTGGACTTTTGTCTACAGACATTTTCCTACAGACAAAAAGTCCACAGAAATTCTGATCGGCTTTGCTTTTGCTTTGTCTTGCACCTAAATTCCATCAGACTTTTTGTCTGAAGGAATTCTTTCAAATAAAAAGTCTGAAGGAATTGGGACTTAGCCAATTTCAATCAAAACTTGAACTTTGAATTTGAACTTACCCTTGTGCGGGTCCTTTTCCTTGAAGTGCCGGCCCTTCAGAAGGGCACTTGAACTTTGAAGACTACCCTTCGGCCAAGGACATACCCTTGAACCAAAAATGGTTCAATGGTTCAAGGGTTCAACCAAGCACACCAATTTTCTATTGAACCAAGCACGATGACCTCGTTTAAATTTTTGTTGAACCGAACCATTGAACCAAACTCATTGAACCAAAAATGGTTCAACGGTTCAATTGGTTCAACAATTGAATGCCGACAAGCCTCTTTTGCCGATTGAACCAAGGGGCTGAACCAAAGCTTGAACCAGGCCATGAAATGAACTCATTAAACTCACTGAACCCAAAAATGACTGGCATTCAAAAGCAAGGGAAGAAGGTGACCAAAATTTTGCCTATGGGTAAAATGGGTCAACAGATTGGCACCTCCCAAGGGACGCATGCCTGCTATCATTAGAATCTAGTTGCCTTGCAATCCATTGGGTGTAGAGTCAAACGTAGCTATAAAAGAGTTAACAATAGCCCTAAAATATTCGAGAATCAAACATGAAGATTTTACCCACACGTGAAGGGAAACACACAAGGCTAAAAAACACTACCTGTGCAACTGCACTTAGGGGAAACAAGAAAGAAAATAAGGAAAAATAAACTATTATATATAGCTAACCAGGAATGTTTGCCTCCCTCCTGGATCAAAGGGAAATCTTCTTAAGTCCCCTTCCTGGCAAGAAAACTTATGGTGGTAGGCAAGTAGCTGAAAAAAATGAGATTTGGCGACTTGCTCCTCTTGCTAGTCACCTGAATTGGCTAGTATCTGAGTGGATCAGACTCAAACATGCCTCTAACATATATGTATTTTGCTTGTCCTTGGAAGCCTATTAAATGTTGGTCCTTTCTATTGGTGCTCCACACCAAGAAATCAATAACTATTGGCTCATCACCATAAGCCCTTTGATCTGCACATTCCTTATGTGATGTATCATGGTCTGACTTGTTTCCTTCTATTTCATTGAAGACTCTGTCAGACTCATCCTCTACTCCCTCTTGGCCTTCTTGAAGAAGGGTGACTATGGTGATGTCTGAAATGGACTCACAAAATGATTGCTTATCCCACAGACCATCACCTCTCTGTTCAATGCTCTCCTCTTCAAGGAATTCCTTTAAGAAGACAGACCTCTCTTTTTCCTCTTCACTGATCAAAATTTCTAGATTTTTAAAAATATTCTCCTGATCCTCCTCCAACTCAAGCTCTTCAGTGTAGTCAACCTCATCATCAAAATATCAAGGAAGTTCATCAAGGGAAGAGAGCTTACCATGCATTTGTTCCTCCTCATATTGCTGGAACATCTGCATATATGCAAGACCTACATCTTCTCCACTGCTGATAAGGTCTTCACAAGGAACATCAATGATGGTTCTAACTTCGTTGTCACTCATGACAGCCTCTTGGGGAGCTATAGATTGGATCTTTTGCTCCTCACCTACCTCTTGTAAAATAGGTTCCTCCTTGAGAAGGGGTGAAGTGGGAAAAACATGTGGAAGAGGAGGTAGTCCTTAAGCTAGAATCGAATGATTTTCCTCTTTCCACTTGGTCAACACTTCATCTATATCTAGTGTGGCCTGATATTTCTCTTAGAAGTGTGTAGATGGGGTGTGTTCAGACATGGAATGTGTTTTTTGGTTTGAACCATCCATCACACATTGGCTGAAGAATCTCTCTCTGGATTCCAACTTTGTAATTCTTCTAGCTATATCCTCTTAGAAGAGCCTTTCTCGGAGGTCACCATCATCATCACAAGCAGGAGCAGCTTCAACTTCTTCAAGGTTTTGAGAAAAACCTTGCTTCTCCTCCTTCCTACCCTATGATTCTACTATTTTCCTCCAATTTAGGATCTCTGAATTAGAATTTTGCTCCTGTGAACAGGTAGCAACTTTGTTTTTTCCAAGGTCCTGGGGATCCTCCACAAGGTCTGAAGGTTCAAACTCTCTTTTGAGAAGCAGCTTCATCCTAGCCTCTAAATATTCAATTTGCTTGGCTAGGTTGTCCTAAAAGAGTCTTTCTTGGAGGTCACCAGCATGATCCTCTCCAAATCCTAGAGCTAGTTTGTGGCATTCCTTCCTCCAACTCAGAATCTATGCATTATGCTGAAGGACTTGGGGAGGTTGGGGAATGCAAGGAAAAGACTTTCGGTGCATTGGAGGAGTCTTTAAAAGGGGGACGTGCTTGATGGTGGTTCTCTTCTCAATTGAAAATTCATGATTTAAGGAGTTTAGAAGGTTCATTTCCAAGGGAGGTTGATCTGATGTCTTCTGGTGTTGGAAAGCTAGGTGCATGAGATTGAAGGTGAATGCATTTGATGAGCTATAATGAGCAAGTGCAATCTGATAGAAAGGATTTGGTTCAAAAGAGGGGGCTTTTTTTAGATGAGGAGGGGTCACACAAGGCTAACTACCTTGAATAAATAGATTTATCCATTTTGTTGCCTCCTCTACAATGGACTGTACATCATGTGCTTGCCCAAACAAGCATTCCTCTTCATACATCAGCTCCTGTTGATATCTATAATGCTCTTCTAGCCTGTTAATTTCTAATTCCAATGCCATCTCCTTTATAGTTGTAGGGCAACTAGGAGAGCTACTTGAGGGGATTCTCTAATTTTTTTGAGTCTGATCGAAATCATATGAAGGAAAACCAAACCCATGATTTTGAGCAAAGGAAATATACATACAAGAAATGATTTCTAATGGCACCAAGTTTCTCAACTAGTAGATTAACTCAGAGTCGCCAGATGCTAAAGATATTTGATTTACTATGACAAGACCAGCATCAGTCCTAAAACTTTACTGCATTGTAAAACTGGGTCCCATCAGGCGTGCCAAAACTATTGACATTAGAAAATGCACCTTTTGATAGGAAGTCAAACTCCTATCTTCTCCTCAAATCATGGAAACTCCCCTTTCACCTGTGGGACTAGTGAAGCTGGAGGGGAGAGTCTCTAGATAAGGGCTAGCTCCCTTTGATGTATCATGTTTGTTTCAATAAGTGCAAAATACAGGCATATATATATATATATATATATATATATATATATATATATATATATATATATATATATAGCTATATAATGGGGGGATTGGAAAATGGAAAGGATACTGCAAGAAAAAAAAACTACTCTAAGGAGGTGATACACCAAAATGAAATGACCTCACATCCACACTTAGGATCAAACAAAATAACATACATACACTTGGGCTTGGCAGAAAGACTAGGCTGCAGGAAAATATTAGGGAGGTTCTTATGAAAACATAGAAATATGGACTCACCAAGATGCTATGAAATACATACTGTAAATGACTTCCTCTGTTCTATACATCCAAATAGAGCTCTTCTCTTGTCAGCTGCAAAAAATGGCACTTTGTAGATAACTTGTGTGTTGGTGTTAAACCTGTGAGAGCATCAAAAGACAATGACTGAACACAAATCAAACACTCAGGACATACACAAAATATCTATCCAAGAAGAGGTAAAAAACTACTTTGTTTTGATTCAGGTGGAAATTTCACCAGGGTTGCACCTTGTAAAATTATGGAAGATTATTTTACAAATGACAAGTTCACAAAATATATGGAAAAAACAAGAGGCTCATTTTGGTACTCTTTGCTTGCAAGTGGGCTATCACATCACTCATTGGGAAGAAGAAAACATTGTTGCTGACATCATCCTTCTAGAAGGGACCTACTAGAACCATGCTTGTTGCTTTGTCTTTTCTTCCATTTTGTCTTATCTGGCTCACTCGGCCCCTGGGGTGAACATCATGGAAGGACGCTACATTTTGAGCTCCTTCTGGTTAGCATTCCTTTTTGCTTTTAAAACAAATGGCTATTTTCTTTGCTAACCTTGACGGCTCCTAGGATGTACTCATCCTTGTTGGCTTCTTTGCGGCTTGCTTTTCCTTAGCACCCTCCTAAGCAACTCCTTTGCCTTGTATACTTTGGTGGGTCCTTGTTTGCCTTGGATGGTCTACTGGGCCTTTATATGTTTTCCACAGACTTTTCTCCGTGGACATTTCCCCATAGACAAAAAGTCTACAGAAATGTCCCAGGCCTATTTTGACTTGTGTTTTCCACGGGATTTGGTTTTGTTTAGAAATGCACCTGGATTTTGATTGGAGCCGTGCTCGACCTTGCTTGACTTGGACTGCACCCAAATTCCTTTAGACTTTTGTCTGAAGGAATTCCTTTGGGAAAATTTTTGAAGGAATTCGGTGCTTAAAACAAGCTTAAGCAAACTTAAACTTCACCCGATTTCTTCTTTGAAGTGCCTGCTATGCTTAAATCATTTGAACTTAGACTAAGGCTGATGAACTAAGGCCGAAACAATGAACTAGATGCCAAACCAAAGAAACAGGCCTGTCTGAACCATGACATTGAACTGTGCTAGAGAAAAAAAATGACCGCTTTGAAAGCAAGGGGAGAAGGCGAATGATTTTGGCTTGTGGAAAAAAATTGGTCAACAATAACATAACATGATCATTTCTAACATAATAAGCACCTTTGTCAAAATCATCATCATAATCCACAATGTTAACATCATAATCAATAAAATCATAACATCATAAAACATCATCATAATCCATACTATTAACATCATAATCAACAACCTCATGACATTAAAAACATCATAATGTCATCATACAAACATCATTATCATAATCATATAATAATCTCATCCTATAAGCATCATATCATAAATAAAAAATACATACCTATACTATGAAAGATAATCATCAACATCACATGTCTCATACATAAGAATTCATCTCATGAGACAAATAATAATCTCATGTTAAAATATCAAAATACATCACATGAGATATCTACTCATGAACCTACAGTAGCTATACCTACACCTACACCTGCACCTACACCTATTTTAGGTAGAGGCCTTGCCGACTGACCTATTTACCATAGCCAACTAACTTGGGCCTACTATCACTACTCCACCAACCAAGCTAACCTGGTACTCTTTCCATCTTAGCTCATTAGGATACTATGATAGCACAATGCCCTCATAATATTGTAACTCTTGTATGGACACTAGATATCTAGCCTATGTAAAAAACCTAGGGGTGTTATTATTGTTCCACTAGCCCACCATAGAGATTCTCTCTCCTATGTCATAAAATCAAGTAAGACCCTCACCTGGTCTTACTCTCCTATCATTATGGGAACCTATCCCTATAAAATGGCCACCTAACCTTGTAAAGTGGTGACCTATGCTTGGATCTAATCTTTCTGCACCGTCACTCCTCCCAACTGACCTTAAAGAGTGACAATCTACCCCTATAATGTAGATATCTGAGCTTTTGTTGTTTTTATTGTTATCACTAGCTATAGATCACCTTGTGTTAGTCCCCCTGTTGGGTCAACATCCATAAGCCCTTGGCCTCCATCTCCCCAACTAAAATCCACTACCACATATATACCCTAAAACCATGCTAGATAATCTATAATAACACTGACATCATCTCTCACCCTATCTAGAAGATCCTCATAATCTAATACCTCCTCCTATGAATGTGGTTTAGGAAATAGAAACTATGCCTCCTCTCTCTTGTATTAAGGAAATTAGGTAGAATTCCCTATTATAGTCCAAACTATCATCATACTCTCTCTAAAGGGATGAGCTTTGTCTCACCATCTCATCTACTATTTACGTATCTCTAGCTCTATAATGTGTATGTATGCCATATATATCCATCCCATATAGGCCAAGTCATATATGCCCTCCATACTATATCACCTAGTGTTAGACTCTCTAGATCACCCCAAACCACTCTATGTCCCTCGCACCACCACTAGCTCCTATGATTGTACCACCTATCCTCCATTACAAGAACCCAACCCTATAATTTGTTAGTAGATACCCATCCACAAGTATGCCCAAAGGTATCAACACATGTATGTGATTGTATTCCCAATATTAAATCATGAATATAACACTGATGCCATAACACCTATGAACTCTAAAGCCCCACAAATCCTTATAAATCTAAACTAGTAGCACCTACCCCCATCTAAACATGGTCTCTCTAAACATAAACTCTATAAGAACCCATATCAAAACACAAGGATATATCCCTCCTATTGAATCGAGTAGGGCATAATAAGTCACAACTAGCTACATCATCATCAATAAATGTCTCTCTCTTGGAACCCTCTCATATGAAGGCCTGATGTTGAAACTACCTGCATAAAACTATGTATAGGCTCTACCTCCTCTATATAACCAACCCATAAAATAATCAATCTCCTCCCCCTCTATGTGGTAGATAGGATCTCTATGGATGGGTAGATGAGTAATCTTACAAACATCTTATAATAAGATACTCATCTCACTAGTCGACAATTAGAAGGTGTTAGTTTCCAAATCCCATCTTTTGATGAGGACAACTATCATGGAAGAATCTCTCAATAGGTACTAGTAGTGATGCATTGCTCTAAAGCCCACTACTTCCATATGGTGATAGTCCTCCATAGACATAGCATCCCACACCTCTGTAAACATCATCAGGACTTGATCATGTAACTAGATCCAATCATGAGCCTGTACACTAATCATAGCAAAATTTATGTGACAAATATTCCCTATTTACATAAAAATTATCTAACCTTAACACACTCTTATTCCATTCTGCCCTACACTCATATCTAACCACAAATATTTACTATCTCCATAATATTAACCTATTCTTCTCCATACTATTAACAATCTTTCACATATTGTCTCTAACAATAAATATTACTACAAACTTCAATAAAAAACATACCACTCACACACCCTTATCTTCGACTATCAATATTCTCATCAATTGTTGATGATCTCCTTGGGCCTTTTTTTACACTTAGGTCAACTATTATTGATTAGGTCAACCACTGATAGTCACCATTAATGACCATCAACAACATGCCTCGACCCCCAACCTCCTCTACAATACCTTAATCTATCTTATAGCTCCCTTCCCACCTTTTTTCATTCCCTCTACACCCCTACATACCCCTTACCACTCTCAACCTCTAACCACCTTCCCCTACACTATCATGACCTATCAAAACCCTTATAAAATAAAATCCTAAGGCATCTTCTACCATCATAGTCTAATATTGACATGCAATCACATCTTATTGTTACAATTTACAATCTATATCAATTAAAAAAAAAAAAAAACAAAAAAAAACAAAAAAATAAACCCCTACCTTATTCTATGAGTGGTGGAAAAGACTTAGTTTATGCCCAGGCCCTTGCCCATGAGCATATTCAATGTCCATCTTGACCCCACCATCACTCTCTCATACCACACTCCTCTCAACAACTCACCACACTTCCACATACTCACATGAACTATCAATACTAATGATCATACTAGATAGTGCACAATGTTGTCAAAGTCACCAATGAGGACAAAAAGGTCCCAATTGACCTTTTTACCATGGTTTTAGGGTTTTTCTCCCAATCATCGATGGTTTCCTAACCATCACTAGTTGACCCTAACCATCATCAATCATACCCATGTATTAAATATCACCAGTTGCCTCTAACCATTATTGATTAGGGTCCAACGTAATTTCACCTACCTTTTCTCCTCTATTTTCCCTAACCTAAAAACATATTCAACAGGGGAAACCCATTCCTTACCACACCTTGAACTATTTAGGAGTCGCCCTCTCCTTCAACCTAAAAATAACTATATTAGGCTTGAATTCCATATTGGATCAACTATCCATGTGACTATGTAGGCAACATCCTCTTGCCTAGTGCATTAGGAGTCAATTCAGACACCCCCTACCCACCTAACCACCTAACCCATTTACTTTCACCCACCCTGATGTTGGTACCTATTCACATACCTTACAGTAACCTTACGTTGGTCTTTATGCCTGCCTTAACCAATCTTGCCCTATTAAACTTTTGTATTATGCACCACCTCATACATGAGCTGACCCATTATTTTTTTATCAGGAGCACTTCCTACCTTGGAAACCTGAGCAAACATCAACCCTTTCTAAGACAAATGGCAAGTGTGACCTGATCAGCTATGACCAATGTTGGGGACTTGTTACCTTCTCACTAATCCTAGAACTTGATCTCATTTTTACCAACATAGAAATGTTAGTCCTTATGTAATTTTGACTATTGAAGTTAGTTGTATTTGTGTTCATAATTGTGTCTCAAATTCCCAACATTGTGACCTTCATTATACCTTTTATCAAACCCTAACCTAATTCAACCTTTTGCCTCATTGACTCATTTTTTAAAGGGGAATACCCTCCTCCCATACTCAAGGAAATTGGACCTATGCTAGTCAATAACTCATTTTTATTCTATGTCTTATTGACCAAAATCCACACAACAAAAAAGGGCAAAATATAAACACTCAAAAACCACCCTTGACTAGTCTTGAATGTCACCTCACCTTGGACCTATTCCTAACTTGAGTTAGCTAATTTACCTAGTTAAGTCACCCTAATCACCTAATGACACATAGACACCCTTATTTAATAAATATTTTAAAACATATTAATATTTATCCTTTTACCTCTAGGGTCAACCATCAATGGTTGGCCTAACCATCGATGGTTATCCTAATCATCGATAGTTAGGTCTCCACCCATAAAAAATAAAAATCATCTAATTATAGGATATGTATGAATGGATAAAATGGAAACTTTCCACACACACCTCATAGCCTTCTTTCTCTTTGAATTGTCATCTTTATCCTCACCAACATGGTAACTTTCTCTCTCCTCACTTAGCAAGTTTGTGTTATAAATACAGGGCTTTGGAGGAGTGAAGGATCTAAAATTTACATCTAAGCTCTCTTATTTTCTTTATGCAGGTACTTAGCATCCTAAAACTCTATCTGATTGACCTTTAAAGGCTTAATTACTATTATACCACCCAAATTTCTTTAATTTTTAAACTATCATTCAATTGGCATCATACAAGTACCCTTCTTTTATTTTTAGTTTTTTCTTTCCTTATCAAGTTTTCCTAACTTTTTCTACTCACCTATACACCACCCCTCACCCTAAATATCTATACTTTAACTCCTACCCATCAGCCATTTCACCTTTAGCTCCATCTTAATTTTCACAAACTTCCATAGGAAACTATCATTGATTATAGAAACCATCACCTATTACTGATCCAAAACTCAGAAGTTCTGGTTGAATATTTCAATAGCATAGAAATAACACAATAACAATGGATTCTCTAAGAAGAGACATCGTATTACTTAATAACCACAATACAAATATAGGCTTATCTCTAAAAAGAGATGTTTTGTTGAATCAAAAATTTGTAGATACAAAACATACACTTATCTCTGAGAAGAGATGTATGCCTTCCCCTTTCAGGTTATAATGCATTTATAAATATTTTTGAAAACAACCTCAGGAGATTGCGTGGTTGGAGGAATTAACCGGTGATGATTTAATGTCTTGACATTAAAATAATACAACGCTTTCATTCAACAATACAACACTCAAGGACATAATCACTTGAGGACATAATGGCTCAAGGAAAAGACTGTCACTAACAATACAAAATGAGAAAAATACAAAATTTAAGGAATTAACTGTCACCCAAATGGTCACCAAAATTATTGCTCGAATCATTTCTACCACCTGAGTGGTAACACAAAGTGTTACCCAGATCATTCCTCCCTCCTTGAAAAGTAATAGTCCCCATTGCATCACCATTCCCCATCAGGTGTGGTAGTTGTGTCTTGATTTGATTCCCAATGCACACTTGGAAGGGACTATGGTTTATGGAACTATGCAGGGCCTGATTTTTCACCATTTCTATCTGACCATCAGTCTCTAGATGGAAGGCTATGAACTTCTTCAATGTGGTATCTATTTGCTTCTATTATTGTGTTATAAGGGCTGTAACATCGGCCCTTTTGGATTCCTATGGCTTGACCACCATGAAAACAAATTTTTTGGTGCTAAGCAAAGAGATAGATGTGGAAGGTGGTACTTTTAGTACCCTGTAGCACTATGTTCCAAGAGTAAGAGTGATCCATCTAGTTCTTGATTCGTATATACCATGTCGATCATACATGAATCACTGACCAAAGAGTACATCACAAACATCTAGATTGACCACATCACATAAGACCTCATCTTGGAAAGGTTGTATTGCATATGAGAGAAAACATTGGTGGGTGACACAAAGGTCTCTCCTTGGGCTCAACCATCCAATAATGTATGGTTTTGGGTGAGGCTTCATGGACAAATTTAGGCTTTTCACAACATTAGTAGAGATTAAATTATTTTGACTTCTACTATCAAGAATGAAATGTAGAGGCTTACCTTTCACCCATAACTTAGGGTGAAACAACCTTTCCTTGTCATCTAGCATCTCATCGTGTGTTTTTGATGAAGCTACAATGGCTTCAGGATCAACATCTATAATTTCTTCTTCAACCTCTTCGACTGCAGGGTCTATATGAGGTAGAGCAGTAGATGTTGTGGATGGTGACTCAAAAAGTAGTGATTTGATAGCTTGACATTCTTATTTAGAGTGAGTTCTAGATTTGTGATAACCACACCACTTCCCGGTCTTTCCTTCCTTTTGCTTCTAATTTTGACCTCATGTTTGACCTTCTTTATCACTTTTCCATTTTGAAGACTAATTCTTTATATCCATTCTTCCATGCTTCTGCTCAATCTTTACTGTGAACTTGTATGCCTCATCGATGGTTTCCAAATTGATGAGATCCATTTCCCCCTGGATGTTCCATTATAGTCCACCATGATATTTGAGAGTTTTATGTTTCTCACTTTCTTGAATGCCTAGTCTTGCAGAAAAAGAATGAAAAGTGTCTATGTAATCTTGCACAAATTGGTCCTTGCCTTGGCAAAGTTGTTGCCATTATATGTATAGATCATCATATGTACTGATGGGATAGTATTCTTCTTTTGTTGATTCCATAAAATCATCCCAAGTGGGTTCCACCCCAAGGCCAATGATATCCGTACTGAACCTCTTTTTGTACACTTCCCACTAGTTTTTCATGGGCAATGATGATTTCAAAAGAGCAAAAGTGATCTTTTCTCCATCGGTGAACTTATGTATAGAGAAATAGGATGACAGTTGATCCAATCAATTTTCCACTGCATCAGCATTGATTTTGCCTTCAAATGTGGGAATATCAAAATTTACTTGAACCTTGAAGGGTGTTGGGGCACTGAAAGTAAGCTCCCTCGATGAGGAGCCCAGATGTGTAGCCACAGAGCCAAAATTTCCCATCAAAAGTGTTTGAATAATTTGAGCAAATTGTTGGAGCATCTGCACTTGTTGCCACTAGAGGGCTTCATTCACCATTTCCTTGAAAGGATCAGATGTCTCAGTGTCATCTGCCGTTTGAGGTCATTTGGGGCACATAGGTGGAGCGTTTGGAAGCTCTGTCACTTCCCACCTAAGTTTCTTATATCCTAACCTTGTCCTCGAGAATATACACTCTCAAGACAAACTAATTTGATACCACTAATCCAAAACTCAAAAGTTTTGGTTGATGAATATTTCAATAGCACAGAAATAAAACAATAACAATGGATTCTCTAAGAAGAGATGTCATATTACTTAACAACCACAATACAAATATAGGCTTATCTCTGAAAAGAGATGTTTTGTTGAATCAAAAATTTATAGATACAAAACATATGCTTATCTTTGAGAAGAGATGTCTGCCTTCCCCTTTCGGGTTACAATGCATCTATACATATTTTTGAAAACAACCTTGGGAGATTGCATGGCTCGAGGAATTAACGAGTGATGATTTAACATCCCAGCATTAAAACAATATAAAACTCACATTAAATAATACAATGCTCGAGGACATATGTCCCAACATTAAAACAATACAATGTTTGAGGACATAATCGCTCAAAGACATAATAGCTTGAGGAAAAGACTATCATCGACAATACAAAATGAGAACAATACAAAATTCAAGGGATTAACTGTCACCAAAATTGTTGCTCAGATCATTTTTTCCACCTGAGTGGTCACCCAAAGTGTTTCCCAGATCAATTACCCAAACCATCATCATTTACCTAACCATTGTGGTCAGACCCAACCATCACTGATCACACCCAACCATCGACAGTCACTATCAAAAAAATAACAAATTTTTATTTTTTCCCCTTTTCACCCAATCAAACCCTTGTTTCTATTCTTTACCTATCTATAGACCCTACATAGACCCTTTAAACCTAACCTTGTTGTGCATGGTATTAACCCACCGTGCGATATCTTCTATTGAACAAGTACATTATTTATTTTTGTGCATATTTACTTTCTTATCATTTGAATGCAAGTATTTTCTTATATCATTTTTGACTTAATTGTCTTAAAAGTAGATTGATAGCCTCCTAGAAATCCTCGTGCTTCTTGGATCTAGCACACACTAGGAAACCCACTCAACCTACCATATAACAAATCCCCTTCTAGTTTTCTTATGATTTATAGGTTATCCTCCCTAGCCAAAGAAGAGTTCCCACATTCATCTATATCAATGCACACATTGTACCAAGTATTCATTTACACACCTTAATATCCACTTTCTTTTATCTTATTTCAAAATTAAAAAATGAAATAAATAAATTAAAACATTACCAACACTTTCCAAATGATCTTTGAATGGTATTTTATAGGAATCTATTGGTCATGGGTTAAATGTACTCACATTAAGCCAACAAGGAGAAGGATGGGTAAAAAGAATAAAATAATCATTGGGGCCAAAAATTCACTTGGATAAGATCACCCAAAGTAGACAAGATTAGCATTGGTGTTATAGTCCAAGTGTGGTGCTATTATCCTAAGCTAACAAGACCTAGGGGATGGATTAGTCATGGAAAAAGGGGTCTGGCTCAGTTGGGATAAAGTTTAGAAGGATAAAAATGACTGAGAATCAATGAAAGATGCCTAGGAGGGTTATGAGATCAAGCAAGAGAGACCTAATGGGTTGGGTGTCATTATCCATGCTCAAGTTACCAATTTTTGCATTTTATATGACTATATTTCCCCCCACTTTATTATAGTGATGTAGCATAAATAAATACTAGAATAAAGGAAAAATAAGAAATCATAACTATAATTACTTGTAAGGGTGAAGCTCATAAAGATATGTGATGCTAGGTGTGCATAGAGAGAGCATGTTGTGAAGTATGAATCTGTAAGAAAAACAAAGAGTAGAGCAGTGCTTACTAGATATGCTATATCTAAAATAAGAACATACAAAGCTAGGTAAGAGAGAGAGGAAGAGAAAGGAATGAATCTACCTCACCAAGTGGGTAAACCAAGATAAAACTTTTTATTATACTGTGTGATGTTGAGTGATGTTGGATGTGTGTTAAACCAAGATTAATATCATAAATGGAGTTAAATGCTCAATTCTCTAAGAGTGGATCACGAATACAAAGGATAGTCATTTGGCTCCATCATCACCCACTGAGTCTATGTGGTCATGAATGTGCTAATCAATGTCTGAAATATGTGTCCAATCCCTCTAAATAGGTGGGTCAAAAATAAAAAGTTTGTTATTCCTTTGGATCCATCATTGACCTATGAAGTGAAGCTATGAACTGATACCAATATGAAATATATATCATATGAGATGGATCTTGAAGTCCATAAATTTACTATGATCTAAAAATGTTAGTGTGGATATCTAAATGTATGTTGAAAACTAGACCACTCTTGGCCACTTCGAAAGATGGAGATTAGGCTTGTATGAAAGCCACTCTAAAACGTGTACACTAGGCTTATATGAAAACTACTCTGAAAATGTGGAAGTTAGGCTTGTATGAAAGACACTCCAAAATGATGCCAACCACTTGAAAATGGAATAAGGCACACAACTACTGAGAATGCATGGGTAATGTTGAACTTGTATAGAAAATAAAACAAATATGTTACACACATTGTCCCCAATCATTGGTGTTTGGAATATGGATTATGATCTAGAAGTTATACCAACTATCATATATAAAACTAGAAGTTAAAGCCATCATGATACACATAATTCCCCCTATATCTAGATTCTCTGAGAAAAATTATACTAAAAACTACTAATTTTGAACTAGTTTTATTGTGCAAAACTGTAGCTAAACCTACTTTTCTATTTGCTTCTAAAAAGTCTAGTTTTTATACTATTTAAATAAGAACACCAAAAATAGATAGTAGTGGCACTGACACTGTAGTCCAATCTTTGCACTATTGTCTTAGGCTAAATCTGGTGACTATTCTAATATTTTCACTATTTGTCTAGTATATTCTAGCTAGTTTGATGTCTGGTTACTATTCTAGATATTTTGAATGGTACTTTTTCAACTGTTAGGAGTTGTGATCTCTATGATAAAACCCCTATTTATTTCCCCCTCTTTTAAGGGTAGGAATGAAGACCCTATAATGATTACCCTCTAAAGAAAGAGCCCTATAAGTGTGTTAGGTTGTAAAGATACATGATATAGTAATGATAATTGATAAGATATCTCAATATGTAGCATGGTTTGCAATGAGAGACTATTAAATCAACAGGGGTATACCTAGATAGATATAATAATGTAATAGCATGTGCAATGTATTAAATTTAAACTAGAATTTTGGTTATTTTTTTGTTATTAATTGTTAGGTGTTATGGAGGGATGGAGTATGATATCCATCATGGCATCCAAAAAAATAAGATAATGTATGATGTAGATCATGGCCTTGCAAATAATGAGAAGCAAATAGGAAACAAGCACACAAGGAAAGAATCAAGAAGAATACAAGGGAGGATAAGGGACTAAGAAAATAAGAAACATGGGCACATGTCACTCAAACTATAAGCAATAATACAAGGCATGTTCAAATGCCATATACACATACAATTGAAATAAGCAAGGTTGGCATGAAAACCACAATCACATAGAAGAGTATATGCAAGGGACATTGGCAAATGTCCAAAGACACACACATGAATAGAAGAAAAGGACATTGGCAAATGTCTTAAGGCACATATAGGAGATAAATAAGAACTAGAAAATGCAATCAAATCAAGCTATGCTAAGTAATAAAAAAGCATGTTAAAAATGGAAATACAATCACATATAACTAATCAAAGCAAGAATGTGAAATTATGCAAGACATGATAATACAAGACTAGGTATATGCTAATAAATACACAAGTACTATATACTAGTGAGTGTCGATAGAGTAAACTAGGTAAGCTACTAAGTAATGTACATCAACATGATAACTAGAGTGTGTGGTGTAGGAATGACATAACCCAAATGGTGTAGTCATGTAAAATATGCCCCCAATGGGTAACGATATTGATGTATGTCTCAAATGTAGAAGTAGGATGCTCCCTCAATGGGTAGAGTGAAGCAATCAAGGAGCTGTATGTCACTGCACACACTCAAAGAATATCAAGTGAAGCATGGTAATGTATATAAATCAACAAACAATAACATAGAACAACAATTGTAAGTCTAGCACAGTAGTAGAAATGTAAAGCATGGATGATCCATACAATCAAAATATTTTCATTGTTTTTGAATTATTTGTATGTTTTTTAATTTTTAAATAATTGAATGTTTTTGAATTTTGAAATATTTGAATGTTGTTGAATTTTTGATATATTTGATTGTTTTTGAGTTTTTAAGATTTGAGCTATGTACAATCAAGCATAAAAAATTGTATAGGTAAAAATGAGGAGAAATGATACTAACTAATGAGTCTCATGGGAGACTACCTATCATGGTGTCTTGTATCAAGAAGAAGAATCATGCATGATCATGAAACATGATGGAAATGCTAAGATTGTGGTTATGAAAACTATATATGTTGTAAATGTTATGAAATATTTGAAGTAGAAACTAATTTTGGGGTCCCCCTATAACTTTGAGAAGTGGATGTAACTATAGGGATCTTAGGGACCCATCTGATAGTAGGATGAATTTTTTAAACATGTGTTCAATGAGTAGATGATTGAGATCTCAATGATATTGCCCTGGGTGTGAACAATATAGTTAGAAACTATCTAGAATCTTGAAGCTATGGAGGTGTATGAACTCTTTGTGTTGGTGATGGATGCCTCAAATATGTTTGAATTGAAACTAGAGGAAGAGTTATAACTAGTGGAAAAACTAAAACTATTGACTATAGAATAGTAGATGGCTCTAAAGTGGGGAATGGTAACTCATATGGAACTCCACCAACTATAAAAACCTAATTAGTGTGAATGACTTTCATGCATATGTGAAATATAGAAGGTATTGATCAAAGTTTTTGAATCCAATGTTGACCAAGTAGCATATCAAAAACTCCATAGCTAGGAACAATAATGAATGGTGTGGCCACGTGTATTGGAACAACTTGTAAAGGAAGTACTATCTCACTCAATGAACTCTATATGTGCACATTAAATCTAATAATAACTATTTCCATTGGGGTACTATCCTACTCTAAATAGCTCAAATGTTGTAATAGTGTCATAGCGTACATATTCACATTAGATCCATTATCTATGAGAATACTATGAATAAGATGATTATAAATGTAATCTCTAATAAAGAGTGCATGATAATATGAATCATCTTTCGATGATCTCCTACTCTAAGAAGGAGATGGAAGGTCTAGATAGAACTCTAAAATTATATACACCAATCATGTTATTCAAAGGATGGATCTCAATTGAAAGTGTCGTCTATGTATCTGGTGGCATATGCATTTGATATGCATGGTGAACCCATGATGTGTCCCCTATCTCTTGTTTAGAATGATATGTAAATGGATCTAAGAATATTTTCAAAGCTTTATCCTATGTTTTCTTTGCCTAAGGAGGCTCAACTAAAGTTCTAAAATCAATATAATTTCCATCTATCAAATCTTGTATCTTGTGTCTCAAACTGATGCATCTATTTATTGTATGGCGTAGTTCCCTATAAAAATCATAGAATTCATGTTGATCATATCCCCGTGGAAGAGGATTTGTTAGGTAAACTTATTGAATAGGAGGGAGAGATATGATGTTACATTCTAATAGCTACTATAAAACTTTGGCTAGATAAACTAGAATATTGGTAAAGGTTCACTAAGGAGGTGCTAATAATACAACATGCTAATGGGACTTGGAAGCCACATTAACTATTGGTTTATTCTAACTCTTGTTATCGTTGACCTTGAATTTGTATGGTAATTTGTTGTTACTCTTATTTATTATTTTTGGGATATGTGTAATTTAGTTTGCCTATTAAAATTAGTTTAATTTCTCTTTCCTTTAATGTGTGACACAATTAAGTGAAGGGAGAGAATCTTTTGAACATAATTTATTCATGTAAAGATTATAGGAGATTCTATTTGAAAAGACATTGTAACTCTTGATCATCCATGGGGCTAGTCATCTTAGCCAATATAGTATTATATCAAAGAACATAATCTATGAGATGCTCATTTGACCTTTGTTTCTATTATGAAACTTGGACATATGAAACCTTATCACCAATGTTAATGTTGAAATTAGCTAGAAACATGTCAGCTAAAGGATTGAATGTATTGACCGATTGATTTGGTAAACTATAGAACTATTTTCAAGCATAATCCTTTAGGCTATGTGGAAATAGTTTGGTAAGTATCCAGTTATTTGGTACATAGTCCAAGCATGATACATGAAAATATCTTAAATATGTCTCTGGATCACCCTTTCCATCATATAGAGTAAGCTTGGGTTGAACAAAACCTTGTGACAAGGGTTTATAAGCAATATGACATGCCAATGTTTTATGCAATGGAGCAAAAGAATCCAAATCCTATGTATGTCTAGAGGCACCTTGCTCAAGATGTAGTTCCTTGGATTAAAGAGATCTTATCTCTTGCACAAGGGATGCCATATTAGGAAACAAAGATATAATAGCTATAAATGGTGGCATAGAGGTAGGTTGGGCTGCTATAGGGGGTTGTTGAGACATAATTTCCCCCATAGTCTCATTTACAATTAGATGCTCTATGGTTTGAGAAGATTTACCATTGTTCACTCTTTGTTGTTCTTCTTATAGTTTTTGAAGCATGTCATCTTGTATTTCAGGGTGTTTGGTTTAGAGGTATTAAAGTTCCCTTTTATCAGTTTCATCAAAATTAGTGTATTGGGCCATTGTTAAAGTAGGAAAAGAATTTGAAATTTAATTGAATTTTTTGCAATAATTTGTAAAATAAAAAATTTTGTATAAATAAAGTATTGAATATAGGAAATGTAAAGTCCTAAAAATAGTGAACTATAAATTGCATAAAAAGGATACAAAGCTCACAAACATGTAAGTTGATACCTCAAAAAGCAATGGGACATAGTAGATGCAATTATGGTTTTTTAAAATAATTATTTTGAGGTTTACTATGAAATTTTGAAATTGAAAGTGAATTTTCTAGTTAGATATACAAGTAAAAATCAAAAATTTATAGGAAAATTTGTGATTTAATGGGACCTAGTATATGAAATTAAGGTTTGAAAAAATAAATATTTTTGAGAACTACTATTGAATTTTGAATTTTGAAGTGAATTTATGATTATAATATGCTAGTAAAAAATTAAAAAATTATTGGAAAATTATTGAGAAAATACTGGGACCTAGTATGGACAACTAGGGTTTGAAAGAAATGTATTTTAAAATTACTATGAAAATTTAAAATTAAATGCTTATTTTTTATTTTATTATATAGGTAAAAAATTAGAAAAGTAAGGGAAAAATTAGTAGGAATTTTACCCTAGTGTTTCTAGGTTTTTTTTTGCATAAATAAAGTAAGTCAGGTTCACCAAATGATTTAATAATTTTGGGAATATTGGTGTATTATTCCTAATTTAGTTAAAGGGTTTGAGTAGTAAAATTAGTAAATAAATATGTAATTATTGAGCTACTAATTTTTGTAAATTAGGTTACAATTTTGACCTTTCTAAAAATAGTAATAAAATGTATAAAAGAAGACTTAGCTAGAAATTGACTGATATGATTGAGACAAGGTCTGATATTCACTATGTAGGACTAGGACACTATCACATAATAGAATATAACTTTCATTTTGTGATTAGATAGGAGCATCAAAAGTGGATAGGAGTGGTACCAGTGTTGTAGTCCACATCTGTCATTGTTTTCCTAAATATCTAAGCTTTCTAGGTTTTGTTTCCTAGGTCTGTGTGACCATGTCTGTGAAGTTTCGATAGCTATAAGTTTGTAGAGATCCCTATAGAGTATATTTTATCTTAAAAACCTATACTCCATCCTTTTTTGACCAATTTTGATAAAGAGGGGGGGTTAGTGTGTTTAAGATTCACTAAACATGTATCTACACCCCTTATGTGGGCACACTGCCTACATACCAATACTTCAAAGATGGATCAAGCCATATGTAGTTCTCCCACTTGATGTCCTTTATTCATTAGAGTGTATGAATATGAAAAATTATAAACTGGATGTGTTTGAGGTGGATAGGGACTAGTGTAAGGATTTGAATAAGCTTGTAAGTGTATTAGCTGACTATATGTAGAGAATAAGGAAGATTTTTTGAGTAGTCTTACTTGTATTCTTGCTTGTTTAGTGATATTTTCCAACCCTTTCCAAATGATATTTGAATGGGATTTTATAGTGATCTATTGGTTGTGGGTTAAATATACTAACATTAGGTCAACAAGGAGAAGGATGGGGAACTAGAAGAAATTGACTGTTGGGGCTAAAAATGAACTTGGACAAGAGCACAAAAAGTGGACAGGAGTGGCACTAGTGTTATAGTCCAAGTGTGGTGTTATTGTGCTGAGATGATGGGACCTAGGGGGATGGATTAGTCATGGAAAAAGGCGTCTAGATCAGTTGGGATCAAGTCTAGAAGGCTACAGATGACTAAGAATTAGTGAAAGATGCCTAGGAGAGTCATGAGAGCAAGCAAGAGGGACCTAACAGGTTGGGTGTAATTAGCCATGCTCAAGTTACTAATTTTTAAATTTTATATGACTAAAAATATAAAAAACTTATTAGGTTCAATAATTGTAAACATTATTTTATTTTTCATATGTGTAGTATTGAACTGTAGTTCTGTATGGGGAAGATAAGGTACCATAAATTGTATAGGGAACTCATACTTGATTCTTAAATTATAATAACTTTATTGAAATAAGTGCACATTGGGAATATATGTAATTTATAAGGTAAATTATAGAGATTTTGTAACAATGGGAATCCCAATATTAGGTCAAAGACCCTATTTAGTGGTAAAACTAGAAAAGGAGTATAAAGTATAGCAGGGCCCACTTAAAGAGGTAATAAAATATGTTCCAATTTTTTTTTGTTTACCATTGAATGTATTGACACTTTTATTATTTTTTTATATATAATTATGTATTTAATCCAATAAATGAATCAATTTTATTATTCATTCATTTTCAATTTATCCATTATCAACTAGAAAACTATGAAAATGTTGTTTCTAGTGGATTGAATTCTTTGACAGATTGAGAAGGTAGATCATAAAACCAACGCAAAGAATAATATTTTAAACTTCTTAGAAATATTTTAGTTAAAATTTTATCATTAAAATAATAATAATAATAATATCATTCTAAATTAAATTATTTGATGTTTTATTATAGATATACTTTACCATCATGTAATTAAAGTTTAGGAGATACAAATATTGTAGGTATAATGTACTATGTAATATGGTGTGCTAAAGGATTATGAAGTAAATATTTAGAGTCCAATGATTGGATATATTTTTGGAAACATTCCTCTAATTGGAACACCTTATCTTATATAAATGTAATTGTCTACTTAGGGGATTGTGCATTAGTTAAGGTATGTGATGTAAGATGCATAACTATCAAATAATATGAATGAATGACTTGGTTAGGCATATTCATATAAATATATTGTATACTATGTGTTCCCATAAGTTGAAAGATATGTATGAAATAGTAGTATCAATAATAGTAATAATACCTATTGTAGGGTTTACAATGAAAAATCATGTTTCTTGTGTATTAAGAGTATATATTTTGGATTTTTGATTTTTGTGTATTTTTAAAAGATAAAAGAACATTAATTACTTTAGGTATGACTTTTGGCATTTGATGAATTCATTTTCAAGACAGGGATAAGCATTGGATTTGTTATGGATATACTCCATTAAGTTCATCAGGATGAATCCTATCTAAAATTTCATGGGTATATTATGAATTAAGTTCATTTTGATTATTTTTTTCATTTCAATTATCTTATTGAAAATATTGTTTATAAATTTCTTAATCAAAAGAGGAAATAATTAGTGTATTATTAGAATCCATTTTGATAGTTGTTAAAATAATTTGAATATGTTTAATGGGAATCTTACTTATCCTATAAATTCACCCTAAAGGTGTATTAATACCAAGTTTCTTAGGTGGCATAGATGAATAACATGGAAAATAAATTTCAAGAAAGAATAAAAATATGTGGTGCTAGAAACAAAGGGGAAAAATTATAAACCCTAGGACAAAAATCTTATAAACATAGAAAGTTAAAATCCTAAGGAAGACTTAGGGTTTGAAAACAATTGATCAATAAATGGATTAGCTAAATGTTTTATCTAAAAATTAATTAATTTTGGTGAATTAACATTAATTTTGATAAATAGAATATAATAAAATAAGGTCTTATAAATTAACTTTTAATTAATAGATAAAAAGTAAATGACTATAATAAATGAAATAAATCAATTAAAAATGAACTATACAATTATTTTTATTTATTCATTTGATTGAGTGTATTAACTGATACATTTCAGAAATTGGACAAAAGTAAGAAACCCAAAAATATTCAAGAATCTAAATCTAAGATTTTGAAAGGATACGAATGTTGAGCAATGACATGAACATGTACCACTATTGTCTTTGTTTATCAATTCTCATTTTTTCACATAACTATAAACTAGGGAATAATTACTTGTAATAACTTGAATTAAGTCTATGTGCATTGATTTTTCCTCTGGAAATATGTAAAGTACTTACATATATCTTATCCAAGTTATAAACCTTAATAGGTCATGATATGATTGAAAGACCTACAAATATGAAAATGATGAGGGTATTTAGGTTGAGATGATCATAATCACATCCATGATTAATAAATGTTTCCTACATATACAATAATCTAAGGGAAATCAAGGTGAATGTAGTTATCACACCTATATTAATTTATACAATTATGCTCTTTTGAATATTTGATAATGTTTGGATTATGGATACATAAAATAGGCTTGTGACTTGGTGGAAGACTACTTGAGATGCTTAAAACTTAAATTGGGAAGAACAAAGAAATTTTGTTCAATGTGCACATATAAATAAGCCTCTCTATTGAATTTTACAAGTGAAGTAATAGGTGAATTGAGTAAACCTTTATATAAATTCAAAATGGATGACATGCTAGGAATCCCTAAAACATGAAAGATGACCTAGGAGAGTTTAAAATAAAAATAATAATCATTGGAAAGAGAAGGAAAAAACATTGAATAGGGATAATAACATTTGGAACACTATTATCCATATTGGGTTATCTTATCCCCTAGGGAAAATTACTTGAATTTAGATTTGTGTTAAGGCATGTTGATGCATAATGGTGTTTTTAGAAATCTGAAAATTTCCATATGTGATATATGGTGGTCTTAAGATAGAAATAGTTCCTCTCGTATTAAGATGCAATGAAGTGAAAAAATAGGTACTAATTAAGTGCACAAGTTAATTAAAGATGAAAGGGGTAAAAATGACATGATCAAGTATTCATGCCCAAATTTAGGTTACTAAAATTTTCCTCTCTTTAGTTTACAAATAAGATTTATAGATTATAGGAAAGCTATACCTTAGTGTGTAAGACGCGTTTTGTCTATGAGATAGTACTTAAATCATGCAAGGAATCATATGCTTTGAAAAACTATACAACATACATGAGATACTTATTTTTTTTCAAAACATGAATTTAAATTTTTAAAATTGCTTGAACTTTTGAAAATTTTGACAATTTGATTGAACTTTTGAAATTTTGAAAATTCCTTGAACTGATGAAAATTTGAAATTAAAGTATGGATAGAATAGACCTATATGTGTAAAAACATATTTATCTTGATGACTTTGCATGATGATAATGCTTCTTTGAAGCATTGGAGAATTAGTGATTCTTCATGAAGCATTTGGAAAAGATGGTTACTTAAATAAACCATTGGAGAAAATTGGGTTGATCAAACCCCAACTTGAATTTAAAATCATAGAATATAAATAACATCCATTGAGGTATGTTGAAATGTTAGTTTACCTTTTTTGGTCTTTGTAATCCCAATACATGAAATAGGTTAAAATATAAACCTGATTCACACATATAATGTTGGAGTGGGTCTCCAAGTTATACACTATGCACCTTAATTGAATTAACCACTTTAAATGGATTGTATATTCAATTATAACTTTTTTCCTGAAATACATGATCAAAAAATAATTATGTACAACCATGATCTTGGAATCTACATAACTATAAAAATAGAATTTAAGAATGTGGCATGGAACTATATCATGTCCCCATTGAAATAGTAGAATTTGAAATTATATGTATATGTTCATCGTAAATTTTATTTGAAACTTTGAAATCATGTGAATTATTTTATTTTATCTTGAAATAAGAGTGCATATGCATGGCATATATCCCCATAATATGTGGTATGAGTAGACTCTTCCAGTACTTGTAATTATAAACCTCTTAGATGAATGAATAGAATACTTATAGCTATTTATTCATGATCTATACTTAGTGTCTCATACTTGATTGATATGCAAAAGTAGTTTCATCTTCCCTTTGTGGGTCCAACTTCCACCTAAGTGATAACAATCCTTCCTTGCAAGTCATCTAGTGTTTTTTGATAGTGATGTCTCAAGATTGAAGTGGATTTTTGACTATAAGTGCCTTTGATCAGGCTTTATCCTTATTTCCCTCTTTCCTAAGTCAATCAAACTAACCTCTAGGTGAAACAATGTTTCTTGTAAACCAATGAAGTTAGTGTGTTAGTTATGTACATAGTCCATTAGTGTGATTAATATTTCAAGTTAACTGAGTCGATGGGATTATCATTAGGTACATCACCACACTTTAAAATTGGATTTAAATTATGCAACTCCTTCACCCCTTTTCATCTCAATATATAAAGTCTTAGAAAATAGATTCAAATTGAGAAATCAGGGGAGCTAGCCCCTTAAAATATAGAAGTTTGGCCTAATAGTAGGTAACCCACAACCTAATGCCATTATAATGTTAGAATAGATTTTAGGTTTAGACTTGAACACTCCTCTCCTTATCTTGGGTGAAACCTAGAACCTCCAACCTACCAAAGGTAAATTGTGTTATACACACTTAAGTATACATTTTCCTTTTGATATAGTAATTTTATTACTTAAATAAAAAAGGGGCATTTTTAAATACTAGAATATAGTATTGCAAACTTAGAAATGATAATATTGACATACATTTATCATTCATGACTTCTGAATATAGTCTTAACCCATAATTATCTCACACCTACATGTTACCTTATGAATTTGATCCTTCCATTTTACTACTACACACCTATAGGAACCTCATATACTTTTTCAAACCTACACACTATCCTACACATACATCCCTAGACTTTCAATTTAGTCATCATGTATACGTGTCAATAATGTCAAACTATGTCAATATCATTATTAGATATTGAATTATGTCTGAACTTATTGAACCTATCCTAGAAATGGATAATTTATATAATAAAATTTATCCCTATGGTTGGATAATATACCTAGTGTGTTGATGTTGTGATAAATTACATAATTAAACATATATATATATATATATATAAATATATATATATATGTATGTATGTATATCAAGGTCTCACTTGATAAGGTATTTATAACTTATTTAGTGTGCATATATACACTAATATGCATTTAGAAAATCTACCTTATTATTCATAGATTGAAAATCAGTCACAAAGAGTAGTCACACAAGTTTTAAGCATACCAAATCCAATTCAAATAAAAAATTATCAAGTATCAAATTTGAATCATTATTTTCATTCATATTTTTGGGTGAATATTTTGTCGACCAACTAACTGGTGAGCAAAATAGGTCTCTTCAACCACAACATAGGGAGATTGGTTGGCCCAGTGTGTAGGTTTACTACATCAGAAGTGGACAAATCTCTCCTCTCATCAAGGGGAGGTTCCCTATAAATATGCAGGAGCTATATGCTATATATATAAGAAAAAAATAACACTCAGGGGTAGGATAAGCCATCCATCTCTCTTCTTTCAAAGATGATGTTCACAAACAAAGGATAAAATCTTGGTGTAAACACTAAAGGCACTTCTCTTCTTTCAGAAGTGTTCTTGCAGGGGACAATAAGAGTTCTTTCAAGTAGGATAAGTAACTGGTAATAGAGTATAGAGTAACCATCAATCTAATATGTAGCATAAAGTCTCCACCTTGACTGCCCAAGAGTGAAACACAAAAAACAATGGGGGCACAAAGTCATCCCAAGGTCCTTTACATGAAAAGTAACTAAAAACACACACTAAAAACAATTATGTCAATACAAAGTCTGAAAATAACTAGTTTTAAGACACCTTCCTTATCACTTCCACTAGCTTTGCTTGTTAAATTGCATAAACAAGAATACATTTAGGAAATAGACATAAGAACAATCTCCTAGAATGATACAAGTTATAACAGTACAAAGTCTGAAAGTAACTTGCTTTCTAATTCAAACTAAGAAATATGATAAACAATCTGAGCTCAAAGTCTTAGTGATGCCTTTCAATTTGGGCAGATTTTTTATTCTATTAACAGGAAGATCTCTTTTGCATCAAATGAGAGATTACAATATATAACACTCCTAGGAAGACTCGGGCACTTGTTTTCATAAAAAAGGCCCATGCTGTATTTAATGCCTTGAATGCATTTTTAGTTTTGTCAAGGAGGGCCATGTTGGAACAAGAATGCTGCCTTAACTATGGCATGTCCATTCATCTAATATGTCTCTTCCTTGGTATGGATTGTCTGGATCTTTCCCTAGTGTCTTCATAGCTATCCAATTGGCCATTACTTCTAGGAAGAAAAATAGGCCATGTCCTTAATTTGGCATGCTCAAAAGTCTACTTGATCTACTATTTCACCTACTAGAAATAACTCCCTTGAAGATATTTTGGCCTTTTCCTCTTTTTGCTATGATTTGAGCCCTAAGGCTATCTTTTCCCTTTTGGGTTTTGTCTTTTCTTGGCATTTGAGATATTAAGGCTATATCCTCATCTTTGTTGGCCCTTTACATTATTCCCTTTGGTGTTTTGGCCTTTGAATGCATTCAATCCCATGCTCAAACCAATTCCTTCATGTCTGTCCTGCTTGCTTTGGCCACTTTTCACTGATCTCAGCAAGTGACACATGACAACCTCAGCAGAAATTTGAGAGAATCTTAGTGAAAGAAGCTTTATAAAAAACTTGAAATGCAGATGCAAACACTTGTCATGCTCTATTGAGTTTTAACGAGACATGTGGCATGCTCCGTGAGGATTTGAATACCTTTTGAGAGTCCTATAGAAGATGACACATGGTAGTTTTTATCAATCTCCTAAAAACACTGTAGAAACATCTGGGACTCATTTAGATTCACATAGATGATGCCATTTGTTGCATTCCACTTGACCTTAATAACTCACTCAAGGCCCACCATAGTATTTATGACACAAAAGGGAGAGACCATAGATGTTGACACTTGTCATGATCCACCAAGCTTTTCAAGGGACACATGGCATCTTCAACGGCTTTGTAGAAAAACATATTACAACCTTTCACTATTGCCACTTGGTACTTTCCATGTGATTTTGTGAGAAGCTTTGAAACTTATAAGAAGCCTAAAATGTAGATGCCAAAACTTGTTTCTCTCCATTGAGTTATAATGGGACATGTGGCATGTTTTGCTGCTTCTTGGAAATAAACTGAAGTGTCTCGACTAATGACACTTCATAGCTTCCACTCTCGGGCTTTTTCCTTTTGGGCATTCCTTTCCTTAGTCGCTCATTCCCTTCAATTTATTCAAGCTTTCTTCTTGGGTAAATTCCTTCAGACAAAATGTCTAAATTATTTTTTCCTTAGTCATTTTCCCACAAAAAATACTTCTGAAAGAATTCTTTCAAACTCTCTTACTTAGTCATTTCCATCAGACAAAAAGTTCAAAGGAATTGTTCCTTTTGGGCCTTTGAACAAATCCAAAGGAATTCTATCTTTTTCTATCTTCTCTTTGGCCTTGAACCAATGTTGCCTGCCCTCCATAAGGGAACTTGCCTCTTTAGCTTTGGGGTAGCCCCTTGAACCTACTGATTAAACCGATCGATTGAACCAACCTTGGTTTAATGATTTAATGGTTCTTTCTCTTTATTTGGCTAAGTCCTTTTGATCTTTTGAACCAAATTTATTAATATATTTTGTCGTTGAACTCATTGAACCGATGAACCAAAATGGTTCAAGGTTCAATGGTTCAACGGTTCAAGCCTTTGTTTTTCTCTAAGTGTTTTAAAGCCATTGAACTGTGAAGCGATTGAACTTGATGAAATTTAGGCAAAGTGATTAACTCCTACCAATGACATTGAACCTTGAACCCATTGAACCCTTAAATATTTTTTGGTTCAAGGTTCAACAATTCAATGGTTCAATGGTTCAACCCTTGCTTAAGAGCTTGTTGATTAAACTCTTTTAGTTAAACCAAGGTGTTGAACCAATCCTAAAAATGCCTAAGTGTTGAAAACTTGATCTTTTGAAGGAATTTACCTATTAAAGCCATTGAACTGAACCTACTAAACCTACTAATTTCAAGCATGATGAGTCCATAGAAACATATTTACAGAGTTCATAGATTTCTGAGAAAGCTTTGAAAAATGAAGAACCTGAATGCTTAGAATAATTTTTAAAAGGGGAAGAGAGGATTTTAGTCTGTGTAGGGACAAAATAGTCCATAGGTCATCCTAAAAATGAATGACATTTTTTAGGGACAATAGCTGGCTCCAGTTGGGGAACTTCCTTTAGTTGAAAACTTGAAATAGCTAAGGGGAGTAGAAACTAGAATCTCCAGTACATTTAAAGTATGCCATTAGGCTATGGAGTCATGCTACCCAAAAATAAAGGCTCAAAAAAATGAAAATTAAAAACACAAAATAGAAACAAAAGACTATACAAATATACATATGTACAGGTAAACCCATCTGATGCTTCAAGAGTTGAAGTGCTTCAAATGCTGCCCATTGTGAGGCAAAGAAAAGGGTGTGCCATCTTGATACCTCAATAGGAAAAAAAATTCATGATTGAGATGATGAATAGTAAAAGGGCCCCTCCATAGGGAGTCAAAATTTACATGCATTCCCTTTGGTCCTCTCCTCTTATCCCATAGAAGGACTTGATCTCCAATCTGGAAATCACAGTTCTTTCCTTTCTGGTCAAAGAGCTTCTTCACCAGATCTTGATGGGCAGCAATTTGATCCACCACTATAGTTCTCTTCTCTTCTATCTTATTCAAGCACATGATCCTCTTATCAAGGGCACTTTCATACATTTTATCTTCAATTACCTTAGCCAATTTCAATGTTGGCAACTCCAGGGTGACTGGTATTTTAGCATTGAGTCCATAAAGAAGTTGGAAAGGATACATACCAATTGCCCTTTTTGGTGTAATTTTTTCTACCCATAGAGCATCAACCAATGATTTATGCCATGTCCTTTAGTTGTCATCTACCAGCTTCTTGATGATAGTCACCAAGTTCTTGTTGCTTGATTTAGCTTGTTCATCCCCTTGTGGAAAGTAATCAAAAGAGTGAGAGAGGGTGATCCCATAGTAAAAATAAAACTAATTAATCTCCTAGGAAGTGAAAGAAGTTATTTTGTCTATGATGATTTGGATTGGGACCCCAAACTTGGCAATGATGTTATCTTTGAATAAATTATACACTACTTCTAAAGTAGCATGTTTGGTTAGGATAGCCTCCACCCACTTGGTGAAGTAATCTTTGGCTATAAGGACATAGTCATGTCCAGCACTTGAAGATGGGTTTAAAGCACCAATGAAATTGATTACCCATTTTTGGAATGGCTCTTCTATGATTATTGGTTTGAGAGGTAGGGCAACCTGATTAGGTCTTCCAACAAACTGCTGGCAGAGTTCACATTTCCTTACCCACTTATATGCATCTTGAAAGAGAGTTGGCCAGTAACACCTGACCTACAAAATTTTATGGGTAGTTATAGGAGTGGATAAATGTCCTCCACAAGCCAAATCATGGAAGGACTTTAAAATTTGGCTTGGCTGCTCATTGTCTACGCAACGGAGGAACACTCCATCAAGTCTCCTCTTGTACAGGCTGTTGTCCCAAAGGATGAAATTGGTAGCTTTCAACTTGATAGTCCTCTTTTCTTTATAAGATAGGTGAGCAGGACACTCACCATAAGTAAGGAAAAAGGCAATACCTAAGTACCACTCATTCATGGTGGAGATGAAGAGGACTGCTGGCATGTATTTTTCTTCTAACTCTTCATGCTCTGTTCCTTCTGGCTTGTTATTCACAATTAATTGGCATAGCCCCTTTCCCCATACCAACTTTGTTGGCTTGATGACTAGATCAAATTCCTAGATCTTTGCAACCCAATAGCCTCTTTTCATCCCAAACTCTTGCTGAGTCAATATGGATTTGACCGTGGTGTCAGGAACTAAGGTAGTAGTGTGTGAATTCAAGATGTAGAAGCGAAAATGCTTTACTACCTTCACCACTGCATAATCATGCTTCTCCATGTTTGATAACTTTATCTCATGAGCTTTGAGAGGATAGATCATGAAGAAAATGGGATATTCTATACCTTCTTTATTCTGTTGAACCAGAATTGCTGAAAGTATATGTTCTGAAGCATAACTATATATGGTGAACTCTTTGTTATAGTCTGGACAAAATAGAATTTTGGCATGGGCAATGACAATCTTGCTATTCTCAAATGCTAAATTTCCTTTTTAACTCTAGTTGAAGGTGGCCTTTCCATTCATCATGTTTACAATGTGCCTAGTCTTCTCATCAAACTCGAGGATGAACCTCTGTAAGAAATTCACCTTCCCAAAGAAAGAGTGAACAACAGTCTTACTTGTGAGAAAGGTAAGCTCTTGGATAGACTTGAATCTATTTGAGTCAATCTTTATGCCTCCTTTAGACACAGTTTGTCCGAGAATTTTCCCCTCTATTACTCTAAAAACTATTTTTTTGGGGTTTAAGGAAATGCCATCCTAGCAGTAGCATTCTAGCACTTGTTGCAAATGGTGCACATGATTTGGGCGATACTTATAAAAGATGGTCAAGTCATCAAGATAAACAATGATGAACTTACCCATCTCATCCTTGAAGGTAAGGTCCATTACTCTTTGGAAGGTGGTGCCAGCATTTATCAATCCAAAAGGCATCCTTCTATATGCAAATGTGCCCTAAGGTGTGGTGAAAGCAGTCTTATGCTGGTCTACCTCACCAACTTCAACCTAATTATATCTTGAGAAGCCATCTAGCATTGATAACATCTCTGAACCCATCACTATCTAAATTACTTGGTACATGATAGGCAAAGGGTAGTTATCCTTCAAGGATGACTGATTTAAATTTCTAAAATCCATGCAGAGGCAAATTTTGCCATTCTTCTTTTGTACAGGCACTATATTGGCAATCCATGTGGAATGATGGATTGAGAAGATTATCCTAGAATTTAGCATCTTTTGTATCTCAGATAAAATGGTACATGCTATTTTTATATTATACTGCCTATAATTTTACCTGTAATGTGCCAAATCAACCTTGAGAGGAGTGTCATGTCAAATTTCATTAGGCCAGAGTGACTTCAGGTCATCATAGGAGTAAGCTAAGATGTCCATGTATTGATTGAGAAAAGTGGTGAACTTGAAAATCTCCTTAGGAGTACAACATTTCCTAATGTTCACCATCTTGGGATCTTCCTTGGTTCCCAAATTTACTTGATCAAAATCCTAAGAGGAGCTTGAGTCTATTTGTTGTTGTTTGACAAACCTGTCATGTTTGTCAAATAGTTTCTCAAGGGAAACTAGGCCTTTGGGAATCTTATTCCCTTTAAGTTGTAGGAACTCTTCATCTGTGCTTGAACTTGATTCAAGGCTCAGTTTAAGCTTTTGAGGTTCACTGCTTTCAAAATACAGCTATTCAAAGCTGTCCCTTTGCTCCAAGAAGGCAATGATTTGACTGTAATGGTTAAACGCCTACCAATGACTGGCATTATTAGGTACACTTGGCTGAAAGACTAGCTCAATAGTTTACATGTCTCCTTTGAAGTCTGGGTGGGGGACCAAGAGAGTAGCTGAAATAGCCAGTGCATCAACTCGATTATTGAATTCTCTAAGAACTACAGAGATGCTGAAAACATCAAAGTTTTCAATTTGGTCCCAGACTAGATTACGGTAGTGGCACAATCTTTCATTATTCATTTGATATAGGTTCCTCACTTGATAAACCACCAATTCAGCATCTCTTTTAACATGAATGAGTTTGATGCCTTTCTCCCTAGTAGCTTTTAATCTAAGCAACAGAGATTCATACTCAGTTGTGTTATTAGTGTTGCTAAACTGCAACTTGTAGGATGAAGGAAAAATATCTCCTTGAGGAGATATTAGCACAACCCTAGCTCCTAAACTAGTAGAGGAGTAGCTGCCATCAAATTCTAGAATCCATACCTCATTAGACACTACTTTTTCTTTGAAATTTTCTTCATTCGAAGGTGGAAATCCTTTCACATCGGTATTATACTACACCAATTCTCCTATTGTTCTAGCTAAATGCATTTCCAGGTTGTCACCTGTAGGGACTTCATCAGATGCCTCATGAAATTCATCTATGAATAGAAAGTAGTTACCCATGCCTAAAGACTCAAATAGAATTTGAGCTTTAGGTGCTGAGGTCTGGGTAACCACGTATTTTGCTTCCCTCTCAGGCAGTAGCCTCTTCATAACACCTTTGACTAGAATCCTCGCCTATGATAAATCCATGCTCAATTCACCACCAACATCCCTATAAAATTTCCACCCAAGAAGGATGCCATATGATGCTGGGATGTCAGCTACCAAGATAGTCATCTTGATTCTTTTGTCTGGGAATGCTACAAATGTAAATTGGGCATCCTTAATTTGTCCCAACAGAGGTACTTGTTTATTCTCCATGGAGAAGCATATACCAAACATCTTGGTTAGTGTGAGGCCAAGGGATTTAACCACTTTGGTAGGTATGACATTATTTGAAGCTCCAGAATCAATGATGTAGTTATTCAGATGATGACTATTTATCAGCAATGAGACATAGAAAGGTTTAGTCCTACTAGGAGCAACAGGAGGGGTAATGACAAGATTGTTCTTGGTGGGTGCATTCTTTGGGGGGACATGTGTCACTTTGAGAATTTCTTGTCCTATAGGGATGGCTTGGTTTTTAACACACTGAACCAATTTATTGAATTGCTCAGGATCAGACTATAAAAATTCAAATTCAGACATTTGAATTTTGGTTTTCTTTATATGGTCAATTATGTTAAATGCCTAGAATGAGCCAGGAGCAGAGGATGGGAAATCATCCTTTTGATTTTTGGAAGGGGGAGGACTAAAATGCAAATTTAAAGTAGAAGATGTAAGGGTATTTGAGGTACTTACCTTCTTTGTAATCACCAGGTCCTTTGGCTAGAAAGGAAGAGTGGACCCCCGCTTAGCAATTGAAACTACTGGTTGAGGTCATTCCTTTGCTTTTTCCTTATCAACTTATTGAGCTAATTGATTTTTGGACTAGGTGAATATAGCATATGACCCCTCAGCTGCATTACCTTCACTTTTAAGTTCATCCTAGTAGTTCATGAAACTAATATGGGAGTCGCCAGCTAATTCTTCTTCTTCCTCAGTGAAGAGATTAGCTTCATCTTCAGGATTCAACTTAGGCTAGAATGAGAAATCTAATTTGGCTTCAAGATATCCAACTACTAAGTTGGTTGGAGATGCTTCAAGGGAAAGGTTCCTCTATGGAGGAGGAAGGCAATTTAGTTGTCCTTGATTCTTGACAGCATGGCTTTGGTACACTTGATTTTAAAATGTCCTCCTTGGCATATCTCTGTATGCAGGATTGGATGACATCCCTTGTGCCATTTGTTTTCTAAGAGCTAGCACTTCATTTGCTAGCTTTTGTACCATTGGGTCTGTGGTGCCTGTAGATGGATATTTAGAAGATGAAGAGGGTTTACCTTTATTAGGTTCTCTCCTTATCTTTCCTACCAAGATAAAGTCATCTTCTACCTTAGTAGCCAAGTCCTAAGCAGTAGTAAGTTCTATGTGTTTAGCCCGTCTCATCAATAAACTCACTTCAAGCAGCTATGAGTTGATGAAGAAACACTTGAGATTCTGAGGTGTTAGTTGGGTGATCATGGGAGTTTTATGCCTTAGCTTGTCGAATCTGGCAATGAAGTCCCTCATAGGTTCATGGGGCTCCTTCTTAATTTGTGTGAGTTGGCCCAGCAAGGCATGTGCATCTTTGGCAGGCTTGAACCTAGCTTCAAATTTATCTTTAAGGATATCCCAATTAGTCACTAACTAAGCTTTTAGATGGTAAAACCAGTCTGTAGCAATGCCTTGTAGTGTTTCCATGAAGACCCTGACTGTAACATCCTCGAATTCCACTCCTATTATGCCACAGGCTATGCTGAAGGCTATAATGTGTTCATCAGAGTGAACTCTTCCATCACCAAAGAATTTGGGGAAATTCTTTTTTGAAATATGTGGAAGCTCATGTAGAGGTGGGGTCAAATTTAGTGGACCAAAAGAGCTACCCCAGGGGCCTTGAATCATGATTTGATTATGCAGAAGTGGGATCACAAATCTGGGTGGAGTATGGATAGGCAAAGCTCTGCTAGCAATAGAAAAAGAGGCTTTGCCTTGTATTGGTAACTTGGTAGGGGTAGAAGGAAGTCTCCTTTCTCGTTGAAGGTGAGGTTGTGGAGGAAATAAATAAAAATTACTCTACTGCACCAACTCAAAAGTAGGGTCAACAACACCTTGAGATTTTTGGCTTCTAGTATAACATGGAATTGCTAGATTGCAAAATAAAAATGGATAAGAGTAGGATCTACTTCAGCTTAAAGCTTGAGACTTCAAACTACGTGCTCTTCCCCAATAGAGTCACCAAAAAGACTATTGGGTGAATATTTTGTTGACCAGCTAATTGGTGAGCAAAATAGGTCTCTTCAACCATAGCATAGGGAGATTAGTTAGCCCAGTGTGTAGGTTTACTACATTAGAGGTGGAAAAATCTCTCCTCTCATCAAGGTGAGGTTCCCTATGAATATGCAAGAGTTATATGATATATATATATATATATATATATATATATATATATATATATATATATATATATATATATATATAAGTATAAAATAACACTCAGGGGTAGGATAAGCCATACATCTATCTTCTTTTAGAGATGATGTTCACAAATAAAGGAGAAAATCTTGGTGTAAAAACTAAAGGCACTTCTCTTCTTTTAGAAGTTTTCTTGCAGGGGACAGTAGGAGTTCTTTCAAGTAGGATAAGTAATTGGTAATAGAGTACAAAGTAACCATCAATCTAAGATGTAGCACAAAGTCTCCACCTTGACTACCCAAGAGTGAAACATGAAGAACAATGGGGGCAAAAAGTCATCCCAAGGTCCTTTACATGGAAAGAAACTAAAAACACACACTGAAAACAATTATGTCAACACAAATTTTGAAAGTAACTAGTTTTAAGATACCTTCCTTATCACTTCCACTAGCTGTGCTTATTAAATTGCATAAACAAGAATACATTTAGGAAATAGACATAAGAACAATCTCCTAGAATGATACAAGCTATAACAACACAAAGTCTAAAAGTAACTTGCTTTCTAATTCAAATAAAGAAATATGATAAACAATTTGAGCTCAAATTCTAAGTGATGCCTTTCAATTTGGGTAGAGTTTTACTTTTGGTAATGGGAAGATCTATTTTGCATCAAATGAGAGATTATAATATATAACACTCCCAGGAAGACTTAGGCACTTGTTTTCATAAAAAAGGCCCATGTTGCACTCAATGCCTTGAATGCATTTTCAATTTTGTTAAGGAGGGTCATGCTAGAATAGGACGGTTGCCTTAACTATGGCGTGTCCATTCATCTAATATGTCTCTTCCTTGGTATGGACTGTTTGGTCCTTTCCCTAGTGTCTGCATAGCTGTCCAATTGGCCATTACTTTTAGGAAGAAAAATAGGCTGCATCCTTGATTTGGCATGATCAAAAGTCTATTTGATCTACTGTTTCACCTACTAGAAATAACTCCATTAAAGATATTTTGGCCTTTCCCTCTTTTTGCTATGATTTGAGCCCTCAGGTTATCTTTTCCCTTTTGGGTTTTCTCTTTTCCTAGCATTTGAGCTCTTAGGGCTATATCCTCAGCTTTTCTATCTCTTTACATTCTTCCCTTTGGTGTTTTGGCCTTTGAATGCATTCAAGCCCATACTCAAACCAATTCCTTCATGTCTTTCCCGCTTGCTTTGGCTGCTTTCTGCTGATCTCAGCAAGTGACATGTGGCAACCTCAGTAGAATTCTGAGAGAAGCTTAGTGAAAGAAGCTTTATAAGAAACTTGAAATGTGGATGCAAACACTTGTTGTGCTCCACTAAGTTTTAACAGGACACATGGCATGATCTGTGAAGCTTTGAATACCTTTTGAGAGTCCTGTGGAAGATGACACATGGTGGTTTCTACCGAGCTCCTAGAAACACTATAGAAACATCTAGGACTCATTTGGATTCACACAGACGATGCCACTTATCACATTCTACTTGACCTTAGCAACTCACTTGGGACCCACCATAGTCCTTACAACACAAAAGGGAGAGACTACGGATGTTGATGCTTGTCATGCTCCATCAAGATTTTCAAGGGACATATGGCATCTTCCACAGCTTTGTACAAAAACATATTACAACCTTTCGTTGTTGCCACTTGGTGCTTTCCACATGATTTTTTGAGAAGCTTTGAAACTTATAAGAATCTTGAAATTCAAACGTTGACACGTATCATGCTCTGTTGAGTTACAATGGGACACGTGGCATGTTTTGTTGCTTCTTGAAAATAAACTATAAAGTGTCTTGATAGATGACACTTGGCATCTTCCACTCTCGGGCTTTTTCCTTTTAGGCATTCCTTTTCTTAGCCACTCATTCCCTTCAATTTCTTCAAGATTTCTTCACGGGTGAATTCCTTTGGACAAAATGTTTGAAGGATTTTTTCCTTAGTCATTTTCCCATGAAAAATACTTCTAAAAGAATTATTTCAGACTCTCTTACTTAGTCATGTCCATCATACAAAAAGTCTAAAGGAATTGTTCCTTTTGGGCCTTTGAACAAATCCAAAGAAATTCTATCTTTTTCTATCTTCTCTTTAACCTTTAAACTAATGTTGCTTGCCCTTCGTAAGGGCACTTGCCTCTTTGGCTTTGGGGCAGCCCCTTGAACCTGCTAATTGAACAGACTGATTGAACCAACCTTGGTTCAATGGTTTAATGGTTCTTTCTCTTTATTTGGCTAAGTCCTTTTGATATTTTGAACCAAACGCATTGAACCATTTGGTCATTGAACCTATTGAACTGATGGACCAAAATGGTTCAAGGTTCAATGGTTCAACAGTTCAAGCCTTTGCTTTTCTCTAAGTGTTTTAAAGATGTTGAACCGTGAAGCTGTTGAACTTGATGAACTTTAGACAAAGCACTTAACTCTTGCCAATGACATTGAACCTGGAACCCATTGAACCCTTGAACCTTTTTTGGTTCAAGGTTTAATAGTTCAATGGTTCAATGGTTCAACCCTTGCTTAGGAGCTTGCTGATTGAACTCTTTTGGTTAAACCAAGGCATTGAACCAATCCTTAAAATGCCTAAGTGTTGGAAACTTGATCTTTTGAAGGAATTTACCTATTAAAGCCATTAAACTGAACCTACTGAACCTGCTAATTTCAATCATGATGAGTCCATATAAACATATCTATAGAGTTCATATATTTCTGAGAAAGCTTTGAAAAATGAAGAACTTGAATGCTCATAACAATTTTTAAAAGGAGAAGAGAGGATTTTGGTCTGTGTAAGGCCAAAATAGTCCATAGGTTGTCCCAAAAATGAATGACATTTTTTAGTGACAACACATATATAAAATAAACATAATTTCACAATCACACTAAATGGAAGAACTACACCCGACTTGATATCTTTTTTTGGATTATATGATAAATAAGTAGAAATCAATCATTAATGGAATTGATTGGGGTTAGCTCAAACCATTAAATTTGCCTAATTTTTATAGGTTTTTATCCCTCACAAGCACACCTAGGATTTTAAGGTAAAGGAAGCTAATTTATGTAGTTTCACACATCATTAAGGTTCAACACAATAAAACCCCCATATTTTAGGATAGGTCACTATTGACCACTAAAGGTTAGTATCGACAATTGATATTGACTAGATTTGATGAATTGACCCTATGTAGATAGAAACATAGTTCCTAAATTGGAAAAATCATAGGCCTTATTCAATATATTTTACATTACTAGAATACAATCATACTTAGACAGTTAGTTATAAAATTTAAGTACTCATCCCCTTTTGTACTTACTATGTTTTTTTAAGCACACAACACACTATGGGGGGGGTGAGTCAGTGTGATTTAAAATTTTACTTTCTTAAAATTATGTCCATAATAAAAATGTTCACATAAGATATGTCTATTAAGAAACAAAATATTTTCATGGAAAACCGTCTTTTGGGAAAAACCAAAAATAAAAACTACTTGGATCTATTGTACAAATCTAGCCTCAAAATAAAAATTATTTTACAAAATTTGTAAGACCAACCTATTTGGAGACACCAATCCCCACTGCCAAGCACCAACTTCGTAAGAGACAACAATATATTATTTATGGGGTACCAAACTCCACTAAAAAATTATTTTACCACACTATTGTTTATTCATCAACAGATGATGGCAAATTCAATCTCCTCTCTTCTCCATAAAAATCTACTTATACTTGAATGATATAAAGAATTAATTCTTCACATATTTCTCTACCTTCTCTTCTCCTTATATAGACTTCAATGCTTCTCCATAAGGGAAACAACCTCTCCAAAAGACACCTATACACCAAAATAGGCATTTACTAATTTAATTTTTTAATTTTAACTAAGGAGTGTGATTTCCAAAATGGGGATAACCTATAGAGTTTTAATGAAAGTCGACCTAGTTTAAGAGAATTATCCCTTCCTTCATAGGCACTTAAACACAACTAATCATCCCTTTCATTTATGGGCATTGATTTATAATGATTTCCATTACTTATAATTTTATTGACATCCATTGACATCATTATTAAAATAAGAACTCCTTTGACATCAATGACAATATTCAACATGTTTACAATATCCACTTATTAAATCATTACAATCAATTCTAGTATCTTACTTTCAAATGTATGTTTGAATGTCATATCTATTAATATGACTTCATATAATAATTTATATCTTCTTAAGGTTTTTAAAACCAAATTATGGTAAAATAATTGGTATCAAATAATATTTCACATATTGTATCGAAAGGACATAGGTAAATATCATATAGAGGGCATTGCATAGTAACAAGATAACATTGATGCTTCTTCTCTCACTTATCCATTCACATTGCACAAGAAATTCACATGGTCACATTATAGCATGTGGTATATGTAGATGTAACACCTTTATGTTATTTATTGACCCAAACACTTCCCTTATATTTTTCTAACATTATGGAGATTTAAGTTATGATATCAGAATATTTAAAATTACATAGATTATGTATGTCAAATGAGAAAAATGTGATTACAAATAATTTTAACATCTAGTAGCGAAGAAACATAGAAAAACATATATTTTAAAAGTGACCACAAGACATGAATGATGGTCAAACTTGATTAGTATCAATATCACCTAGGGCATAAATGGTGCATTGATTAATCTTATCCTTGTAAAATCATCACTCCAAATTTCACACACATGATAGAACAAGAAATATGATTTCATAAAAACACTAAATCTAGAAGTGAGACCAATAGAAAAGGAATACACAATGAGACACTAGATATACCATGGGAAAACCACATAAAGAGGTAAAAAAAACCCACCAATTTTATTCATATTATGAGAAATAAATGTACCCATTACAAGCTATCTTGCTTCTCACTTCTTCTCCTAAGATCTTCACAAAACCTCTAGTTGGATAACATAGAATACATAAGTTATTCAAAGAATTAGATTTTATGGTTACATTACATGGGCCCGACTTTGTCCTCTAGGTCACATGGGTTGGCATCTTGACCAAAGGTCATGATTCCAACCTTGACCAAAAATTCCAACATTAATAATAATATACATTATTATTGCATGAGCATGACCTCATAAATTATAAATTATATTTTTAATTTAATGTTGTAATTAATGTATTAAGAGTACAAAAATGCACCACTTAACCATTACATGTTCTAACACTCCCCCTTACTATTAAGTGGAGATTTATAAGGAACTTATCAATTCATTATTTTATAATAAATGAAAAATACTCCCCCTTAATAAAAGTGGGGATAAATTTCATAGTGACCTTAAAAAAGGAATTCTACTACTTGTATAATTAAAGGATTTAAAAACCTTCATCATGCTAAGGTCACATTTTAGAACAAAAGGAATTGTAATACATAACCTTCTATACAAATTTTAGGCTAGCATGATTGTGAGACTAAGTCTCATAGTTTCTCATGAATAACCAATAAAGCATTGGATCCTTTTATAAAAAAAGGACCTCCATATATGTTTACAAGTATTGGATACAAAAATATAAATTCCATATGAAGTTGACTAAAATCACATAAGTGATTATAACAATGCTATAGAATGAGAATAAGTATAGATAATAAGAAAGTTATATGTCCATTAGGAAGTGACAATGCCATGAAAACACCCCCTCAATGGTAAATCTAAGATGCACAACATTGTATGAAACTTGGTATCACCAAGTGGTTTGTAAATATATATGTCACCTATGTGCCCATAGGTCATTATTGTAAATTGCCATTGACATAAATATAAAAGATGACATATTTTTTTTATGGTAAAGTATATTTAAAACCATCAAGTCATATTTTGATTTAAAAATTTTGCTACTTTGATTAAAAATCTAGTGACAAAATAAATTATTGTATGCAATTTATTATTAGATGTCTTAAATATTGATAAGATGAGTGTCCCCATCTATCATGTAATGTTCATACAATAATTTTACTAATAATATGATACTAAATCATTTAGATATATTATTAGAAATAAATAATTTGATTTGTATCAAAAATATTCAAGTTTAATATGCTTCATATTTTCCAATTATATATAATTGGAATCAAATGATTGAGGTATTTACCCTCTCATACATCAAATATGGATAATTTTAGCATGATACGAAATCATTGAATCCAACAAAAATAAGACTGAAATAAATAATTACATATATGTATGAATAAAATGATTGATAAGGTAAATGATGAAGAGCTAATAATACAAACTCCATTTACACTTTGCATTTCATTATAAACAAAGCATATAAACATGTTAGCATAAACAATCAAATGAGAGTATTTAAGCATGTTAGAATAAAATTTCTATACTTATCAAATGAAAGTATCTAAGTAATTTAACATAAAATTTCTCTAATTATAAAATGAAAGTATTTAATAAATTTAACATTAACTTGCTCTACTTATCAAATGAAAGTATCTAAGTAATTTATCGCAAACAATTAAATGATAAAATAATCAATTGAGAGTATCTAAGCATGCTAGCATAAAAAGATACTGTTTACAAAGTAGACTAAGCAAACATGATCAAAATGAAACATGATGATATGTATAAAATTCTAACTAATTTTAAATTGAAATTAATCATAATGTAATCAAAATTTGAAAATAATATTTTCTTTGATTTCTCATCTAACATCTTGACTAGTTTTCTCAAAAATTGAGATTCATATTCATGCATAGTCATCAAAGTATGGTATGTATATTAAAATCTTGTCAATTTATTAATAATATCATGATTATAGGGTTTATTTATGGATTCTTACTAATTAGGTCTTTTTATATTGAACACAAATGAATAAGGTTGCCCCTCACACTCTAAGTTATCCAAAATTAGATAAATTCCCCCTAGAGCATACATTTCTTCATAAGGAGAAATATGAGAGATAAGTTCATCAAATGAATAACCTAAAGGACACTCATAGAAGGATCATAGAAATATTTTTCAATGACATGAATATTCCTATATTTAATTATTTATCTATAAGGTAGAACATACACTCTTAATCCTTTAGTCTGTTCTCCATAGCCTATGAAAATGTAAGAATAAGATGTAGGATTAAGTTTATTTATTTTTATTTTTAGGAATAAAAAATGGAATCAGTGCTACCAAATATCCTAATGTGAGAAACACTTGGTTTCGTTTTAGACCAAAATATATTACAATATAAATTTAGTTAGCATTTTGGAAGAACCTAAAAAAATGTTTACTAACAATAAGATAGTTTTATTAAACTATTATAATAGCATATAATATGACACAAACATACAAAGAGTGTTCGAACTGAAGTATTGAGTACCATACAATCATATATGTAAATAATTATGCATAAAACCTTTGTTAAACCATATAAAACATTATTTTTATGTATGATTTAGGTTTTAATATTAGTCTACATATCTAAGAGTGTAGTAAGGATTTATAATGGATTTCACATAATGATTTTTTTGCATGAGTTTGGTGTGTTGCTTATCATGTAAAAAACCCTCACAAGCTTCATGATGATAAGGAATAATAAGAAGACTATTTTCAAGATCATGGTTAGACATATCATAAAATTGTCTAAAGTTAATATGGCTTAATCTTTCATGCCAAAGTTGAGACTCATTTCTACTTTGTGATGAAATATAACATGAGGAAGGAGAAAAAAAATGTATAACCCATTCTGTTAAACTCCTTCAACAATCAAAGAACCAAAATTAACTTGTAGATATACCATTTATCCTTGAGCATGGTTATAATGAGGTTATCATTTGTAAGTTGGGAATATGATAGAATATTTTTCTTAAGTTTGGGGACAAAAAGCATCTTTTATAATAATATTTTCAAACTTAGTTTTTTCTTGTTTAGTCGCTTCTAAGAATAAATTATCACCTAGATAAATATTTTTAGATATATAATTAGTATCAACCAAAATACTTGATAGACACATCAGTGATATAAATCACCACTATCTAAAGTCCATTCATTCTCATTAGAAGCAAGCAAGGTAGCATAAAAAGTAATGGTGTTGGTCTTTTATCCTTGATTAGGGTTTTAATTTTTCTTATTGTTAAAATTAACACTTTTATTCCCTTTTTTATATTTATAATATTTTATGTTTTTTATATTCATGTTTTTATAATAATTTTCATGTTTATGTCCAAATTTACCACATAGATTACAATTTATAGTATGCTAAATTTTATGAATATTACCAGCTATAACTCATATGGACCATCTAGGAATCAAACCTAGGACCTTCCATTTGTTGATGGAGTGCTCTACCAACTGAGTTATTGGCCCCTCTATGGCTAGCACATCATTAGTTTAGGTGTGGATTATTTATAGCACCCCCCTTTAAGATACACTTTAAGTGTGTGGGGATCCTATCCTAGCTTTGATAACACATGTTGAGCAAAAGTTCATATGGACCAGATGGGAATCAAACCTAGGACCTTCCATTTACTATTAGAGTGTTCTACTAACTGAGATACTATCCCCTCTATGGCTAGCCCATCATTGGTTTGGGTATGGCTAATTTCCAACAACACGGTCAGCTAAAGATATATACAATCCAAATTTATGTTTAGAGTTATAAAAAGATAAAGGTGTGACTATTACAACATAATTTTCTCTTTTCAAGTTTAGTTTTTAACTCGACATTTTATTTTTACATATCTATTATTTTTAGCCACTAGGTCAAATAATAAAGTTTTTTTCTACAAATTTAAATGGTATATATTACTTGTGAAATAGTTTTGTCTTTTTTTTTGTTTATAAACACTTAAAAGTTAAAAAAAAAATTTAAAACCCCCCATTATTTTAAAACTTACATATTTATCCAAGGGTTTCATCATGGTTTATTTTTTTAGATATGCAACTTATTATACTGGTTTATTGCAAGCACTTGTTGGTTTCCCATCACTTTATAATCTTAGATTATATCAACCCTTCAAAAATTAATTATTACAACATTTTCATTGAAAACTTACATTTTTAGAGAATTCATAGGTTTTGGTTTCTCCATATTTTTGATTTCGAAGATGGAGTGCTCATAAAGACCCTCTCAATTATTTATGCCCTACTTCAAAAAGGATATTACTTGCTTAGTCATAATCATTATGTTAAATATTAGATTATTTCACTTTAAATGTTCATATATAGCCTTGTGTTACTTTTATCACCTCATGGGTGGCTTAGATTGGTATATTATATTTATTTATAAAAAGGTAAGGGGGTAACTTGTTATTACACATACTTATTTTTGTGGTTGTTATGAATAACATTATCATTTATTACATGTAAATATCCTATAATATATCATAAAATATTATCTTTTTGAGTGATACATGATATGGTTATTTTTTATGCTTTATATAATGATACCATATCCCATGATAGGATTTTTATACTTTTCCTAATGATGTTTCTTCCATTTCTAAATGTATGATGCTTTATTGAGAGATTAATTTTATAATAACCCAAAGGGTAGGAAATGCAATGTCACTAACCTTCCTCTTATTATAAACTAGAGTTAAACCAAAATACCTCAAATCTTCCCCAACAACAAGCCATATGATCTAGTGGACCAATTGCCAAATATGCAAGCCAAGATATTTATTGTATAATTACTTAAATAATAAAATTATTTTAAAGAAATTTTATGAGATGATTTTTGTGTTTTTACTTTTGAAACCAACATTAAGCCTACATACTTCACTTATATTGTGAGTACATTAAAACATAATAAGGACCTCATATCCTTTGACTTGAATGATCTACCTATTTAAAGTATTTTTATTCATTATTATACGAAGTAAACTACTTAAAAAATTAAAATAAGATATGGGTTTTTCAAGACTACCTATGAATATAAAGGATCACACACTATTTATCCAATGATGTGATAACTCATTTTTATCTTGGAAGGAATACCTGCACAAAATAGACAACTCAAACAAAGATAGATTAATATGATATATGAGTGGGTTGCCTGGTATGAGACCAATCTCAAGAAGTGGTAAACTTATTAATACAGATGTTGGCCCACTATGTTAGCATTCAAGTAGATAAGAGTAATAATTGAAATTATAATAAATCATTTAATAATATAGATAAGATAATGAAATGATTTTAGAATTAATCTACATTTTTTTGATGGAGATTAATAAATCAGACATTATAATAGTCTTCAAAAATGTCCTCTTTAGTTTGAATCACTTCTAATTTTATCAATAATAGATTCTAAGATGGGGTGAACATAATAGCATAAATGCCTAGTTCAAAATAAATATTTATCTGGTCTAAGAAAAGAGGATGTGAAACCATAGCTAAATATCAGATGGTAACAATTTTGTAAATAACTCCAGGTAAAGTCATCTACAATAAACCCATGTATTTAAGAAATAGTGATCTAAAATGTAAATCAAACTTCTAACTGAAAGGGATTTAGGTGAAAATAAAATGGTTTTTTTTAGAGGTTGATGTTGATCTATAGGATTGATGTCGATTCAAGGAATCAACATCAATTCTATTAGTGATAACAAGGTTATCAGAACATGGATTTAAAAGATGATTTTGGGATGTCTCAGGATGGTTAAATATATTATAACATAGATTACAGGGATAAAATACAATATAAAATATAATACAAACAAAATAAATTACATAATGAATTTGATAAAATAAATAATAGACTAACCTTTTTAGCACTTCTAACATGTAGTAGACTGCACAGTTGATAGGATGATTCTTGATCTATGGATGGGTTTGGATGAGTTGATGAAGGTGTAAAATCTTCTAGTGAATGAACAATTTACTAACTGATACTCAAAAAAAAAATCAACATCACAGTGCAATTACAAGTGCAAAAATCATTCCTTTTATCCAAGGGGCCTATGGTTAAATCAATCTTGATTTAATAGAATTGATGTTGATCTCAAGAATTGACAATTATTTTGGGATAAAATTACCAAGGTTTTTGGAATGGTTTCATTTGAGAAGTCAAATTTAAGCCCTGAGTTGTTTAAATAATTTTAGGATTATGATGGAGTTAAGGGTGGTTAAAATAACTTTAACTACATTTTGATTTGTGTAGATTTATAGGTAACTAGTTAAATTAATTTACATTAAGTAAATGTAATTAATAAAAATTGATTACATAGGTAAATGGTAAAATAGTAATTAAATATTTACATGGGGTGAAATAGAAATTTAAAAAGGGGACCTAAATCCTAATCGAGCACAAATATTATTATGCAACATCCTAGTACCTACATTTGCCTTCTTTTGTTGAGTGGTTGGGAATAGATTGTTGTGAGATAAAAACTAAGAGAATTATAATGCCCTAAGTTTACATGAGGAGGTATCCCCCTGAAACTAGGAGTTAGTGAAGGATGATGAGGAAGAGATGGGTTTGAAGATGAGGTGGTAATAGATAAGGTAGATAGAAAATGAGCTTTTAAGATACAAGGATATCAATGAAGTACAATGTTTCACTAAAAAAATATAGGATATCCAAACAAAAATGCCCCAAGGTAAATAAGTAATAGATTTACACAACTACAAATAAGTGGGCTAAATCTAAGGCAATCAAGAGGACAAAGGCTAAGATGGGCTGACCAAATCTTTCAGTGTGCTTGGTACATGTGTGCTACATAGAGACAATTTCTCTCAAGATAAGGTACACTTTCAAGATATATAGGGGATAGACTCTAAAACACATGTAGAACTCTCAAGGGCTATGGGACCAATAAGGGGTCTGTGTCCACTAACCAATAATACTGGGTAACAAGTAATAAGATAACTATAATAAAAGATAATTTAGGTGTCCTTAGATTAAGACTAGAGAGATAAAAATAATTTATAAGTGAAACGAATAAGCTAAATAGATATAATTGACATCGATATATAGGATCAATGTCAATTCCATAGAATCAATGATAATCATAATAGAATTGACATTGATCCATAAGGGATATAAATATTATGCCTAATGTGTTGGGTGCTCATTTGAAATTAAGATCATGTGATCAAGAGCCAAAAAAATTGACACTCATCCACATGTTAGATCGAAATATAAATAATAGAGGTGAGTGAAAGCACATAGAAGAGGCAAGGATGATTTCATGACAAGGTAGGCATTTATTTTTGCTAATTTTTTATTTTTTTAAAAAAAATTACATGTTTTGTGGATTGAAATTTTTAATAATTTTTTTTAATAGTTATATTTTTTAGAAAATTTCTAGACTTTCTGTTGATTTGTTATAGGATTTTTAGATTATTTAGGATATTTATAGATATTTTTTTATTTTAGTTAGATTTTTTTAGACATTATTACATACAATGGGTAGATACACAAGGATCAATGTCAATATCTAAGGATCAATGTCGATCACATATCAATCATCATAAATCACACATAATAGATAATGCTCTTGAAGGATCGACATCAATTGTTAAGGATCGATGATGATTGAATCTAGTATAGATAAAATGTTATGAAAACATAAGAGCATATGAAATACAAATCATTGTATTTGACCTACACTTATAGGCACCATAACATATGATGTGAAAATAGGTTCTACCACTCTTAGAGTGGCTATGTGATCAGATGGATGATGAAAACTAAAGGCATATGGAGGTTATAAGTTTGGGAGGTGTATGCCACTATCATCAGGTTCACATAGATGTGGGTTTGATGGTATCATTTCTAGAGTTATGGGATGTATCCATAGGGACCTTTTAGCTACTAACTAGGGAGATTACCATGATGGTAGAGGACATCTATAAGATACTATGAATACTAGTATAGGGTATAATGATAGTACTAGTTGATGAGAGGGAATGTGTAGTGGCAATATCATGACTATATGGAGATAATTCACTAGACATCACTTTAAATATTGGAGGTTTTATGTTTGAGTAGCTGCATAAGGAGGACATGGAGGGGATATTGGTGATGACTATGATGATTCTATCCATATACTATTGTGTATTACTAGATTTAGGGGGAGGATAATTTCCCTAGAGCTTGACAAGTATATTAGTGGACATGTGGGAACATCACATTATTTTTGCATGGGCTCCTACTCTTCTAGCATAGGTATAAAGGGATTTATGGGTATGGAAGACACAATGGAGGTTTAGTCTATATGTGATTTTTATTATACATTACTAGGCATATGATCACATTAGGGTGGTATGCCCACTTGGAACTCTATGGTCTCGGTGGCATTAGATAACATATAGTGTGGGCTTCCTTTGGTAGAATGAAGAACTTGTCTAACCTCACATATATAGAGTTTTATGAGACATGGCATACTATAAGTAGGTGTTGGATGGATTATAGGAGGGATATGTTATTTAGATACAATATCTAGGGTTTCTATCATGGCCAGGGGTGGAGAGTAAGTTATCTAGGAGACATCTAAATAGGTGTCTATGAGGGCAAAGAGTGGAGTACCTATAGTAATTTTAGTTTGATAGGGTGTGGTGATAGTTTATTTTAATTTAGGGTGCCCCAGATGCACCTCAATTATAACAGAGAAATGGCATGAATACTAGGCTACCATAGGCCTACTATATTGATCCACATGTAGGGTGAGAAGAAGATCTAACAACTATATATGTGGACAACTTAGGAGAGACATTGGCACATTCATTATGGTGGTTGGGTTAGCTAGGATTAAGGTAGGAGAGGGTAATATGACCTTGGAAATATGGGGATGATGTGGAAATGAAGGAGGTTAGGAAGGAGGGGCCAATAAAGAAGGATCCATATATAGACATATAGGAAATTATTGCAAAGCATGATGCATTGAGGGAAGAGAGGGATCCATTATAGGGCCAGGTGATTATGTTTCAATAAGCTTTGGCCAAGGCATAGAGGAGCCATGATGTATTATAAGTTTAGCTAGATATTTTACAAATGGGTCATAATCAGGTAGTGTGAGATCATGATAGATACAAGGTAGAGAGGGATATTCTAAGGGGAGGGATTATGGTGGTCGTAAGTTAGATAGGTATAAGAGGAACATGGCTTAGAATATGACATGGAGGGATAGTGAGACTCAATAAGTACCAAGAAGTCATCACAAACATATGCTATTATGAAAGGATTATGTTAGAGAAGCTATAAAAGGTACGTTGATATGTGACTTATGTTAGAAAAGCTATAAAAGGATGATGAGGAAGAGATGGGTTTTAAAATGAGGTGGTAATAGAGAAGGTAGATAGAAAATGAGCTTCTAAGATACAAGGATATCAATGACATATAATGTTTCACTAAAAAAATATAGGATACCCAAACAAAAATGCCCCAAGGTAAATAAGTAATAGATTTCCACAACTACAAATAACTGGGCTGAATCTAAGACAATGAAGAGAACAAAGGCTAAGATGGGCTTACCAAAGCTTTCGATGTGCTTGGTACATGTGTGATACATAGAGACAATTTCTCTCAAGATAAGGTACACTTTCAAGATATATAGGGGATAGACTCTAAAACACATGTAGACCTCTCAAAGGATATGAGACTAATAAGGGGTATATGTCCACTAACCAATAATAATGGGTAACAAGTAATAGGATAACTATAATAAAAGATAATTTAGGTGTCCTTGGATTAAGACTAGAGAGATAAAAAATAATTATAAGAAGTGAAAAGAATAAGATAAATATATCTAATTGACATTGATATATAAGATCAATGTCGATTCCATAGAATCAACGCTAATCATAATAGAATTGACATTGATCCACAAGGGATATAAATATTATGCCTAATGTGTTGGGTGCTCATTTGAAATTAAGATCATGTGATCAAGATCCAAAAAGCTTGACACTCATACACATGTCAGAGAAAAATATAAATAATAGAGGTGAGTGAAACTGCATATAAGAGGCAAAGATGATCTCATGACAAGGTAGGCATTTATTTTTGCTAATTTTTTATTTGTTTAAAAAAATTATATGTTTTGTGGATTGAAATTTTTAATAATTTTTTTTAAATAGTTATATTTTTTAGAAAATTTGTAGACTTTGTGTTGAGTTGTTATAGGATTTTTAGATTATTTAGGATATTTATAGATATTTTTTATTTTAGTTAGATTTTTTTAGACATTCTTGCATAAAATGGGTAGATACACAAGGATCAATGTCAATATATAAGGATCAATGTTGATCACCTATCAATCATCATCAATCACACATAATAGATAATGATCCTGAAGAATCGACATCGATTGTTAAGGATCGATGATGATTGAATCTAGTATAGATAAAAGGTTATGAAAACATAGGAGCATAGGAAATACAAATCATTGTATTTGACCTACACTTATAGGCACCATAACATATGATGTGAAACTAGGTTCTACCACTCTTAGAGTGGTTACGTGATCAGATGGATGATGACAACTAAAGGCATATGGA